>CM035813.1:58253239-58623239 GCA_020458035.1 Magallana ariakensis
ATAATGGCGAAAAAATAGGAATGGGCGCTATACCGTTTAGATATGCAATTTTTCCTGTACAATTACTCATTATCGTTTTTCAGCTCACTAAATGTAGGTACATTTCAACTGTAATTAAAATGTAATTAAATTCAACCCGTAAGATTCGCATCTGCCTTTCACTTCCGGTTTAAGGGAGGATATGGGGTTGAGAAGGGGGTATTGAAAAAGTCATGCATTTTCATTTTCATGTAACATAAAACAGGCCTTTGATTCCTTAGCTAGGAAACAAGAACCAGTCCTTCATTTGGCTATCAATCTCAAAAGTGCAAAATTATAGGAAATTCTATCCGATCCCTATATCCTAAAAATGCTGGCATTTTTATGTTCACGCACATGGTTGAGTTAACACCAAACGTGAATCATTTAAGTTCAGAAGAAAATATTTTGAACTCTGGCGATTTTATTTCAATAAAATATACCTCCATCCTGTTCTAATGTAAATTGGGTTACTTACATGTACAAATGAAGTTAACATTATTGTACTAGTAAAAAGTGACACGTATATTTAAGGTAGCTAAATCAATTTAACAGGTTTTTAATACTGGAAAGTCGACAAAAATCGTTTAACTTGAGACTTCTTTAAGGGTTTCCTGTAGAATATTTTCTTTGGAGGCGTTATTACGTCGTATCCTCATAAAACATCTGCTGCTGCTTGAGACGTTTTAGATTTCCAATAATGGATCTCATATTTTACACACTGTTATCAATTGGTTTTGTGTGCGTGGTTGCTTTATTCTTCAATTTCGTTTTAAATTGAGCTTTAATATTGACTATAAATGTAAACTATGATAACTGATCGAGACCAAGTTTTCAAACGCACACCTGACTACGTTTATTACAAATGCTGATGATGCCAGATTTGTGATCTTGTGCAATTGCTACAAAGGTAGATAATTCTGAGATCCAATGTAAACTGTATGAAGGAGTGGTACTATAAAAGGTTTATATCTTGGCAGCCATATACATATTCATGTAGTATCGTTTTACGTCGAGTAAGCCAGAACATTGCACCTTATTATAAATGCCTTATTTTACGGGAGTAAACTTGATTCCGCAAATCCGTTGTTTTGTTTAAATTCGCGTGAATATAAAAATCGCGAGCGCCATTTTTTTTTTTTTATTTATTTTTGTTCAAAACTGTCTAAAATCAAAAGTGAGATTTTAAAGCTTCTGGCGATTGTACGTGGATGTTAAATCTTCGGGTTTAATTAGGATTCTTCAGTCCTTCACTTGTTACTTATTAGAAGTCTTGGAAATAAAGTTCTTAATTCTCGGGTTCAAAGTATTGTTATAATTATATATACGAGGGTTGTTCGGAAATTATTGAGACATTTTCTATTATTCCTGTTGAGAAAAAAAGATAAACCCTTGCAATTCCACCAAAACGTAAATCAGGATAGAGTTGATCAAGTTTCTTGTCCATGGCATGAATAAATCCTTCCTGGTAAGCGGATCAACTTGCCTTCGTCCAGTGACCCGGCGCAACCGTAATTTTTTTGCAACGTCATTTTAACGCGTTTCATTAGTCCTTTGTTTTAAACACCCTATGAACGAACGGAAATAAGAATATTTCTTTTTTTCTCATCTTTTGTTTTTATTTCAATGTCATCATTTGCATTTTCTCTCATTCTTGATTTTTTGTGGGGAAAAAATCGAGTTATTTTTACCCGAAAGTCTAATTACCTGTATTGTGAATGTCTCCTGTAGTCGTTTTGTACATATTTTAGAACTGTTGACAACAGTTAGTGGGTCAAACGTACTTGATATTTTATCCCTTTGTCTTAATTCTAGTTAAACAATCCGTGAAAAATATGATGAACTAAAGCTCTTTATCCCTTGTCATCGTATAGGTTTTGTTTAAGCAATTGCTTGGCCTTAAAAGGTCTTCTTCTGAGATTTCCACCTGTTTGATGTATATTCGCTGCGCCGTCTTGACGTCAAAATTCAATGTAACGTCGTTGTCAGATTTCTATTGTTTGGTTAATAGAACCATTTTAACAAGAGCTTGGACTTTGGGTAGTAGAGTCAAACAGCATTGTGACGTAGGCCTGTCTATTTCATTGTTGGCCACTCAGCCATTGCTCTTTGAAATCAACAAGATTTGTCTGGTATTTGAGCTAAGACTACGCAATCTGTGTATATTTCACTTCAAACCAGCGTCATTTTTACTTGTTTTGACGCAGGAAAATGATAGTTACATCCTACCGAAAGTCCAAGGTCTGGTTAAAATGGTTCTAATAATTGCACCATATCCGTTTTTCAAATCGAACATTAGTGAAATTTGATCAAAAGTAAGTCGCAAAAATAGCAAAATGAACATATTTAATATGATTCCTTTTATCATTAACTGTAATTCTACGGACACTTAGATAGAAGATGTTTACGTTTTTTAATCTCTGAGTTCATGACTGCGCCGGGTACCCCGACCAACGACTTGTTTATCTACCGTCGTAAACAAAATATTAAATATTGTTTTAATATTACTTTGTTTAACTATTTTTTTTTGGGGGGGGGGGTTCAATGTCTATGCCAATTTTCACAAACATTCGTTACTTAGAAAGTGAAATATTCTAGTTGTCTCAATAATTTCCGAACAACCCTCGTAATTTTGAAAATGTTAAATGTGATATACACTGTATAAATACTTGGCCAGAGTTTTTTTATTGATGTCATAGTGCAATAAATGTTTAATTCAAATTTTCCAGAAAGCAGCAACATCTTAATTATGAAATTAATTGAAAATAGGAGGTCGGTAACGAAATCACTCCTTATCTCAGTGCATGACACTAAACATGTTTTCATTTAATCAAGGTAGATTACAACAAAGTATTGATACATTTTTTTATACAATGTCACATACATCTATAGACATTTTTGTGTAAAACTAATCAAGTTTACTTGGTTTCATATGTTCATTTCATTTCTTGGTTTTTTTTTGTTATTTTTAGGTTTTTTTTTGGGGGGGGGGTGTTTTTTTTTGTTTTTTTTTTTCATTAGTGGAAGAATGTAAAAAGTTATCTTTATTTTAACAATGTTTATACAGCTAGATATTTTTATTGTCAGTCCTGGAGGGAAACCGTAACTAAAAATGCGATCTTTTGCCAAAAAAAAAAAAAAAAAAAATTGTTGAAAAATTCCAAGTGAGCAGGAAATTGACGAAGTATTTCCCTATCCATTAACTGGATCAATGACTGTTTATTTTTCTACTTCTTTGATTCAAGTGCCCTGCATCCCTGCTAAGTCATTTGCATTTTCATTACCAATGTTGCTGTTTAACGCATTTGAATGCAGAAGTGCGAAATGGCGAGAACTACTATGCGAGCGAGAAAATAACACTTTTTCGAGATAAGCATTTGATCTCTCTAAGGAGTTAAGGTTTTAAGTCATGCAACCTCGCCGTTTGTCCTTTTAGAGTGCACTATATAACAAATCCTAGGATTAATGATGATTGAACTACATGATTTAGTTTATTAGACAGTGAAGTTCGGCCCCATTACTGTATAACGCTTTAATTGCTTTAGTTACTAAGTATTGTTAGATAAAGAACTCTAAGATAGCACAGTATATAATGCAAAGTAATGTACGAACTTCGATACAAGTTTGCTCAATATGTTTAATTAACTATTCTTACTGTAGAGTGCGCCTGTGCCAATATTTTTAACCCCCCCCCCCCCCTCTAAAATTTTTTACTGCTTTACTGGAATACAACGATAGACAACAAAATAATAAGTTTGAGTTGTGTTAAGACTTATCACGAAAGATACAACAATTAATTAAATTTACTAATCAATTTCATCGATAGTTAAAAAAATCGTTCACCAAAATTCTCGAATCCTTCGTACACACATGTATGTAAAATTGGAACTAAAGTGGGGGTGGAGGGGGAGGTAGGGGTCAGGTAGTGTTTATGCTAATAGTATCCTCATTGAATGTTTGTTTAAAAGGCATAGTCACGATTTGGGTCAAATTTTATTTTTCTATTGTTATTGTTTACAATGCTTTAGTAATGCATTTCTAATTATCAATCAAATTTTGAGTGTCAGTCGTGGAGTTATAAAGAAGACACAAAGCTTACGATTCTTTGTTATGTAAACAAGGCTCGAGCCTTGTGTTTGTTTACATTGGTTCAATATACCGGTAAAAGCTCATCTTAAGCTTATATGTCTATCTGATAATTCGTTGTGAACATAAATAAACAATTCCTAGCTTTGTTATATTCATTTTAGTGTAAACCTGGAATTTTCTTATCAACATTCAAAATGTAAACAAAACCTTTTTCATATAAAACAAAATTTGTGAGCTCTGTATTTCGCTTATAACTCGACCACTGACAGTCAAATTTTGGTTGACTATTAGAAATTCCATACTGAAGCATAGTTAACATTAAAAACGGAAAAATAGATTTTGACCAAAATCGTGACCATGCCCCTTTAAGTTTCATTTTATATTGCGCGATATAAACAGTTTTACCTTTTATCTTGCTGATAAACTTTTAAAACTATTATACGACTTCTAAAAACAAAAGATAAAGTCACAAAAGCGTAACATACCAGACACAATTTAGACTAAAGATAAAAAAGACCAATATAGTTTTATTCTGTCAGTCATGAATTATATATTTTGCAAAGTATCAAATTTAAGCGCTGAGTTATGTTCGACACTTCAACCATACTGATACAAACTGGTGTATGCGTCAAGTTCCAAATTGAGAATTTCTTAGAACTTCAATGTCTATTATTATATAAAGTGGGTCTTTTGCTTATTTTGTCTTCATGGTCAAATTTAAGTATAATAAAAAAAAACTAATTTCAATAATAAAAAAAAATTGGATTGATTACCTATTCTATCAGCAATATACTTTTAAAACACAATATTTTCACAAGAACGTTTCAGGAAGTACGTATACTCTTGAAAAAGTATTATAGAGCATTTAAAAATCTCCAACAGCTGGGACCTAAATTACACAATGGTTATAGCATTTTAAAAAAAAACCTTTGAAAACTAAGCTTTTAAGGTTGAAGGGATTCTATATCGGGTACCAGAACTATATCGACAATCTATTAATTGCCTTTGTATTTGTAAAATAATCAAACCGACTATAGCTTGAAAGTTTGCTTCTTTTTGGTTGCATCATCTTGACAACGCAAGAGAGTCATAATTATATGAAATATTATTAATCTGAAATAATTGTTGTATTCAAAATTAAACGTAATAATAATAATGCGATTTCACTTCCTTATTCGCCGATGTTCTCATCTAAATAAAGTACTTTTTTCATCTTCTATTTCTAAGATTACAATTTTTTTTTCATGATCGAAAATCATATTTTAATACAAAAAGCTTATAGAAAATTGCAGGACGATTTTGCAGGATTTGTTTTGATTCCATTGCACTAGATCATATATATATGTAATTTTAATTAATTAAAATCATCATAAAAATTCAGTAAACAATGTTTAATTTAAAATTTACAATACAGATCATTTATAATATATTTTCGAAGTTTTACAAACTTCTTTAATATATTTAGCGGATTAGTCTTAGTACTTACTGTTTTCAGTTTTTCTCTGTTAATTCGATATTCCATTTAACACACTTTAGAATTTTTATTTTCTTTAAATCTTTAGACTTCTTTTTCACAACATCGTTCATTTACTTGGCTCGCCTAGACATGGCTCAAACATTATATATAATCGAGCGACTTTTCTCCCGTTTTTATCCCCCACTTTGCCAATTGATCAGAGCTGTGTTCTGCCGAAGGGTTCAAAAATCGATAGTTTCTATAATACTTCTTTTAGATTGCTTTTGTCAACAGAGGTGTCAGAAAAAAGCGTAATTTTACACAAACAAAACACGTTGTGCTAAATGCAACTCTTTCTCGGTATTTTCTGAATAAGAAAATTCTCTATACACAATGCGTTAATTATTATAACTAGATACAATCATATAACTGCAAGATATGGCAAAAGCATTTCTTTCGTTTATTAATATAAAACGATACGAATTGTGCAAAATAAAAAAAACCGATCTAAATGTGCCTTTACTATTAACAGAAAAACAAATCGAGGCTAATATTTGGAAACATATATTAAGTAGTTACCTTTCTCATTGCTCTGAATACATATACTACAGTGATCGGTTCAACGTCACTGTTCCATGGAGACTATAATGTTGTACGTAACATAAAACACGTTGAAAGCATTCTTAGTTTGATATTTTCATAAGTTCAAAATAACTTTACGCTAGAATTAATACATTCGACATTTTTTTAAATTGCAAAAAAAAGAAGTTATTTATAAGGACCTTTAAACTACAAAATGTATATATCCCGTTTTATTATCGTTACAAAATTAATAATTGATAAACAATAATATGCATTTTCAATAAAACTGTTGATGATGTTGGCGTATACTGAAGGATTCTCCAGTGGATGTACAAACTTGCAAGTTAAAGTTAAGTTGAGAAAAAAAGTATGACATATACATGTAGACCTCTATCACAATCTTAAAATCGAAACCTTTGGAATTTTTAGTTATGAATTTCAATCAACATTTCCGTTTTGATTCAACTAGTTAGGAACTTTTGTCTTTTTCCGTCCGACGAGATCTGTTAAGAAAAACGAATTATGTTTTAAAATTCAATCTAAAGCTAACAAAATTTCAAAATCTTTGAAATACAATGTGTCACGTAAATATAAATCTTGATGATGTTTTATCATTAATTTTATGTATATCAATGTCAAGGAAAAATGTACATCTTTACATTAAACATTTAAAATGTATTGCTCAATGTATTATATAGGATTCCTAATATTAATATTTCAATAATGAAATTGGTCGAATTCATTATTATTAGTTTTAATTAAAACACTGGTTTATCTTGTGCAATATGTGCAATACATAAAAAAAAGAGAGAGAGAGAGAGAGAGAGAGATAGAGAGAGAGAGAGAGAGAGAGAGAGAATAAGCTTCGTCATTCATCAGTCCTTTATCAAGAATTATTAGAACTTCGTGCTAATGAGTTCTTTCACTACCCCACTATGCATTATCTGATTGGCCATTAATCTCTCTTTGAAGTTTTTACATTGGGATCCTTTTGATTTTTTTTATCCTGACCTTGTGGCTTTGGCTAGAATGAAATCCAATGTGAAACGTTAGTGCTAATGAGGTAATTATATCCATGGGGGCATACTAAAGATAATTAGACCACAGTGTCTACAAAACCAGAGCAAGCGGGGTCATACAATCCTATCTTTGCATCAAAAGCAGTTTAAGGCAAAACGCTTCGCGTTGGACATGATGCTGAAATTGATTAACAAAGAATATGTTAAAATTATACATCATAATGAATATCACTTGTTGACGGTAGATGGGTTTAGTTATTTATGTCTTCAGTAAAATGAAGGATCAGTTACCAATACGAAGACAACTTGAAGTATAGTTTAGCTATTTGTAAATTTTTGCTTTTAAAGCTTAAAACAATGCAGAAAAATAATCAAATCGGATATAATGTTTTCGCTAATCTGTTTTTTTTTTAAATTTTCTCTTTCTTAATTAAAAAAAAAACCAAAGAAACGAAAAAAAAAAATAATTAAAAAATAAACGAACAAAACACATTGAAGGTTGAACGACTTTTAAAATATAACAAGGTCCAACGCAAAACAAAACAATACAGATTCAGAGGTTCGCAAAATCTGCAACCTGTGAAAAACCCCCGGATATACGGCTCATTGTTTAGTGATATTTTCCGTGAAACTCATACATGTATTATCTTAATGCATTTATTTAACACTACTCAAATACTTTGATGAGCTTAAAATATCAAAGAACGGAAGACATTAATGCGCTGACGCAATATATTCTTATCTGTGTGGGCCCGGATTTCAGTTTGGATTTTTCATCTTTGAAGTAGAGGGATTTGAAAGAGCGACAAAAATTTCCCAAGGAGCATTTAGCAACTTTTAAAAAACGGCAACCGCTGTACAATATTTCATTTGCAAAACCATGTTTATTACGTTTGATTACTGCAAAAAACGTTAAACTGTATCGACTCCATTATATTGAGTAACATTGGCGTATGAAAGGGGAGTATTTGAAAGAAATAAAGAAATTAAACGCTATCGTTTTTATATAAAAGCTTTTTGTTAGAACTCAAAATGAGATTTGCAAAATCGTGTTACACAGAAATATAGAATCAAGTCCAATAATGCATTTACATGATTGTATATACTGCAAATTGAATGTGATAAACAGATTTGGACAACATACAGAGTGTCTATTATTAATGGCGAAAAAAATTGACGATACTCACAGGATGAATTTCTGCCATTCAGTCATCTGAATGTTAACTGAATGGTCTGAAAATGTGACTGAATGGCATAGCTATGCCATACAGTCATATTTCAGTTACCTTTCAGTCACATTTCAGTTGACTGAATAGCAGAGATCCATCCTGTGACTGTAAGTAGCTTGATACTCTGAAAAAAAAACCTAACTATTAATTTTTAATTTTTGCTGTAAGTCATCTGCAGTCGATTTTAATAAGCGAAACATGTTCTAAATTTGGTCTTGTTTGGTTTTCTTTGATCAATACATTACCTATTTGTTTTAATCACAAAACATGCAATAATCACCGTTACATGTATGGCCTTCCTAAATATAATTTTTAAGTAACACTTATCATGTCTATCCTGTTATGTTTGTTTAAAGGCCGAACATTTTTAAATCTCATGCAGGTGAGGGCGGGGCTTAATTTCTAGAGGTGTGAAAGCCTCCGGGCCTTGAAGTCTACCTGCGATCGTGAACGCTGCTAATCACTATACACAGGAAGCATTGAATAAATAGATTGTGGGCTATTTTCTTTCAATTTAACTAAAATGGAATCGGAAAGCCTACAAGGAGTTTTAAAATTAATCCGCCACATTTTCAATTAATGCAGGCAATAATTTGCAAACTGAGTTAAAATTAATTATAATCATGTCCAAATATTGATGTAATATATTAATATTGCGTCATGTTCACCTTGTATATCCCGTTAAAGCTGAAAAAAAAATGACAAATGTAGAACACCATCAGTAAAAATTGTCTAGATGGAAAAGTTAAATATATCTCAACAAAGATTGACATTAGAGTAGTAAGGTTTTCATTTTATTTAGATCTCCGTCATTATGACTTGGCCTTAGACAAAAACACAATTCTGCGTTCAAAACTCCATAAATACAACTTTTAAGTTAAAAACAGAAAAAAATGATTAAATTAACAAAACCATTCAAAGAAGATAAAAACATGGCAAAACAAACTACAAGTTAGAGCTCTCCTGCCATGATACATGTTTTTCCACGAAACAATTTTAAAAACCAATCCAACAGTACAGCTCTAGTAGAGTGCTGGTTTAACTATCCTGTTGTTTGTCGAAGGATCTGTATTAACGTCACCATGTATGTTGAAACCACGCTTTGAAACAGTTATTTCTGCATTATGCTACAAACGTGTAGAATAACTCGTTCCACGCATCTGCGTAAACTAATACAAAAAGAAGAACAGACGTAATTTTAAAACATGTTATACACTGTGCAATGTGTACTGTGTAAAACCCTTCCTATGACGTCATGGAAACCATGACTTTATAAATGAGTCCATAGTAACAGTAGGATCGCATTACATTGTAATAGATGTCTTCAATAAAGTCGAACACACGTACATGTTGGTTCAAAACATGCATTATGAAAGTAAATGTATTGCATTAGCAATACATTTCTCCTACCAGCATTTCACATTTACAAAAGGAATGTCGTTTTATATGCTCCATACACGGTTTCGAGAAAATGTAAATTTAAGAATCTGTTTTAAGCTTGCTTAATATGAACCAAAAGCAAATTTCATAATATTGTTTTAATAGAGTCATGCGAGACAATTTCCTTATCTAGTTATTACGTGTATTCAACTTGATTTGAAACTATATAAACTGTATTGGATCTTTCTCTCTTATTTTGGTCAGTACAAGCTGTATAAATTTCACTCAGACTTCTTTAAAAAGGTAATGTCACGATTGGTCAAATTCGATTTTTCTGGGGTTTTTTTTTACAATCATGCTTTAGGAATGTATTTCTAATGATCAAATGAAATTTGAGAGTCAGCCGTTGAGTTATAAGCAAGATACAGCGCTCACTATTCTTTGTCATGTAAACAAGTCTCGTGCCCTGTTTTTGTTTACATAGGTTTAATATACCAGTAAAAATCTTTTTCAAGCTGATTTGACAATGTTCTTATTCATTTTAAGCCTAATTAAACAGTTCATAATGTTTAGCACATTCGTTTTGAAGTCTAAAATTGGAATTTTCATTTCGACATATAAAATATAAACAAAAGCTTTGTTGACATAGCAACGAATCGTATGTTCTGTAACTCGCTTATAACTCAACAAATGACTCTCAGATACCGGTATTGGTTGCCTATTAAAATGCCTTACTGAAGCATTGTAGACATTAAAATCGGAAAAAATAATTTTTGACCAAAATCGTGACCATGCCCCTTTAAATAGTCTTGAACTAAGACCTAAATCTAAGAACGAAAACCAAAAAAAAAATGTTCATAGGAATAAAAGAACCTGAATATGGTGAGATGCATACAAAAGGCGAATCTTGTCATCGAAATGTAAAATAAAATATCTCGTAATATTTCAATGACTGTAAAGACATAACTGTAGTATGGTCATTTAACTTATTTATAGAGAGCTTTCGTCTTATCCAGCCCATAAGTTTGATTCGCTTAAAAATCACCAATGCACTGCGATCCCTTTAATGAACTTTTCAAAATAGTTTTTTTTTAATCAGAATTTTCAAAAAGTCGAATAATCGGTTTTTCACTCTTACATGTTTGTAATGATGACACTTCATTTCAAGTATAGACTAATCATTAAGATACAGAAAAGAATACCTATTCAAACTTTAAGAATCAATAAAAAGAACTCAATGAGATTTAGTAAACTAAAATATCCATACTGTGCTTCAAATACTCCATTGTTGCCAACGGATAGCTTTTTTTCTACCTTGTACTTCTAAAGGTTTTCATCTACACATATATATGCATTCCCTCGATCTATCTATCTTTTGAAAAAATCACATGTTGGAAATAAAAGCTTGTTTTGTCTTTCGTAAAAGTTAAAAATGAAGGTAAACTTAATTCTTAGAATCAGATGAACCTTTGTCATTCAGTCAATTGAATGTTAGGTGGTACTGTAAATCAACTTTTATTCGCGTGCGAGAACTTTTCGCGAAGTTTGCGAGAGCCCCGTTGTCGCAAATATTTCTCGCCGCGAACAAGCCCTCAAATGTCTTTTGGACTATTTTTATCTAAAAAAAACAAAATCTTAATCTTGGTTTAAAAAATAATTTGCCATGAACCAGTTTATCTACAGTAAATCGCGAAATAAAGTCGTCGCAAAAACTAGTTGGTTTACAGTATTGTATACCTGGTAAGGTGACTGATGGACAGAACGTCGTCTTGTGAATATACAAAAAATTATAAGAAATTATGTATGCGTATTGGTAAGCTTCGATAAGATTCATTTTCCTTCGATTATTTAAACCAAGTCGACTTGATAATAACATTGATACCATTTGAACAAACCCTAAGGACAAAAATATTTTTCGTTTTGGAAACGATGGAAACAAAGTAATCAATACCCCATCATTCAATATACCGTTCTTGCAATTGTTCATTTAATTCCAACCCCCCCCCCCCCTCCCTCCACACGTTATCTAGTATTTGCATATTGGAAACCAGTAGACTGAAACCAATAATTTAAATAAAAGTAAATTAAGAAGATGATAAAAATAATGCCCATGTACAGCGTTCACGCATCTAAATTTATTTTACCGATAAAACGAGAGAATGATATTTATGAGCACGACGATGGAGTTTTCTGTAACAATGTATAATTCAAAATGTGATGAAAAAATAAATGTCATATTGAAGGCCGTGTATCATTATATCAGTGTTTCATTGCTATGTTGCACGAGTCCTCATTATCTCCCACCATCCATCAGGCTTATTTTTCACCAGATAGTGGCAAACCTTGGTATGGAATCAGGTTACAAACTGCAAGACTGGCCCAATAACTATTCCAAGACACAACACGGCCATCGTTTTACGACAGAGTTGCATCAATGCTGTCATAAATATCATAAAAAATGATCAGGGTTCTTATCTGATTTGCCATTTAATACTCTATCATTGGATAGACGCATTCCGGAAAAGAGCATAATTTTTGGGAATCTGTTTATCTGAATTCCAATATGATTGCATGTGTCAGATAAATCCATAACGAATAAGAATTTCCATTATACGGGGGAAAATCAAACTGAGATTTATGTGGTTTGATTTCCATAACAGAAATCTGGTTTGTCTGTTTTCTGTTCTTTGTTTACTAAAATCACGTCTGTGCATATTTATAAGATTTTTTCCCACAATTTATTATGATTGATTTCATAAAGCTCATCATTTTACTTTGTCATCAAGATACTATTTTAATTGGTCATATATCAAATATTCATATGATAAACATAATCTGCATCGGTTGCTAACGTACTTACTTTAAGAACTCAAAACTAAATCAGTAAAACATGCATACACTATAACAAGTATTACTTTTTCAGTATGAAAAACGGCAAGGCGTGTGTGAATAGAAAATTCAGACCAGTTGCACATTCATTCAACAGATTTTTTTTGGCGTCAGTTACTCAGGCCAGTAATGCCTTGTTTTTATCGGACCAGCAGTTCCCTGTAAATATGGTTTCCCATTTCACGCTCTCATGATAAAAACAAGTTGCTGTCCTTTAAAAAAGGACTGCAATACGTGCACCATATGCATGAGTTTCTAACGGAAACGCGAAAGCCTTAAGATTATCAGAGATTCCATCGACTCTAGCCCCCTGCTTTTACATAAAGACATCTACGGGGAGACCTGTGATTGCAAAAGTGTTATGATGAATTAATATTATAGTAGCAAGCCCGGATATAGTGCCTTTAACCACTGAATGTGTACGTTGTATCACGTAGAGCCCTGACTTTTAACCTCAGAATTTAAACACAATTATGAATTATATGTAGCGAGATAGCAATCAATGACTATCTCATTTAGACATCAATTTCAGCAATTGACGAACAAACACAGAATTTAAGTTTCATAAATTTATTGAGTCTGCATATTAAATTAAAATGAACAACAATAGGACAACAAAATAAAGGCCTTTTAACCACCCTTAAGTAATTTGATGTAAATATGAACCCTTAAATTATAAATAAAGCCAGATCTCAAAATAATCAAGATATGTGGCTATATAGTAAAACAGAGTTAAATAATTAGAATAAGATCGAATCCCAAAATAATCAGGATATGTGATCCTAAATAAACTTCCCAAACTGTTAAAAATTACACTTTCACTAATTAAAAAGTTTATCCAATTAATAAAATTACGTAGGCTCAATTAATTATCCTAGCAATAATAAATATTTACCAAAATTTAGGAAAAACCCCAAAAGAGACGTTAACCCCAAAATGTAAAAGAGCAGACTGGCGATTTACGGAAAAATCACCTCTTATATACACCCGTAATAAATCTCATACAAAATCGTATAGACCCTTACGGAATATTACGGAAAAATTGGGAAAAAAATATACGGAAAATAGTTCCAATAAAATAATTAACTTTATGATAAATATTTTATCATAAAATAACATAACTTTCATTCACACAACTTTAATTAATTAATTAATTACCTTATAACGAGCCATTTCCACTGCCGGTAATATATAGGTGGCGTAAAGATCTCAACGGCGGATCAAGAAAGAAAAACAACCCGGAAGTAAAGGGACGTATCCCACAATTCCATATTCATAAACAAAAATGTAAACAGAAAGAATCGAGACAGGCCGGGATTACAATGAAGAAACAAGAAAAATGCATAACATAACGAGTGAAATATGCCATAACACATATGTACCGCAATAATATCACAGTTCAGGTACGATATAATAATTCTTTAGTTAACAATGAAAGAGTATACATGAATGTACGTATGTGAAAGTAAAAGTAACACAATTTCACAACACGTGTTTTACAGTTACATGTACCTGATAAAAAAGGAAATACGCGGTACCTAGAATATGCGTAAATATACTAGATACTCTAGCCAATAATGATGCTTTAAAAGCATACATCAGTTATAACACAGTTTAAATATATATGTATTTAAAAATCTCGTAACAAGGGGACCATTTTAAAAGTAGATAAAATCTCAAACATTACATATATTAATGAAGACATTAATGAAGGCATTAATGAAGATACTATACATGTACAGTATTAGGCGTTCAGCGAATTTCACTATTTGCGTACGTACTACTTTATAGTTAACTATGTAAATTGATTTCGTGTTTTGATGCGTTTCTCTTGAAATTTGAACTTTCATACAGTGACATAATTATTCAATGATGTATTATATACAGTCACATAATTATTAAATCATGCTTAAATGCGCAATTGTTTTTTAATCGTGAAGTACACTAGCCTCGTCGTATATTTCGGAAAACAATAAAACATCGCGATTTATGCCATTAAATGCATGTTGTAGTTTCGGCATAATATTAACGTATTCCATGATGCTGATTATTCATATCACATGTCGATCATTTCTTTAAAAGGAATACTTCAGTTTGTTTCTGTACTGTTCACCGACAACTTTACAAATACAATGAATATGTGCATATGGCATGCAATCCCGATCCCGATTCAGATACACGTGTGCTAGCCTGGTTCCCTTAGCTACCCGTAATGTCGCGCAGGAACCAGATTAGCTCATGCGCAAGCTAAATTTCCCCCAGTGCATCCGGTTTAACCTCGCTTATATATTTTCTGCGTGGACCTCAAGGTCCACGCAATAATTAAAGACTGTACATGCATTGTAAATATAGGTCACATACCACTATTTTTACCCCGTGCTCATTGACCACGCAAGTAGTTCCAATCTAAAAATGTATGTATTATTACAAAAATTCCCAGGGGTGCTAACTAGGCGAATTTGGTTCCTTTTAGGGTATGGATGGAAAGAAGAAGGCTTGAAAAAAAACACAGGCAGGAAAAAAATCAAAAAAATTATCTTTAAAGGCGCAATAGAAAGGGTGTAAAGAGGCCAATGTTTACACGTATTCCAAAGTGAAAGTGGATTTTTCATGGTAGGGCTTATTTTAGGGGCCATATCTCAGTCCCCTCTCGATTGATTTTCCTGTGGTTTGGATATGTTGTTGGACTAGTGTCATTCTATAGGTATGCTATGTTTGAATTGATTTGAGCCGGTGGAATTTTTTATATGATTTTTTGTTGTATAAAGGAATAAGAGGGAACAATAATTGTGGTCTGTGTCCTATACTGCAAACAACGTAAGACTAATGGAGTTATCGCCCTATAACCTATGTACACTTTCAAATACAATCGTGTGACGTCACAATGGATTTCTTATACATGCATTGATCCGACAGAGGTTTTCGGCGTCAGTAAATTTTGACCCACAATGCAAAAGAAGTACGAAATAACAATATTTGAAATTTAAAATCAAAATGTATTTATTAAAGATGTATATGGACATATAACGTTTTAGTCTATACGATATACAAAACTCTCTATCCTCAAAAAGCAGTAACAAAGTGTTTTAGCGCCGAGGGCAAGAAAAGTTCAATGGCAATCAGGGAATCCCTTATCGTGTCTCAGAAAACAAGCATTAATGTCGATTCCGGGGGAGCGATAAATGTAATAAGGAGTAATATCAACATCTACACGGCTAACGTTTCCTTATAAGTCATAAAAATTATGATAACATATAGTATCCGTGTGTATGTGGTCATAAAAGAATCAATCCCCCCAATTAATCAAATCTTCTACATCATACATGCGTGTAGTGGTATTGTTGGCAATCGTTTGATTTTCATAGAAGAGATGATCTGGTGAAAATTTCACCTGCCATTTTGGAAGTGTATTAACTTTACATGTATGTACTGCTAGAAATACAGAAAAAAGAAAGATTTTGTTAGCATCGATTTAATTGCTAGCAGAAAGCTTAGAGCAGGGTCTTCCAGTTGCTAGTAAGAGTTAACCTAGATGTAATGAAAATGTACATAAATATCAAATACAATATTTAGCATTGATAGGCTTTATACACAGCAGATTATCTGTGATTGTCTTTTAGCTTTATGAGCATATTTCTCATTCAAGAGAGAGAAAGAAAGAAAGAAAGAAAGAAAGAAAGAAAGAAAGAAAGAAAGAAAGAAAGAAAGAAAGAAAGAAAGAAAGAAAGGGAGAAAGAAAGAAAGAAAGATACATGTAGATAGAAAGATAGATAGATAGATAGATAGATAGATAGATAGATAGATAGATAGATAGATAGATAGATAGATAGATAGATAGATAGGCAATCAATAGAAAAAGAGTCTTTCGATAGATATACTTATGTTATTTATGCTCTTTGTGCTCAGAATCACAACGAAGAGTTATATTGCAAATTGGCTAAGCTGCCATTCTGACTAAGATTTCCCTTTGTTCCTTGTTGTTCTCTAGATTGCTAAATTTGTGACTTCCTGTGTATTACCTCCCCTAATGCTTTGTCATGTGAAAAAAGGGGGCATTAAGATATATATTAAGCGGAGGCAGATCGTTCGGATCGTGGAGTTGACAAGAGATGAAGGAAATAATTTAGTAAAAAGCGTATCGTTGACGTTTCTTGAGAAAAAATATAATTGTTTGTGTATTACACAGATATTAGAATACGAAGAGCGCAGTACTAAACATTCAAAATCATAAAAAAAACTAAAACTAAAGATTGTTATATAACGTGGTAAAGCTGACGAATTAAAAGAACTTCAAAACGTACAGTAGCCCTTTTACATAGCGCGAGTTTCTATTATTATACTTTCATGTTAAATACTGAAATCTGATTGGTTAAGACGCAGTTGACAATCCGTTCTCATACCCTCAGCGTTAGCAACACACTTGGCAACGGGCCGATAGAACGAATTGTTACATGCGCATAAATTATGCGCGTACGGTTCGCCGTAGAACTCACGTCTTTTCTATATAAAAGCAGTAAAATTTGCTATAAAATTAAGACATTCAGTATAATAAAATAAATAGTGCCTGTTTGGGAGGGTACCAGTTGAAATTGACACCCCGAGAAAACCATTGTCAACCGACGCGACACCCCTCGAAAACCATTGTCAACCTCCGCTTCGCGTCGGTTGACAATGGTTTTCTCGGGGTGTCAATTTCAACTGGTACCCTCCCAAGCAGGCACTATTTATATATTACTGAACATGTTAGTAAACACATGTACATGTTCTAGAGAAGAGCATTAAGCACATCAATTAGTGGTGCATGTGCATATAGATACTGTAAACAGGGTTATTGTCGCCCCGTGTAATGTTCGCCCTTCTACACTTGCATGTTCTCCCCGTCTTGAATTCGCCTGGACACAGTTGTGTTTTTATGAAGACACATAATTTGAGACATTGGAATTCGCCCATTCTTAAATGCGGCCGCTTACAATAAGGGCAAAAGGGGTGAAAATAAAACGGGGACGAATATCTCCCTATATACAGTACATGTATTCATGACGTACATGTACGTGTATATATTTACACTTATTTTCACGATTTTGTCAGTTCGATCAAGGATATTTTCAGAAATATATTTTATATACTTCCTCCATAGCTGCAATATTACTTAGACTAGATGAGATATTCCAGATCGCCAAATGTTTTTCGTTCATGATTGACCACCGAAAAGAAGCACTTGAGAGTCGTTCAGCAGCCATTCATGGGTGATAGCTTATTGCTTATTTAGAGAGCTGGTAAACATACATGGCAACTCTCGTTCTGGCACATCAGTGTAAATAAAACTTCACTTTTCTGGGTTATTAAGGGTGTTGAAAAAAAGGAGGCAATTCCAGAAGCTATACGAGATCATCAGCAGGAATCTTTCAACTCAAAATTGCCCCTAAAGCTACACAGTACAGGTACTGGTTTATTACAATATCTATATATTGAGATATCAAACAGCTTGAGAATATTGAACATCCAATCTGCAGGAAGTGCGGAGTGACGTATAGTACGTACATGTACATCTGTATACACTCCGTATCTGCCGGAAATAAATATCAACCAGATGACCAAAGGGTAAGATACAGTGTGTAATATGGATATAGGGGTGTATTATAATTATATCTACATGTATCACATACTTAGTAATAACATATAGAAGGCATCTTTGAAAAAAGAAAACAAGTACTATATTTCTTATAACATTATGTAGTAGTAATTTGAAATCGTATTATCTTTATTAAAGTGATATGAGTCAAGTAAAAACAACAATTTGAATAAAACGGTAATATAAGCAAGTGTATTATCTCACTAATCATTATTTTTGTGATCGGCTTCGGTTTTTTTTCGCATCTGGCAAACTTCAGTATTTGCGCATACATTACGCTTCGCACTTCTTTGATAGCTATGCAGTGACAGCTTCAGGTAAATCTTTAATAAATAGTGTTATAACTATTAAGGAACAGTTTTTATGTATTTGACTTGAGATTTAAACATTTTCACAGTTACCTAATGATATAATCAATGTTTTGTTTTTCTTTACCATTCTGATTAAAATCAGATCCTCGATGCTCCCGTTTTAACGATATGTCGCTATCATTTAAACGGGGCATCGAGGATCTAATTTTATAATCAGATTGTTTCTTTACATGCATGAGAATTTCGTTCGAAAGTACTAAACGTGTATGGAAGGGAATTACCGCCAAAATTCTATGTATCTTGCTTTTATTCTTATTATGCTTACTTCTTTATTCTTCATTACATTTACACTTGCATGTCACTTTATTGTTTTCATATTCATGCTTATCCAATTTCACTTTGATTCTCTTTGATCTTTCATTGTTTGCTTAATTCTATGTTGCAACATTCTCTTCTTATTCGTGTAAATTCTTTCTTCTATCTCTGTTACAAACGTGAATTCAAACACGCAAACTATAAAGCACTTTGAATAAAGACGAATACAAGTTGCATGAATTTAATGCTGCATTATGACGCCAGGTGGCAGTGTGTGCGCTACAATTGCTGCTCCCCGAAAAAAAAACCCAACGTAGCTAGCTAAATGTGGGATGTTTCGCACCATGACATTTCGCTCCAATGTTTATATGTTCAGATCAAGAAATGGAGGAGAGGTTTATGTACTAAGAGATAATTTATAATTTTGTTTGCCGGGGAGGGGGTGGGGGGGGGTCGAGTTCTATTTTCAGTAGGTTTACTATGTGAATTTAAAAAGTTTGAATTTTCAAGGGTGGTGGGGTGACTGGACCCCCCCTCTCCTTAAATAAAATAAAATTCTAAGTCTGCGCATCAGTTATATATATGAGACGATATAATCTTACAGTTCTCATAATTAGCACCCGTATCATAATTGTCATCATCGCAAGCTTGATATGGAAGTAGGTCAATTCAGCTCTTCATTTAATCTAGACCAGTTGACAGGTAGACATGTATGAGGTTCATGTCTCTAAGTTACATGTATCATAGCTTAAACACCTTCAAATCTAAACATGGACATTCAGTTACATGTACATGCTTTATATTAAAATAAACAAACCTACAATAAGCATGGCTGTGAATGATACATACACATTTTTATCATTTCGAAAATTTGTGTAAATAAGAAGCATACATCATTTATGTTTTGTATTTTGGAAGAAAAAAAATATTTCATTTAGAACTTTATTTAAGAATTTTTATTAAGATTTGATTTAGATTTTAAACCAAAACGTATAAACAGTCATATCACATACCGTATTTTAATCTCTTTGCCTGGTTTGTTTTCGTTTACTTATTGTGTAATTAAGTCACTGATACATTGTACTTTAGATTCGTTAATTTTACCGCGTATACGTATATTTACTTCTGCGGTTCCACCGTTCTGTGCCGAATCGCAAGAATATAAAATCGCGTGCACCAAACTTTGTTTTCATATCACAAGTTCAAAACTTTTAGAAAAATAAGTGAGATTTTAAAACCTGCAGTTTTAAGTTTTTAACCCGGAATTTCACGCGAATATTAATTCATCGCATTTAATCAGGGATACACAGTACTGTAGCCTAACGAGAGGTACATAGTGATTCATGCAAGTGATAATTTTCACACGAACTAGAGTACAGGAAAAGCTACATCTAAGCATTTCGTACCCTAGTCCTTTTATTGTGTTTCAAAAACATCTTTAAATTGGGTTTAAATTTATTTCTATTTCATCTACATGTTCCACGGGTACCTCTGGACAGAACCGTGCATCACCCCACCTCTTTTCACCTCAAATGAAAATAAAGTCCTGTCGACAAGTACTTATGACATGTTCCTCTTCTAAAAATTAACCGTTCATGCAAATAATTTGTTACTGCATATATATACGGTACATTGCATTGCGGATCTAGAATGAGATCAGATCCACCACCAATGGAAAATTCACATTTATTTAATTAACCAATAAAATAATTAATACAAAATTATCTCTCAGACCCCCCCCCCCTATGATTTTTTTTATAACCGCGCGGAGGCATTTTACGTGTATACAAAAAAAACCCGTATCTTTTTGAGTCTGCGTATATCATGGCTTGTTAAAAGTTGACTATATTTACATGTATTTCATATTCCTATACTAAGCTCTTAATTTGAGATGTTTTCATGAATTTATTAAATTTATGCCATTTGTTAGTTTCGTTTTAATAAATCTTCGGGAGCAGCAACTGTAGCGCACACACTGCCGCCTGGCGTCATAATGCAGTATTAAATTCAAGCAACTTGTATTCGTCTTTATTGAAAGTGCCTTATGGTTTGCGTGTTTGAATTCACGTTTGTAACAGAGATAGAAGAAAAAAATTACACGAATAAGAAGAGAATATTGCAACATAGAAATAAGCAAACAATAAAGAATCAAAGAGAATCAAAGTGAAATTAGGAACCGGAGTGGGTTATCTTATCTTAGCACCGCGAGGGGTCGCCACAAGATAAAGCGGTCCAACATAAACAGCTGATATGGCATCCCTACACGTTATCAGCATCATTATTATAGTAGATTTTAGACGAGGTACATGTATTAACAAGGCAAAACACAGACAATGGCGAAAAATTATGGATCGATGACGATCCCTCAGCTCAAATTAGAATTAGAAAAGTTTGGAGCAAAGAAATCGGGACGGAAAAGAGAACTTGTTGAGAGGTAAATATTCATGTTCATACTTCGTCTTGATCTTGCGTGTTTGCTGTGATATGATGCGTATTTTATTCATAAAAGCCTAGATGAGATGAGCGATAATGTAAATATTCTATTTAAATTAAGTGTGCTTGTATGAACGATCAGAAAACAAACAAAACACCGCAGAAAACGATGTTTTTGTTTCACTCGAATTTCCTCACCAATAAACTAGTTTTGACGTTTGCTATCTTTTATTCAAGTTATACTGAGTTAGCGTGGATTTTGTTTAATATATTTAAGAGTTTTTTTTTGCTTTTTGCTGTTTAGAATTAAAATTTGTCATATCTCAAATTTACACTCGCTTAATGTTTCAAACATTATATTTTTGCAGACTTGAGGCATATGCGCGCAACGCACATTGCTCTAGAGCAGAACCTACTGGTCAGGATTACACCATGGCTTTGCCTGATCCAGATTCCTATCAAGACCTAAATAGCGATAAAAGTTTTCCTGGATCCCCATTGAATGAAATAACCACTTATTTGTCCCAATTCAACAAGAACATTGAATCCAAGGCGAAAAACTTGTATAATGACGGATTTATAAGATACCTCAGGACAACTGAGCACAATTCGCTCTGGTATGTTAGAGGTGCCATAAGAGCAGAAATGTCAAAATCTATTGTGTATATCATAGATATTGAAATCGCTCAAGATGGAAGTGTATTAAAATGCCAATGTGAGTGTGCAGCTGGTATGGGGCCATTTGCACACTGTAAACATGTGTCCACAGCGTTATATGCTTGTGCATGTTTTAAGCAGCACGGCAGTATAAAGACAGAACAAACGTGCACTCAAAGATTACAGACATTCCACAGAGTGAAGCCACATAAAGGCTCTCCAATGAAAGTCGTGAATTTAGATATGCCAGGATGTGATGAAGTCTGTAATATACCAGAGGGGTTCGATCCAAGGCCAGAGGAATTCAGAAACCATCCAGGATACAAATCTTGGTTTCAGAATGTATGCTTGTCATTTAAAGGCATAAGTAAAACGCCAATTTATCAAACATTTCCTCCAGCCAATATGACAGGATTTGATATTGACCATGATTATTTGCAATATCAAGGAAGTTTTGAATGTCTGCAACAATTCAATGTAACGAAGATTTCAGAGGAAGAAGCCAGGATTCTGAACGTAAAAACAGCCAATCAAGCTTTGAGTAATTTGTGGCATGAGGAAAGGTGCAAGCGCATCCATTCATCAGTCTTTGGGAGAATATGCAAGATGACAGAACGAACAAACCCAGAAAAGTTGGCAGAAAGTCTAGTCACTAAGGCTCTACGGCTTCGTACATCACCAATCCTGCATGGACAGAAATTTGAAAAAGTGGCAGTAAAAAAATTTGAAGAAATTACTGGACAAACAGTACATCCCACCGGTATTTGTGTGAGCCTAGCACACCCTTACTTGGCGTCATCTCCTGATGGGATTATAGATGAGGACACCGTTGTCGAGGTTAAGTGTCCGTATGTTGCTAGAAATAGCATGATTACAAGACAGACAGTTCCATACATCCGTCAAAATGGTACAACGTTTTCGCTGGACACCAATCATGATTACTATTACCAAATTCAAGGACAGTTATTCTGCGCAGAAAAACAAAAATGTGTGTTCATTGTGTATACTTTTCTTGATATTTTGTTTTTCACAGTTGACAGAAATGACAAATTCATATCAGAGATGTTAAAGAAACTGGATTCCTTTTATGAGAAATGTTTTAAACCCGCACTTTTGGAGAAACGTTATTTCAAGTCATATCAGGATTGTCATTGTCAAAAATAAATTTGTTATAACTTTGATTTCACTTTCATTTATTATACAGGTATTTTACATTGAGGTAAAACAACAACATGATTGCAAAAGATAAATTTATCTAGGCATAAGAGGGAACAATGCAAGTTTTAAAATTGCACAGCATAAAACATACAAAGGTTATATGCGAAGACAATTTAGTTTCTGAACTATTCATAGGTTCAACTAAAATCTTGAAAGTTTTGGCTAGTCCAATGATACGCTCAATGTGGACTCTTTTACTGGATATCTTTCGATCTTGAATAACAGTTGAACAAGACATTCTGTTTTTCTTTTTAAAAAATGTGGGCATGTTTATCTGAATATTTCTATGTACAAACATATCCTGAACATTAAAACCTTTATCGGCCATAATAGAGTCTCCAGGATCACACAAATTTAACAAACTACTTCGCTCTACAATTTGTCTATCACTTGTTGACCCACCATAAGCTGGAGATACATATGACACAAGGCCACCAGGGGTTGCACCAACCAATATTTTGACTGTATTCTTATTTTTATAAGTCGAAAAAGTGGCTTGCTGAGTTTTTGGAAGTTTTGGTTTTTTGATCGGACATTCAGTACCATCAACTATAACTCTAGTATTAGGAAATTTCAATTTAAAATCTGATGGACAGAAATAATTAACAAGGGATTTGGGTGGCCATATGTCTACTTCTCTCCACTGCTTTGACATAAAAAGAATCCATGTATAGAATACATTTGACACTGTTTTTTCTGAGACATTAAATAATCTAGACAAGTCAAAATTAGTTCTATGTCTACGCAGTTTGATAAGAACAAGGAAAAATTGATCTGAAACGCTGATATTTGTAACCTTGTGATAGATATAGTTCAAACAATATGCGGCTGGACCTAGGGTTCTTAAAACCATATAAAATTTAACATATGTTTCAAGCCCTGTATAAAAGTGAATGCCAGCATCGTCTTTCTCAAAATTATCAATACACATTGGTGGTAATGTAGGAGTCTGGGTTTCAACATTTAAATAAAATTTCTGATCTTCTCTTAAATTGTCGTCAGTGTCATTCTTGGTTGAACTGCTTTCAATGACAATTTCTTCTGCAACATCAATATTGTCTTGAAAATACACCATGCCTTGACTTTGATTCTCGGTGGTATCATTTTCGATTAATTTTCTCTTCACCCTCCTTGTCCTAGCTCGGCTAGCCCTAGCAATATCTGCGGGACTGGCAGGATCTATCCACTGGAAAATGCTTGGGATTGCTGTCTTTTTCAGGCGTCTGCTTAATGGTGCGGTTCCTAAAAAAAGTTTAATATTTCTATAAGTTGAAATACCTTTAATAATCATTGAAATAAAATCAGTAAGTCAAACAGAAACTATCTAATTACTCTGTCTCATACTTAGATCTTACAAAGCTTTTGATCTGTTATCATGCTTATGGCAAGTAGTTTGTTATGTAATATTGGCAGCTGCTGTTGTAAAAAATATCAGTGGGTGTTTCTGCCAGATGTTTATATAAGACAACTAACAAGTGTCCAGCAGAGGGTATTAGGCAATAGCGGGGTACTTAGAGTTTGTTTACAAGCAGATGTACAATCATGCTGTGTTAATGATATGCAACACAAATTTTCTTGGAGATCAATCGCATGTTAATTTCCTTTGAAGGTATCATAGAAAAACAAGGCGAAAGTAAAGTGTCAAATTAGAAGTTTCAAATTAAATTATCTATCATTTTCATCCTAGCAAATAAAAAATTAACTGAAAATTTTGATTTATATAGTTATATCGTCTTAAGGAACTTTGACCATTTTGATCTTTTACAGTGAATATATATGTTACACGCAAAAACTGAACACTATCTAATGAATTCACATCAGTTTATTCCATGAGTGTATTAATGTGAGGTTGAACAAAGACTGACTGACTTTCTCATACAATATCTTTTAAATAGAAATAAAATGTCAAATTCCCCCGGACGGGATGGAAGTAATTAAAAGTTAAAACAAAGATTAATGTGAAAATGCCTAGCCTTGTTTATAATCTAAAATTTAATTGGAACCAAATCTGCCAAGTCCCACGATTTGAGCGATAAGGTGCGAAAGATAGTGGGGAGAGCTGTCAAAGTATCTCCCCCATTCATAATTAACATCATTTGCTGACCTTACAAGAATTTGTAGAATTCTTACTATAATGAAATTAAGGTTAAAATTTATCCTTAACAATATAATCAATGACTATAACTACGTTACGTAAACGTGGCATTTGACTGTAGCGATATCAATTTTCCATTAAAATAAGAAGAAAAAAGGAATTTAATGGTCATTTATCCTAATCTTATACTTCATAAATAAAAAAGCTAAACATTTACCGTAAACCGTCTCCGAGAGGTAGTCACTGTCATGGAAATGCGATCTGCACACTACAGCATGTGACGAGGGTTCCCAACTCTGAAAACGGGATTCCCCACGTCTGATTGCATGAATCCAAGCTTTTTTCCTCAGTTGATCAGAAGGAAAAACGTGGCCACCCCTATTACTACACCCAGGTACACAGCAACAAGTTTCCGGCATGTTTCACGTGTGTACTGACAGCGATTTGTTTACGTGTGATACAATAAAGCCGATGTGATAATGCGCGAGCTAGTTCCGAAGGGGACCGTATTTCTGTGTGGCGCCCTCTAAGGGAAAGATAACAGGAGACGGTATCTAATTAGATAAGCATGAATATGAAAACAATAAAGTGACATGCAAGTGTAAATGTACTGAAGAATAAAGAAGTAAGCATAATAAGAATAAAAGCAAGATACATAGAATTTTGGCGGTAATTCCCTTCCATAAACGTGAAGGTAAATTGTTCCTTCCTATTTTGGAAACCAACAAAACAGCGCCATTTTACCTATTTGATGCTTGTTGTACTTTTGGCATAATATAAACAACAGTCCATGCTGACAACTGATATCATATGCCGATCATTTCACCACAGAATTTAAACACAGTTTCAGTTTCATTTTGATCTCAAATACATTTTTTCATTTCATAACCGTACAATATTGTTATAATGTATTTAGATCTTCCGCGATGGTGTGATTCGAATCTGAAGCGGTGATAAAATCAGAGGAGTTCCGCAAGGTGTGTGATGCGGATCCATGTCAGCCCTGCAGGATCTGTGCATGCATCGGCCTTGGAAGCTAATACGGGTATAATTGTAAGGTAAAACTGTATTGCATATGCAAAACCATTGTGTTTATTACTTAGTATGTAATAACTGATAAAAATTATTATCTGATATCGTGACGTAATTGTACATTTTAGGCGCAAACAATATGCGCATTAAATTAAGTATAGATCAATAGAGTAATTATTATCGGAAGAAATAAGGTAATGGTTTTATAAAAGTTTATTTTTGCAAGCTCCTCGCCAAAGCAATGTCATGACCATAATTACATTGTACATGTACGATGCATGTACGAACAAAATAATAACAATTGAAGTATAGCATGTACAATGTACCATCGTGTCATATAAACGTAAATTAAATAAAACATTGTAATTCAAAACATACGTCATATCTTAAAATATTGATTTTTTTCATTATATGAAAATTTTAATCAAATAAGCTTGCTAAATAAACTGCTTTGCAGTACTATCAATACTAGATTCTTAGATACGTTGCAGTCTCTAGGCGACACCCCTTATAATTTAGCCAGGGTCAATCTATAATATAATTATTAAAAGATTGTGCCATTAAGCGACACTACTAACCTGCGCACCTCGCATCAAATTGATTGGCTCTGACATAGCAAAAATTAAGAATCTCATCATTAATTGTTCCTCATGCTCGTTTAAGAGGGCTCGATGATCGTGGCCATTTTTAGTACTGTATTGATTTCCTTTAGAAGAAGAGTTCTGTCTATATAAAAATATACCCAAATTCAAAATGCAAAATATGTCATGTTGTAAATTTTGAATTTACCGGGTGGCAGTAATTACAAAATTTACAACATGACAACTATTTACTGCCACCCGGTAAATTCAAAATTTACAACATGACAAATAGATGGACTTTTTCTTTACTAATTAATAGTTTACGAGTAAAGCTAAACAAATCATATCTTAAAAATTAGCTAGATCTGATGGTTAATTTGTTGACCACCCAGCCTCCTTAAACTGTATTATTTTCAAACTGACTTGCAGGTCTGTTCTCACAACAGGTGGGGGGGGGGGGGGGTCCCATGAAACCTAACTTCCCCTTATATTTTTGCATTCTGAATTTTTTGCATATTTATTTTAAAAAAGATAATTTTCGGCATCTAATTTATCAATGTGAGAGTTTTCGTGTTTTCTCATGTTATACATTGACACATACAGGAAATTATATATATATATATATATATATATATATATATATATATATGAAATGAACTCAATGTCTACCCAAGTTATACGAGTATAACCTGGGTTGGGGCAGTTTACGCTTTATAATCCGCGAAGCGGATTAAAAAAAAAGCGTAAATTGCTCCAACCCAGGTTATACGAGTATGACTTGGGTAGATAATGAGTTCATTCCTTATAATTTAATTTTCTGTAATTAATTATACGAATTGAGTGCGTTTTACTTTTAAAAATGATATTAATCTGTTCAAAATTCAAACGTAACGTCAAACGGATTAGTATGTTTATTGACGTTGGTGCATTGTGACATGTCTTGTGACAAGCAAACCAGGTTATACAAATTTAAGTAAATTTTTCTATCCAATCAAATGCAGCGTTACAACCATAATTAAATATATATATATATATATATATATATATATATATATATATATATATATATATATATATATATATATATATATATATATATATATATATTAACTGCAAACATGGTTGCCATTCGGAACCTTCTTTTTATTCTAAATACATTTAATTGAATCTAGACTTGCAACTTCCTTGCGAGTGTGTAGTATCAAGTTCTATTGTGTGCTTTGATTCGCGTATTATAGCATTGAGATTGTATAACTTAGAGACAAACAACATAAAATTAATGCAAATACAATGTATATATTGCCAATAAAATATGCACATCATATAAACTTAATACTCATGTATCAAATGTTATGTAAACATAATCGATACATTACCCGTGATACCGATTGTATACATGTATGTATAATAAGGTATGAAAAATTGAAAGTATAAAATATAATGAGACACTGTGCGTTATAATGGTCTGGTACAATCAAAGCAGCTAATTTTGATTTCATAATTACTCGACATTTGACTTTTTTTACTGCAACAAAGATTATTGGATTCTGTAACAGTTGTATGCGTGTACATGTATGAACTGGGTTACTGTAATATACAATCAAAAGTTGACTCATGTTATATCAAAAAGCAATCAGCAATGGTTATATTTTCGAATACTAGTATGAAAATGTAAGGCTCAAAATGTAATAGTTATTGTTAAAAAAAAACTTCCTTTGCCTTTGTTATATTCAATTAAAAAATGTATGAAATTGATAACTATAATAAAATAATATACAATCAATCATACTCAAGTTATATGGTTAACTTTGTTTGCTTATACTAGTATAAGATTGTAAGGCTTAAAATGTAACAAGTTATCAGTAAAATAACTTCCTTCGCCATTTTATAATCAGTTATAAGAATTATGCAAAACATCACAAGGCAATGTCTATAACTTCAGCAGTATTTGCATTCCTGTCAGACTTTTCATATTTACGTAACTCAGAAAGAATGGATAGGATTTCATTTTGTCTCTTTTCAACGCTTTGAATCATTTGCTGAATGTCAATTAAATCAATATCGGAGGAACTTCCATACTTCTTGACCGATCTTCGCATCTCACTCGCTGCCTTCCAGAACTTTTCTTTCCAGATCAGATACTTCGTCTTTTCCTCTCTACATCTGGCGGCCCGGTAGTAACATTTGATGACATTAGCTGCCGCTACTCTTCTCGCATATTTTCGTTTCTCTTCCTTCGAGAACTTCAAAAGATACTTTTCATTGCGATTCATTTCGAAATGGTGCACAAACACGGAGAAGATGAAACCCGTTATACCTATCCCAAGAAAGCCAGTGGCAGCGGAGACGCATCTTCCACAGAAGCTGACGGGGTAGAAGTCTCCGTACCCAATTGTGAGAAAAGTGATAATAACCAACCATAGGGAGTTAAGAAATGAGCTCATTTCAGACCCTGGAAATGTGTACGACTCGCACGTCTGCATCGCGTAGGAGTTGACGATCAGAACGAGGCAGAGTATCGATATCACAAACTGGAAGGGGTAAAGATATAGCAAATATTTCATCATGAAAGATGAATTCATCCTTACTTTGGTCAGATACGCTAGATGTTTCGCTAACGTTCTGTTGGAATAAAGCTGTGAGGACAGCCATTCAGATAAAAATTGTCCAATCAAGTAGAATCGGAAGACCATAAAGAGAGACAAATATGCATCCAGATAAACGAAATCACGTGTTAAATCTGCACTTTCTTTCGACATCGTTTGTAACGGTTTCGGGATTTTCCCACTTCCCGGATATGGATGGATGATACAGATAAGAATTTCTATAATAATCCCCCCACAGAACCGCAATGTCCTTGACCGATCGGAGAACCTCTCGATTTTCCTCTGATAGCCATATTGCACAATTATGAAGACGATTAAAATCGCAGTGGAGATCGTGATAAGAGTTTTTAAGGCATCCGATTGTAGGGTATTCTTCTCTATAGTTTTCGATATGAAGAGTTCTCCTTCTAACACCGTAAAAAGCATCCCAATTCCTGCAAAAATACATTTTAAATACACGCAAATCCGCCTGTTTCTGATTGCGTTTTCTTTCAAAGCAAGGATCACAGGAGCATGGGAAGCAGCCAATACTGTGGCCGGAATGGATTTACTCCGCAATTTGCTTTTTTCCTTAAGTTCCATTGTTGTTGTATTGCATATCCTTACCTTCCTCTTTTTCTAATACACAATACTTTTTCACCTATGCCGTCCTTTATATGTAGTTGCCGATTAGGGGCTCTTTTTAAGGAATTGGGCTAAATACGTAGTAAATCTTGAAATGTGTCTTCGAGTAATCAAGAAATTGAGATAAAATTCCCTAAAACTGTTTTAATCATTAAATTACATCTTTTTGGAAAAAAGTGTGAGAAATGCTCGATAAACGAAGATTTTTATGCACCTTTTCACCCATCGGTGCCCCTCCACCTTAATCTTTTCTTTCGTTTTTTGGTCTGATAGGTAAAGTCCCATGTCCCTTAATTGGCGCTGTTTACCACAGGTGATAATCGAAACGACAACAGGTAGTAAAACCTGTCAATTTGTCTCGCATAACACGGCTATAAAGAAATAAAAAGCAATCGAAGCGCGACGGAAAGAGCACTAATGAACTCTCCAGCTTGTTTACCCTGCATTTCAGATCTGAAGTTTTCACAAAATGACCAATCAAAAGGTTAACTTTATTAAATTAGCATTGATAACCATTAAAATGATTTTGATAGGAATAACAAATATAGTAACACTGTGCCGGAAAATTATGCCAGTGTCAAGGTGGCATTTTTGCACCCGCTTAAGATGAAATTTCTTAAAAACCCATACATACCAAATGATAGACCATTGTCTAGAGAGTATACAACCATTTTTGTTTTAGTTTGTCTCACCTGTGGGAGATTTACCTTTAAGTAATAATATTCCATAGGTAAACAATAATTCCCATAGAAGAAATAACTTTCCAAAGGGAAATATTGAAAATACTACAGGATTTTCTTAAAATCCTGTAGGAATTAAACTTCCTATGGGAAATTTAAAGTACATGTATTTCCTGCAGGAATTTGATTCAGTCAGGTAGTTTTCCTATAGTATATGTAGATTTTCTATTGGAGTTTAAAATCCTATGGGAGTTTTGTTCAAATCCTACCAGAATTTACGTTCCTATAGGAAGTTCTTTTATTCCAGTAAGAAATTCAAATATCCTGAAGGAAAATTGTTTTTCCCATGGGAAAAATTATTTTCATGTAAGAATTTATTTCTTAAAGTTAAATATATTATCTGATAAATGAGATGCATTTACAACAACGGTGGTTATAAACTCCTTAATCAATGGTCTATCATATGGCATATTTGAATTCGTCGATAAATGCAGCTTAGACGGGTGCAAAAATGCCAGTTTGGCACTGGCATAATTATCCTGCAAAGTGATATACATGTAGGTTGGTTCTGGTCGATATAAAAACATTACCCAGGCAATGTTCCTGTGGTACATCCAACAATGTCGTTAGAATGTGACCAGCAATATGCAAATACACCCTACCCCAATTATATGCAAATTTCATGTTACTGTATGTATATAAAAAATTAAATGCAGATACATTGCGCACAGAAGTTTGTTTGATGATTCATTGCACATGTAGAATACATTTCTGAAAATTGAAAACAAAACACTTTTTATCAACAAGCGGACAAAAGGTTATCATTTTAAAAACAACAAACGTATTTACATATATGTATCACCTACGTGTTTTTAATAGTTCTGACTAAGTTGTAAAAGTTCCTGATCTAACTGGAAAACTGTTGAGTCATGTACACATAAGTTATAAACAATTGTAAATGAGTTTAAAGGTGATTAATCTAAAGTATTTCTGATGATTATTTCTTGTTGAATCATTCATTATTGAGGAAGTGTTTTTTTTTCAAAATGTAAAAAATCCCATTTCAGATTTGTAAACAATAGTAGGCTGATAACAACTTTTCTTTATTTGTAGAAAAATTGCGTGCTTTAATTAAACTTTTAAATGCTATTAAACTTCAAATACCTGGCCTTGTTTTTTGTATATTTATAAATATTGTTTTGTACCTTATGTGTCAATGAATATTATGAAATATTATTGAGGAAAAATACCATGTAAAACAAACAATAATATCACAAGCGCATGAAATATATCTGGAGCAATTTTAGCTTACGAACCTTTCAGCATTATATTGATCACCGTGCTTTGAAATATATATTTATTCATGTTGTTTAAAGAAGACATTAAAAGTTGAATAAAATATATTGTTTAATTTTTAACATTACCGTCAATACACATCTACATTGAATACTACTTGGAGCATGCAAATTAGTTCAAGAATCATATTTTCATGGGCAGTATTTGTTAGAAAGTTCAATAACACTTTAAAAAAATTACTAGTATCAGTTTTGTTGACAACATTTTTCAAGGTTGTTTAGGGGGTGTTTCACAGGCGTATATATTTTTAGTCAATCTTGAGTTTAAGTACCTGTTTCTTCACAAAGGAAAGAATTTCACACCTGAGGTAGCCGATGTGGATGGGCAACAAACATCGCATATAGCAATCGTGTGTCTTCTTACGAGGTCAATTTCATGTAATAAAGATTTTGAGATGAAAGTATTGCTTTAGTGAATTTGTTAAAAGGGCTTTTTGAAATGGCAAACAAAGAAGAATAAAAGACCATTTTCTCACAGTAAATACTTCATTATAGCTAATTGAAAAAGTATGGATACGTGTGTCATTTTTTTCTAATTAATAATTTATAAAATATTTGAATTGATTCCATTCCGATTACATGCATACAAATAGTCATATACTATAAATTCGATAACAAGAAATTATTAATGTATAATTTAATATTCTTAGCAAGGTTTTACTAATCAAACTGTATATATCTATTTAAATGAAAACAAAAGGAAGAGAAAACAGCGAAAGAAAAGCTCCAAGTAGAAGTGGGATAGGCTTTCACTGCAGGACACAAGAACAAAATTATGGAAACTTTTGCCGTTTTTTCGAAAGGAAGGCCATATCTAATAAAGAAACACAAAAATTCAAATTTTAAGCGCGGATCCAGAAATCCGAACTCTTTGCCCCCCCCCCCCATACACACACACACACACACACACACACAACACACACCCCCCCCCCCCACACACACACACACAAACCCCATATCCGTGCATGCTACTTCAGAATCGTGAGAATGCACTGTTTCAATATAATACATTTACAATGCATATTGTACATTTTCAAATCGTAAGACTGTGTGTAAGTAAATGTACTATTTTTCAAGACTACGCAAACGACAATCCATGAATCGAGAAAAACGTAACTAAGACAAACATTTGTCTGAATTTGACTTGGAAATTTCGCTTACGTTTGTATTACACTGTAACTTGTTTACAACGTGTTGCCTTTTAGTATTCATTTACATTGTCAAACAATGTTCTTTTATGCAGTTTTTTTCATCGGACAATCTGTTTTTGATATTATTATCATAGTAGATTTATTGAAGTACATGTATATAATTATGTATTTCAATGTACTTGTATATATAAATATACATACTATTATATACATAATATTATATACATGTACATGTGTATTTACACTCAGTGTTATACATGTACATGTGTATTTACACTCAGTGTGTATTTCCCCTTTTGTTTGCATTGGAAATCCGTGACGTTCATTTTTCAAAAAAAGCCAATCCAGAGCAGAGAAACCACCCGGTTTAAATAGATTTATTATTGTCATAGCATTGAATTGGTCTTGCAGATATATATATATATATATATATATATATATATATATATATATATATATATATATATATATATATATATATATATGTTTATCAAAACTATTAAAAAGAGATATTATATTATTGTGTACAGATATATAAAGTAGATTTATTGGGGGGGGGGGGGGGGCTGTAGTTGTAGAATGCACCAGCATAATTATACTAGAATAATCAGCAACCGCACTACCGCCCCGCCCCAACCCACACACTCACAATTAGAGGAAAATACTTAACTTTTTATTTCCCAAGAGAAGCATGAATTTAAAGCAAATTCTTGCATGCATATAATCAGCCTCAAGAGGAAAAAATTTCTGTACGACAGTGGGAAGATTCACAATAAATAATAATTTATTGTTTGATGTCTCTCGTTTCCTTTCTAAAGCGTTATTCGAAACTAATTACTGAGGAAAAACAGACACGCGCTTTACAAATATAAAATTTATAACACGCGCGATAGTTAAGGCACGGTAAGTTGAATCAAGATTGATAACACCAAATGCATGTACAATAGAACTTCATCTGTAATCATTGATTTTGCTAATGTCTATTGTGGAGCTCTAAATTGATTTAATGGCTGAATGGCTGAAATTACAGTAAATGAATAAACTGGGATAAATCAATTTGGACAATTTTTTGCTTGCCTTTGATTTTTTTCCCTCCATCGGAAATTGAAAGAAATATAATTAGAAGTTGTAAAATAAAACTTTTTTCCTCGTTTTGTAGGGTCACACAATGCTGACCCTCAGCGTATAGTAGATACTGGAACCATGTACATAATAATGTTCTCGTAAAAAAAAAAAAAATTTCCCCAAAATAATTTTTGGCTGACAATTTAATGGTCACATTATTTTTTGTTCTCGTTAATAACACTTTATGAATTATTGATAATAAAAGAACAAAGTGATGTTTTAAAAATTAATCTATTTTTTAAAAAGTGATACGATGACTCAAAAAAGATATTTTACCTTTTGGTCATTACAACGAACATAAGTAATATGCACAATTTTATCATACGGGAGGTTTCACGCATTATAACAGCTGTTATACGTCATATCCTATCAATCTACAAGTCGTTAAAACTCATCCGGAATTACAGGAGATAATCTTATAGGAGATCACCAATGTAATCAATCATCAATAATTACCGGTAAATTCCGATGTGGTCTAGTGGTTAGGATTCCTGGTTTTCACCCAGGCGGCCCGGGTTCGATTCCCGGCATCGGAACTGATTTTTTTTTGTGTTTGTTAATATCTTACATGACTGTTTGGCAATCTCCCCCCCCATCCCCCCAAAAAAAGAAGAAATAAATGATACTTTTTAACATCAATATTTTGTATGTCTTTTTATTGTAAACAAAATAAAATGCAAATAAGTCGTTGTATAATATCGTAATATAAAATATCCCTAGATCCCAAATGCCAAATTTGCGTTTGACTGTAGAATTTCATGCATATTACATGTGTATGCACTCAGAAAAAGAAATAGTTCGTCCATATATTACAGCTCTTTGGAAGTATGCCGTTCGTCTAAGCAAGCATTCCATGTTTTTAATAAAACTAAAAGTCAGATCGATCACGAAAAAATCAGCATATGGTTACATCAAAAGTTAAAAAAATATAAGTATTTTAAACCGAAGTAGTCCCGAACCGTCAAAGCACTTATTAATATTGCATCATTTTACATGTCATTAAAGTAAGATTAAACAGTCATGCATGATGGGGTGAGTTTAATAATAAGTCAAACGAATATGAAAATCATGTGCGGATCCAAAAAAAATTTCCTGGGGGGAGGTGTCCGAGGGGTATCTATGCTTGCCGGATGGAGGTGGTGAGTGAGGGTTCGATGCCTACATGTATTTTTGGTGTTTTTAGTCATGGTACAGAGTAGTGCTAGCACGATATATTATTGTGCATAAAAAAATTATAAGTTCCCTATCGGTGAAACCGGAGGGACTATAGTCTTTATCGTTGTCTGTCTGTCATTCTCTCCCAACTTTGTTTTCCAGGCTTTTTAATAGTTTGGAGAATTGATTTGAAACTTGCTGTGTTCCGTTATAAATATGAAGAGAAAGTACAAATCAAATCAAGTTTGTTTTTAATTAATTAGCAGATGGGGAAGAAATAATTTTTTTCTAATCAGTTTTGTCGTTTAGAAATAATTCATCGAATTTTCTCGAAACCTATTTATCATAAATCATAATATAAAACTACGATTTGGACGGGGGTGGGGTGGGGGGGGGGGGTGTTGCAGGTTGGTAGTGGAAATGTTTTTCTAATGCAACGTTACTCTCAGAAGTATTGTTTTTATTAAGATCCAAGCATGGAAAGCCCTGCATCCGCACTTTGTGTGTCAGTTGTTCTGCTTTTCTTGTGTGTGGGTAGTAGCACAATCCGTGTTTAATATCATAAGACGACACCTCCACATGATGTTTCAGTCTTGATCTGAAAAAAATATCAAATAATCGTACGTTATTGATCTCATAAACTGGTTATAGTGCATGTTACGTTGAAGATAATTTGTAAAATGAATTTTTCAATGTAGGAGTCAATCACTTAGTACTTGAAAGACTTCATAAACATAAACGAAGCCATTAAAAAAATTGCAATAAATACACAAAACGGTACAACAACACTCTTAAATTTCCGGGCAATGATAAGAATATATTATTAATTTCCTGAATTGTTTTTTGTTTTTGTTTTTGTTTGTTTGTTTGTTTTTCTTTTGTCTCTTTTTTTTGGGGGGGGGGGGTGTCATGTTTTTATCGGCTAAATGCTTAGAACGTGTTTTCAATCATGTTTGGAAGGGGCACTGACCATATGCTGCTTTAATAAGATACTTTTAGTTGAACGCAAAATCGTGGCTGTGTAGACAGCGGATCGCTTCAACACAACTTGGGGAAGAAAAACAACAACGTCAATGTAGCAGCTTTCAGTAATGAAAAAAAGATACACAGAGCAATAATAATCTTCAATTTTCAAAGTCTGTTGGGATCTTTGTTTGGAAAAACCTGTAGCAAGAAAAGATACATTCTTTTTCTAATTTCTGATAAAATTTATTTAACTACAAGTTGGTACATCTTAGGCACACACGCATTACAACTTAAATTATGATTTTCAATGTAGATAAACCATTTTCCATGGTGCTGATTTACACAAAGTCATGAATTCAGTTATCGCAAATATGTCTCGGACCTTAGTTCTTTTATTCCGGTAGGAAATTCCAAATATCCTACAGGAAAGTTGGCTTTCCTATGGGAAAATGATTTTCCTGTAGGAATTTATTTTTTAATGGTAAATATCTCACATGACAGGTCAGATATATTAAAAACAAAGGTGGTTATAAATTCACTAACCAATGGTCTATCTTGTGGCATATTTGAATTTTTCGATACATGCAGCATGACAATGACATACTGTAAATTCCCTATTTAACGCGAGTACTTAATTCCGCGATTCCTGTGTTTTGTATCAAATCGCGAGAATATAACATCGCGAGCACCAATGTTTTGTAACAATTCATATAATTCATATAAAGTTGTCTGAAAAAAAAAACAAAAAAAAACAAAAAAAAAAAAAAACAAAGCGAGATTTTATATCCACGCGAGAGCTGCTTCTCGCGATTTACTCGAATATTAATTGCTCGCGTTAAATAAGGAATATACAGTAATTATCCGGCACAGTGTTTACAACAAGAGAAAACTTTTTTTTTCATGTTAGTGCATGTCCCTGTAAGGAGTTAACACAAAAATGTATTAAATACATGGATATCAAAATATTAAGCAGATAGAAATAAGGCCGAATTTTATCTTGTTTCCATGACCTACATTTGTAGCATGCGCGAAACAGAATTTTTTTCCAAGGGGTGGGGTGGGTGGGTCCTGGTCCGAAGGATAATTGAGTTTGCCAGGGGGATGGGGTCCGAGGCATATTTGCGATAATTTTACTATGTAAATTTAATAAATTTTCATTTTCCAAGGGGACGGGGCACCCCCCCCCCCCCGATCCCTCACTTTAGATCCGCGTATGACCTAATGATGCAACGTTAATGCTCTTAACTGTTTATCCAACGTTGACGGGGTCCATATCTTTCTGCAGCCTTTATTATTGTTCATTTAAACAACGTAGATACATCCTTAAAAAGCCGTGTACTTTAGAAGGACATTTACACAACCTTCTTCACCTTTTTTTCCTCGGACGAACGAGCCCAAACAAACACGCTTCTACTATACTGCTGAACCTAATTATTTGTCAGTTTTTCGTCCAACAAAAAAGTAGTCGATTTCGCACCAAACTCATCGCTTAGTCCGTTAATGTTAAAATGGATTTATATTTGATTGATGTTTAGAGTAGAAAGAAAATACTACCATGATTCGTTGAAAAACGAGATGCGTTGCGTGTTCTGTGCTGAATTGGAGCGCACTGACGAATAAATCATACGGAGAAGATTTTTCTGATATTGCCGCTGACACTTGCCTGCCTGTATACTAATGGCTGTTTATTTAGTGCATTAAAAATTCCTAATTAGATATGGAAAATATATATAGGATGATATTGTAAATGTCGATCATCGAAACTTTATGCATTGACCAACAATTTGTCGTAGCATTAATATGTAAAACACACAGAACATAACACGCACCGATATTAAGGAGGGTGGGCGGTCAACGACATTAATCTTCAGTTCTATCTAACTTTTTGTAAAATGATTTGTATTAAAGCTATCAAGTTATAAATATAATAAAGTAAAGAAAAAAAATAATTTTTTTGATTGTCTTCCTTTATATAAATTTGTACAATTTATATAGTTTAAAAATGGCCACGACCACCCAGCCCTCATAATGAAATGTTTAAATCTTTGAATGTTTGTTTATGAGAGAGAGTGAGAGAGAGAGTGTGTATGTGTGTGAGAGAGAGAGAGAGAGAGAGAGAGAGAGAGAGAGAGAGAGAGAGAGAGAGAGAGAGAGGGTGCATGAGAGAGAGAGATAATGACTTTTTGTTTTTAAATTTTGGACTTGATTGACTTATTGAACATGCTTGCTATGCTTGCTATGGCCGATTTTTGACGTATGAATATGATCTTGCTTGGTGCAATAAATAATTTCTGTAGGAAATTTGCAATTAAGCATTTAAATGGCTTTGACTTTAAAAAAAAAGTTCTATTGATACGACAGACATGTTGTGTGCAATCCATTAGTGACAGGTATTTGTATTTTTAACAGCTCTGCTGTTGATACCGAGGGCACTGATTTGTTATGTAGTAAAATTATAATTGACAGGGTGACAGTTACATGCAATTCAAAGATTATCTTCGGAGAGCGAATTTTAGAACATCCTCGTCAATAGCAAGCTTGATTTTGTAATTCACGTCCTCGTTGCTAGTCACAACGATATTGTGTATTTTGATGTTTACAGAATACATGTACAATGTACGTACGCAAGATTATAAATAAAAAATGACTAGATTGATAAAAGTTGTACAAATGCTGACTTGTATCTTTAATTTGCTTGATTTTTTGTTGATAAATTTTGTTTTGTATAATGTAGGAAAGAATTGGTGCAAACTTTTTTGATAAGCTATAATTTAATTTGAAATTAACCTATACATTGTTGGGGTTTTTTAAATTGAAAAATATGTCTATTCGCTGAATTGAAATTGAAATTTTAAATATTTGAATAACGTTTATTGACATTGAATTACAGTGATGTTTTCATATTTCATATTTTCCTTTGAAAGACAGATGATAATAAAATATCGTTCAAAATCCATGCGCGGATCTTGAGGGGGGTCGGGGGGGGGGGGTGACCCCCCCCCCCTAAAAAATGAAAAATTATAAAATTGACATAGTAAAATTATCGCAAATATGCCTCGAACCCCCCTGGTAAAGCCCCCCCCCCCAATTTGAAATTTCATGGTTTAAAGAATATTTTTTTCTTGGAATCTTTTTTTTTTTGAGTTATAGGTATACTAAGTTCCTCTCCCCCCCCCCCCCCCCCCCCCATGGATTAGGAATTTCATGATTTTGGGAATTAAACCTTTTTTTTTTTTGCTTGTCAAGATTTCTGATTATTAGTGTAGCCTCCCCCTCCCCCACACTTTTAATTCGGACCCTCCCCCCGGAAAAAAAATTCTGGATCCGCGAATGAAATCATTTCAAATATTTTCGAAATAGATTTAAAATGATTAGAAAATAGGAAATTATTTTGAGGCACAATAACTCAAAAAACGTTTCATGAAAAATTATAGGTTGAGCGTCATAGATTGCAAATTCTTTTTAATGCATGATTTATTTGCATGTAAAATACTTTTTTAAATATTTCAAATACGTCCTTCTTTGATACTTAAAGTATCGCATCTTGTAAGTTTGGTTAAAGAAAATATAGATGAAACTTGAATATTAAGTACTTCGAAGTATCCCACTGCAGGACAGGTATTACATGTATATAGGAATACAATAATCATTTGAATTGACTTTGTACAATAAAACACTATCAATTGTACATGTACATGGACATGCACACCATTAACGATGCTTTATCAAATCTACAACTTGCAACATGTTGCAAATATACTGGTGTTAAGATCTTCTAATTCCATAAAGGAACATTATATTTAATGTGTGAAAAAATATTATAAACAGTCCACCTCTCGCGCTCGGCTGAGGAAAAGGCTTCAGACTCAGATAAAGTGAGCATTTTTGTTTTTAGTTGAAATCCAGTTGTATTCAGATTAAATTTTTATTTATATTTCGCAACTCTGAAAAATGATTTCCCAAGCTGTATTTTATATATGTTGTTTTGTTTTTATTTCATTTTTTCACAACTCTTGAAAAATGATTTCTTTATACTATTAGATACCTACCGACCAAAAGTTTAAACACGATATCGAGAGGGTACAAACAGATAATCAATTTTTAAATGGTCCCTAATGAGTGAATAAGAATATCCCTGTTCCTGCAGTGAATCTGTTTAATAAATTTTATACTATGTATAAAAAAGAAACGGATTTGGCAAATAGAATATTCTTTTGTTTATGTCACAAAGAAAGAGCGGTAATTCTGTTTATCGATACGATATGTGTATTTAAAAAGGGCCAAACATAATACGGCCTTTTACATTGTTCAATTTTCAGTTGGTTTTTAAATGAAATACCACTCCAACTTCATACATTTTAAATCTTATAAAGAGAAAAATGTGTTAATTGATATGACCTCGGCATGATTTGATAGTCTGTTACACAAATATGATCGATGCTTCACGAGCCATTATCGGAGCAAGTATAGAAAGGGTAAGGAATTATATAGAAGCTTATCTTTAATCAAAACAGTTCAGAACGAAGTGTCAAATACATGTATATGTATGTAATATTTTCGCCTAATTCATTATGAATAAGCGAGAATTTTGTTCGAATAAAAACAATGAATAGGGCAAAATAGAAAAGGGAGGTTTGGATTCTATTTTAGTTATGATAAATCGATCGTCTTTTTTTCCACAGAATTTAAATCCATTGCCTTTATTGTGATAAACCGACAATTAAATCAATACTTTTCTTTTTACAAGGTCGCCATCGAAGTGGGTGTTTTGAGATCTTTTGATCATTTTAAATATAATTACGAAACTGTTGACATATGGTCGTGGCCTGTTGGAGAAAAATCCATCAAAGCATTTAAATGGGTCCTTTGTTGGGTATTGAATCATTTTTTTGTTAATTGTTTGTAAAATGAAAACTGTACAAACGACGGGTCACGTTAATCGTTATTGGTTGTAGAAAAGAGGGGATATGCATAGGCAGAATTGTGCCAGAGCCCCATTGTAGAGAAACAATTCGCTGAATTATGACAGTGAAAGAAAAAAAAATCAACTCCAAACTATTTGAAAAATTCCAAACTGTAGAATGTAAGTATTGGACAATAGAATTTACCTTTTTTTTAAAATGATAGTGATAGAAATGTTCAAACAGTGAATCTTTTTAAACGAATGTATTTGAATTGAAATAATGCTTGTTATGATACATTGTACAATCATCTTTTATTGAAGTGTAAAATAAAGTTTACGGAAAGGTTAAATTATACTAGGTACACGCACAGACCTACATGTAGGGGGAAGTCCGAGGCCTTTTTAGGCACATTTACTATGATTTTCCAGGGGAGAAAGGGGGTCCGCCCCACCCCCGACCCCTAGATTCTAAATCTAGAATTATACATGTAAAAAATAAACACTTTTTTTTAAAGCGAAGACAATATGAGTCAATGTTAAGATAGTTGTTTTATGTTTATTTTTGTGTGTACTACTTATATTTATGTTTTACGGTTTACCTGTAATTTCAACCAAGTAATTTGATAATTACACATGATATACGTATTAAATTGTAATGTAGAGATATTCGCCTCTATTGTTAAAACATCATTATCTTTTCGTTCCAAGTTATTTTACAACTATTTAAAAATCATTTCAATAGAGCAAAACGCGCTTAAGGTTTTATTGGTATAGTTTGTATTTTATTCAAATTAGACAATGCCATAGAAAGGAATGGAAAAGTCTTTTAACTAACGTATTCAGTGCGTCTAATGCCGATGAAATTCATTTTTGTAGAATGAAAAAATCAGGCAGTTTGGTTCTGCAGTCAAACGGTATGAGCAGTCTAGCCGCGTCTTTTACCTCCACTCAAAATGGCTTAGAAAAATGGAAACTGTCGCGCGAACTTCAGCAAATTGAATGTGAGGAATATTATACACGGGTGAATAAAGGCAGGGAAATTCACAAACTAAAGGACCTAGTGCTAGAATACATAGCGACAGGATGCGTCTACAAACAGCACCGATTTGAGAGGTATGATCCCTTCAAAAAAGAGGAAGCCATTAAGAAAAGAGAACAGAGACGCTCCCGACGACATCAACAACGATCTGACTCTTCGAGTAAGCCCTTAACAACGAAGAACACAAAAGAAGAAATCATTCCACCAAAATTAGATCGAAGCAAAACTATGGTAGAACAGGTGTTGCGAGAAGTCAGACAACCTAGTCGAGGAAGAGTACATCAAAGTTTACCCGATATAACTCGACCTATAGAACATGTTTCGATACCAGACGATATTTCTTCCGGCGGATACGTCGATGATAGTGTTTTGAATGGAATGCAGAAAGTAGGCCTCTCGAATGTTGATAATGACGACACAAAATCTAAAGTATCTGTATGTTTCCTGCCGACAATAAAGCGTGTTGCATTATGGGAACAACCCCAGAAAGAGCAAAAGGACGGAGAGAGGAGAGAAAGAATACGTCACAAAAGATACCAGCCGAACTTGAAGGAAGAATTTCAAAAGATGTTTCCAGGAAATTGTAAAACATCTTATTCAATGAAAAAGTTTATTGACAGAGAAACCAGAAACGTCATTCGTGATATAGACACAGTTCCGAAGAAGCTTAACCGCAGGGAGCAAGACCATTTAATTAAAAAATCGCAGTTGCCGGAATTTATTGACAGACACAAGTCTACGTCAGCCATTCTTCGCGACTTCCGCACCATCAAAGGGACCCTCAAAACTGACAGTAAAGATCGCAAACAAGTTGAGGAAAACGAAAAGTACAACCAAATTCTCCGCTTTCTTGAGTTGGCGGAATCTTTTGAGCAGTGCACTGAGCAGTGATTCCGAAAATTTTAAAATCTTCTTTTATATGTCACCCACAACGAACGAATAAGTTCTGATATTACGATTGATTTTCAGCTTAACAATGTTTGTTTAAATAGTTAAGCCGAAACATTTCAACATGATTCTTATGAGAAGGCATGCCCATTGAATTATTCAATATGCATGCTTGAGATCCAAACATGAAAAATAAAATCGAATGCTTAAACTTTGAATTCGATTCCTTTTTTGTTAACCGATTTATTTTGCTCATGGTATTAATGAAAATTCCAATGATTGCTGAAGTTACATGTGTATTATGTTACTCGTACAATTCAAATGTTTAAAATTCTTATCGTCTTAGTTAAACTAATTTTTGCAGTATACATATTTTTGATTAGTATACAAATTAATATATAAATTTTATACTGATTTCATCCTTTTGTTTAGTCCGCGCTAAAGAATAAAATTCCACTTCTTTTTTTCAGTACATGTGTGTAAAATTTGATAAGATTTAATAATATTGTCAGATCGATGTAGTATCATCTGATTTGCAAGTTACCCTAAATAATCCATGCTATCCATTTAATATCTTTTGACCAATGAAGATATCGATCCAAAATGCTAAGCTCACAATTAAAACTCAGTAAGCCATACATGTAAATTGAACATCATAGTTAATTCTTTAAGCAAAAATCCCTTTACGTGTATCTTTTCCTCAAATAGCTTCTCTTTTCTCAATAGACTTATATATTAATGTTCTTACTTAAAAGGGAGGAAGAAACTATATAACTCTAAGAGTTATATCTTACTTAATTTGTGAAATGAACTTCACCAAAACGGACAACATTCGTTTATAGTTATAGTATTGTAGATTCATATTTAAGAGTGAGCAAATAGGAGATAGTATAATAGTTAACCGAGAAAACATTCAGTTTTAAGGAAAAACATCTTCAACGTTAATTTTTTTTTCTCTGGCCAGGCTTTTTATCCGGTACAACTTATCTTCATAATGATTGGTGAGACTTTGTACCGTTCACTGTATTGACTTTATATCACAAGATTTACATTCCTGAAAACGTTGAAGGGAGTCTGTTCCAGTTTTGTCCACGTATGGTTATGATATTTTTCCCGGCTTGTGACAATTTTTGACTTGGACTTGATCATATAATTCATGTACATGTATATAACAACGAATCATGATTGATCTAATATGCTTTTAAAATTCATATAAAGTTACAAACCTGTACCCTAACGATTTGGCGAATCAATGATCAACATTCACAAATTAAACATAATAAAAGCGATTTCATTTTTGGCAGTGTCCAAGTGGTGATATCTTTAATAAGTGTAATCATGTTTTAAAATGTCATCAGAACCATTTTGCTATTTGATAACTAATTTTTTTTTTCTAAAAAGGGTATGCTGACAGGAGAAATACATGCAAGACAAAGAGTGCACATATATATGATTTATGTTACGTTAATGCTTTAATGTTAAATACTGAAATCTGCTTGGTTTAGACGCAGTTGATAATCCGTTCTATTACCTTTAGAGTTAGCAACACACTTGGCAACGGGGTAACACTATATAAATAGTGCCTATTTGGGTGGGTAACAGTTGAAATTGACACCCCGAGAAAACCATTGTCAACCGACGGGAAGCGAAGTTTGAAAATGGTTTTCGAGGGGTGTCAATTTTAACTGTTACCCTCCTAAACAGGCACTATTTATTTTATTATAATTTAATTCTGGTTGTAACGCGGCATTTGATTGGATAGAAAAATTTAGTTAAATTTGTATAACCTGGTTTGCTTGTCACAAGACACGACACAATGCACCATCGTCAAAAACATACTAACCCGCTTGACTTTACGATTGAATTTTTAACAGATTGATATAATTTTTAAAAGTAAAACGCACTCAATTCGTATAATTAATTACAGAAAATTAAATTGTAAGGAATGAACTCAATGTCTACCCAATTTATACTCGTATAACCTGGGTTGGAGCAATTTACGCAGTTTTATATCCGCTTCACGGATTATAAAGCGTAAACTGCCCCAACCCAGGTTATACTCGTGTAACTTGGGTAGACATTGAGTTCATTTCTTAAATACTGAAAGTCCTAATTTTAGAGAAAATTTTACTGCTTTTATATACTAGAAATGACGTGAATTTTACAGCGAACCGTACGCGCATAATTTACGCGCATGTAACAATTCGTTGTGTTACCCGTTGCGGTAACGCTGAGGGTAATAGAACGGATTATCAACTGCGTCTAAACCAATCAGATTTCAGTATTTAACATGAAAGTATAATAAAACGAATTGTAACATGTACGTAAATTATGCGCGTACGGTTCACCGTAGAATTCACGTTATTTCTTTATAAAAGCAGTAAAATTTTCTCTAAAATTAAGACATTCAGTATTAATAATAAAATAAAAAGTGCTTGTTTGGGAGGGTTAACAGTAATTTTTTTTAATAAACGTTTTTGTTATGGGCTTCTTATTTTTAAGTTGGTTTATGATTAAAACCCAACTGTGACAGTCCTGATTACTGGACCTAGTTATTTTTTGCTGTGAGTGAAAATTTCAATTGCTTAAATGTATGTGTGAACCATTCTGTCAGGATTAGAGATTTGCATTGGACAGTCCTCCTGGTTTTGACTCAATTTAAATTGATATACCATAGACAGTTTTGTGCAAAACACACATGTTCCAAAATATAATAAAAATCGCTGATAAAAAGTTCAGAAATAATGAAAGATCGATAAAAATCACCCACCATGTTTATAACCCTCGAATAATCCATCAAAAGACGAAACTAATTAATTTTAAACATGGCGAAAATAAAAAAAAAACTTCAAACAAAAATCAGAGAATTGCTATTTAATGAATAAGAAACATCGTTATGTAAAGACAGAGTATCAGAATATTAATAAGAAATATCAGCATGCAATGTCAAAGTATCATCAAGAAACTATGAAGATATAGCACATATCATAAGGCAAAGCTTAAGCAAATAATTAAGACCTGTCAGCTCATAAAGACAAAAATACGGTAGTTGAGACATTTCATATTTTCTTTTTATATCTTTTTTCTGTCATTTTTTTGACAGATATCTTCACTGAAAACTTATTATTGCGGATGACTAATCGACTTTTTAAAATAATCATATACGTGTACATGTACTAGTCTTATTTTTACGCCTTACAGGATATACAGAAGCAAATGCATTCATTTGCATTTGATTTAAATATTTAAATACTATGATCCATAGACAAAAACGTATCGCCCACAATCATTTAAAATCAATTCTTCTGTCAAAACTTCGGGATATACATGCATATCTCTTATCTCCTAAATAAATACAATATGCCAATGAAGACAACTCAATACAGTTTTGTATTCAAGCAAGACAACTACAAACGGAACATCTACAGCTTCATATGAAAACTTTAATCAACATTTGCCGATCACATTTATATGTTATAAGTAGAACTGGCTACGAAATTGTGACATATGCATGTTTGCTCGTTTTTTTAGATTGTTTTTTTGTTTGATTTTTAATTTTATGATGAATATATTTCATTAAATAGTTCTGATGTTTATGTTATCGTGGTATTTATGACAGTTATTTAAAAAAGAATAACATGACATAACGTTTTGTATTGATACGAGTAACCGGTTAATCGGTCTGAACGAATCGCACTTACCCGTTTGCAATTTTGCTATCGGCTGCTATTCCTAAAATATTTACATATACTACATATGATTCTCTATTTTTAACTGAAATTGATTGTAATTCACAGCTCTGTAGAAACTGACATGACTGAAATCTTCTCGACTCAGTTCTAACCATTGTATCGATCAGTCGTAACCTACTGTAACAGCGACCTATGGAAAATCACGGAGTACACGAAATAACGTCAGACTCAAAATCCCATATATAAGACGTTTTGTCTATTTCTTCTATCTAAACTACTGATGTACAATAACAATGATTTAGTTACTGTTACTTACTTTTTACGACCAATTCATTAATTTGTGAAAAGAAGTAAGTAAACATAAAAGATAAAATGCTTTTTTTCGGTGATTTATTCGGGTTATGAAGGTAGCGATCATTGCAGAAAACAATTAAATAACCCGCTAATTTATTTGTGTTGTACATTCTGCAAAGTCCTAACCTTCGCATGCATAACCAAAGAAAACATTTATATCGTTTAAACATCTCCATTGACAATATTTTTTTTATATATCATCGTTTTACTAAAAATTACTAAATAAAAACCAACTCTAATAGACAGTAGCTGTATAAATTTGCAAAATTAATTTAACGCACACGATACTATTGCTATTATACTTGTAGTAGTGCACCAAAATGACGACACACTTAAATCGTATACAAAATAGCTAATGTCATGATATGCATGATTTGTTCTTCCTGATATGAAAGCAAATATGTGTATGCTTACCTATTACACATTTCCTATAACAACTTTGATACTGCAGTAGATCTCATTTACGCTGACTTCATTTGGCACAATGTTAGAGCAGAGAACATGTAACAACATGTCAGCTAATCTTCAATACATTAAAAAAAAGGCAGGTAGATTTTACTATGTACGAGGGTTGTTCAAAAAGTTCGTGGGCATATGTAATTTTAATTCAAAATAACGACGCCATTATCAAGAAAGTAGTTTAATATTTAAATATAGAGTATAGTAATGTATATGCCTAAAAATAAGAACAATGTACATTTTTGTATTAATTGGAGTTATCATTATATATGCATTGCCTATACAGGCCGCACGGCCCAGTCTGTTGTTGATTTGTATCGACGTTTCGGTAACGTGGTAGTCCTGGTTTTCCTGAGACTGATATGCCGCTATCACCGTTTTGTCAGAGGGTACAATCGCATACTCCATCAAAATATCGCTTATGCCACTTGTGGATACGTAAACTCGAACTATTTCGATATTTTAACTGTTTCCTCCATCTTTTGTTTTGTTTCTATCGGTGTTTTACCTAAGTCGACATCTATGATGGCGCGCTGTTCCGTGCGGTCAGCTGACGTCACTTTTCATGCGTTTTTAAAGACATGTTCTTGCCGTAATATCTGTTAAAATCCTCTGCTAGTTTGAAAAATAGCTTTAAACGACGTACAAAAATGACGTACCCGTAGTTTTGAAATGTTTTATAATAACTGTAAATATTCATATCGAGAGTTTGGACAATTTTTACGCTGGGCCGCGCGTACCTTCAGCGACCCTTTGGTGCATTAAAATTTTATTTTATTTCTATAAAAAAACGCTCAAAACCACTTAAGTTTGATTTAAAATCTTATAACAAAAATTTAGATAATTATTCAATATGTAAATATAAACCCATATGAAATATAAAAAAAACGTTTGTCCCCGAACTCTTGGACAACCCTCGTACTAGTACACAAATGTATTTTTTTTTCAAAAGTTGTTATTCAAGTTTTACATCTAACGTAAAAAGTAATGTTTAGCTAAAATTATAACCAGGAGAAGGTAATTATCAGAGAAATTGCAACGATGAACTAATCAGCGTAATTGTAAGCAACTTGTTAATGAAAGAAAATAACTTTGTTATACGTTTTCAAATTAAACATATTAAATACATGTAGAATCGAATGTTAAGAAAAGATTAACAATTCTCACCGGCGTACGCTATCGAGATGAAATTACATGTATTCAGCGTCATGTGATACCCTTCATACAGAGACATCAAAATCAATTACTAATGTCTTTTGAAAAAAAAATACATTGTAATTTGATTCTTGTTTTCATGATAACAAGAATAAAGCCAGAGAAAGAAACTAATTTACGGGATGAAATTCTAGGCAAAAAGACATGCTGATAATTAAGTTTCTGAAAAAAATATGATCATGAGAATATCTTGTTCTATAAAAAAAAACAACTTATACATAAGTCATCATTTATAAATGCATATCACTTTAGAAAGAATATAAATTGAAATCAAAGTTGACAATAATTATATGAAAATAAATTCCTTTCAACTTTTATCATATAGTCCCTTTAAAGGGTCATGGTCACGATTTTGGTCAAACATAATTTTTCGATTTTAATGTTTACAATGTTTCAGTTAAGCATTTTAAATAGGCAACCGAAATTTGAGTGTCATTCGTTGAGTTATAGGCCAGTTACAGAGTTTACATTCTTTGCTATGTAAACAAAGGGTTCTGTTTACATTTTGAATGTTGAAGTGAAAATTCCAGTTTTCGACCTAAAGTGAATGTATTAAACGTTAGGAACTGTTAATCTATGCTTAAAATGAATAAGAAGATAGACAAATCAGCTTGAAATTTTTTTTTACTGGTATATTGAACCTTTGTAAACATAAACAGGGCACGAGCCTTGTTTACATGACAAAGAATTGTGAGCTCTGTATCTTGCTTATAACTCTACGACTGGCTCTCAAACTTCAGTTTATCATTAGAAATACATTCAAAACATTGTAAATAATAAAACCTGAAAAATAGAATTTTACCAAAATCCTTTAAAAGACGTCTAGATTTATCTGGCTATGGGACCATACAAAATAGGAGAGATCACTTTTGCTATTAATTTCACTATTCCACTCATATTCCTTTTCTAGAAATGAGACTGGTATTAAAGAGAATATTTGTATAAGAATAAATTGCCCCGGAGCCTGATGATACCAAGGCTATAGCTACATACATGTAAAAGAACATTAAATTATCAACATGTTAAATATATAATATATAAAAAGCATAATATTCATGTTTTAAAATGAACTATCAACGTATTAGCATCTTATTTAAAAATCAGATGATCACCGCCAGTTCTATAATTTTGAATTAATTGTTCTTAACGATCAATTTATTATATGGGGTCGCTTTAAAAAAGAAACCCAAAAGAAAGGTCCTTGATTTTTTACCATGAGTAACCGAATGTTATTTATGATTGATACTATTCTTGACACAATGGATACGATCACTTTTCATCGCATGGTAAACAACAAAGCTTCAAAAGCGCAAAACTTCGCGTTCGTTGTTCTAATGTAAAAGTTATGTAATTCATTATTTACGTATTATACGAGGACAAGTTTAAATGGAATACGCATGACTTGTGAGATGTGTTCTAATATCTGAAAGTAGTCTTTGAATTGTTAGGGTTTCATTTAAACAGCGTTTTCTATAGATATATGATTTAATGACCATTGATATAATATTTTCTTCTTTGGCATCTGGTACAAGATTTCCTAAAAGAAATGTAAAACTGTTTGTGACATAGTGTGCGCTGTTATCTAAGCAATGATTTTCAAATATGGATAGAAGTTCTTGTGATTTGGTACAATCCCACATCAAATGTTTTATAGTTTCATCCTCTAGGTTGCAAAATGAGCATAGTTTTGTGTCCTTTTTACCATATTTATAAAGAGTGGTATTGGTTGTCAGAATGAACTGATTAATTCTGTATTGTAACCATAGAAGTTTAGAGCTTTTTGTACACTGAAAAGGTATATCATAAATTTTTTTCCATTGATAATCATTAATTACAAAATGTTTTCCCCATTTACATTGTCCAAATGGTATAACTTGTCCTTTACATAGAATGTTGTACATAGGTTTGGTTCCTTTCTTTGAAGAACAAAATGGTACAATATTAGAAGGTATACTGGGTTTAGGATTCTCACTGCCGGGTTTGATATTTAAATTTTTCATTGCACCTTTAATGGCTTTATGTAAACTTGCATGATTGAGGAAATTAGTTTTCAGGTCAAATTTTGTTTTAAGTTCGGCACTACTGTATATATACTGTAATATTTTTTTCTTAAACCATTGTTCATAGAAAAGAGACTTGTTTCCTATTTTTATATTTTTATTATACTATATTGGCTGGTTGATAAATTCATTCCATGTTGTTATTTCAGTTTTCTCTTGTATATGTTGGAAGGCTATTAATGTGTCTTTCCAAAAAGGATTTTTCAATTCCTTTGATAATGTATTCATATAGTCTGAACCTAAATATAGGGTTTTATCAATATTTATTTGGTGTTCTAATAGTTGTATCCATTTTGCCTTGCTGCCATTTACAATTCGTTTGATCCATGAGGATTTCAATCCGTTAATATAATTATCTATATCAACCATTTTCAGTCCCCCCATTTCATAGTCTTGTGTTATTTGTTTTCTTTTTATTTTATCAACCTTGGAATTCCAGAGAAAGTTAAAAAGTATTTCTTTTAATTGTTTTAGAAAATTACTTGAGGGAGTAGGTAATGAGATAAAAAGATGATTTATCTGTGAGATTAATAGAGATTTAATAAGTGTAATTTTTCCTAGAGGAGTTATAATTCTCTTTTCCCAGTATTTAATTGTATTTTTAATTTTCACTAGTTTTTTATCATAGTTCATTTTTAGTATATTTGTTAAGTCTACATCAAAGTATATGCCCAGAAGTTTAAAAGTTGTTGTCCATTGGAGGTTAATGTTTCTGCACATCTTCTCTATTGAGTACTTTTTACTATCAATCCATGTTGCTTGAGTATTTGAGAGATTAATCTTTAAACCCGATAGTGCATAAAACATATTTAACTCTTTGATTGCTTCATTTAATGAATTTTCAGAGCCGTCTAAGATTAAAACAGTATCATCAGCATATTGAGAGATAAGATATTCAGTCTTGTTTATTTTGATGCCTTTTATGTTTTTATTATTTTTAATTTTAATTGATAGAATTTCTGCACAAATAAGGAATATATATGGGGATATTGGGTCGCCTTAACGACATCCACGTTCGAGTTTGAAAAAATTTGACAGGCATCCTGCCTGTGTTACTGCAGATAATGTATTACTTTGAAAGACTGATATCCATTTTTTGATTGATGGACCAAAATTAAAAAGAGAGAGAGCTTTGTCTATGAATTTCCATGAAATAGTGTCAAAGGCTTTTTCAAAATCCACTAACAACAAAAGACCTGGAATATCATTTTCTTCAACATAATGCATTAATTAAGTCAAATATTAACCTAGTATTATCTCCTATGTATCTCCCTGGAATGAAACCTGTCTGATCAGTACAAATAATTTTCTCCAATATATTTTTTATTCTTTGTGCTATACAGCCAGATCCTATTTTATAAACTACGTTTAATAATGTTATTGGTCGCCAATTCTTAATATAGAATTTACTTTTGCCTTCTTTTGGTATGCATGTTATAATTCCTTGTTTTTGTGTTACAGATAATTCCCCCTTTTTATATCCAAAATTTAAAGATCTTACAATAAAATGCCCTAATTGTTTCCAAAAAAATTTGAAAAATTCTGTTGTTAATCCATCGCTTCCTGGACTTTTATTATTTGACATATTTATCAAAACAGAAGCTGCTTCTCCGTGGGTAATTTCGCCCTCTAATGATATCATTTCTGCATAATCAAGCTTATCCACAGTTGTATCTACTAAAAGTTCATTAAGAGTATATTCTTTGTTACTGTGGGTATTTCTTGTGTACGCATGACTTTGTGCAACGCTTTATTTTCATGACTCATGAGCGAGATGCAATAACTTCTTGAATAGTGTGTTAATAGCGTTTGTTACCCAGTCACTGATATTAAAGAATAACTTCAAAACTTTAAAAAAAAAAAGAAAAAGAAAACATGTTTTAAAACTTTTTGATTTGTATGGACCTATTTACGCGCCAAGGTATTTTATCAGTATATTAATGTAAAAGTCGATTTTGTTCTTACTATAACACGCATTTACCTAGAAGTATTAATCAAATATTTTATAACAATAATATTATATTAGACTTTATGAGTCTGACCACTTCTTTTTATAAAGTAAAATTATTATGTACAATGTATTGTCAGCATTTAAATAAATAATACATATATTATGAAGTGCTTTATGGCAACGCACTTTGACAAAATTACGCACTTTGAAAAAGTGATTTACATTTAGGATCAAATCAACGCACTTTGAAAATTTTTTATATGGTGCGTTAAATCTGTGACCAAGTTAACCTATGTTGAAAAAAAAAATTCAAAGCGCGTTATAAAGCAACATCAACATTTTTTATCATCAAGATACTTAACGCACTAACGTACTAATGGGTGTAAAATGTTCTAGTAATTATTTACAGTGTATCGTTATTTCATTGTTTTTATTTAACAAATGTACATGTACCATAACATGAGTTAAAAATGTCAAATTTTAATGACATTTGTATCTTTATTGTATATGATAACGTATACATCGTTAAAGTAACTTGTTCTTCATCAGTGCCAGGCGAACTATTTTGGACTAAAACTACAATTATTCTAATACTCATGTCATTAAAAAAAATATTCACATAAATGACTTTGTATACTTCCCTATAAAACTGAATGGCTTCTAAGAAAATCAATTGGTGTTTGCGTGTCGATTAATGGAAAAAAAACATAGCCTCAGCCACACACTTTTGAAAATTACAGGATATTTGTCACCTTCAATATCTTATGACTAATACGAAGCCGATATCATTCCATAAAAACTAATCTGACAAAGTTGTGGCGAAAACCAGAAGCTGAAAGCTACATCATCAGTTACTGGAAAGAACCTTCAACTAAAGAGTCTGGTGAAATGCTTTTTTAATTGAAGGTTAATGTTGAGTCTGACAATTTTCGACTTAGGACAATTTCGTTTTGATCCATAGGATTTTACTATCAAATAATGTGAAAATCGGAAACAGTCATGAAATCACCGTTATTTTAAAGTGGTATGTCGAACACCAAACAAATTATTTTTAAACAGGTTATTATGTCAATGAAGTTTTTCAATTAATATATACTTTATCACTGACATGCAAAATACCTTTGTCAACAAGCACCATATATAAGTTGATCGAGGAATTCAATGCTATCAGTTATTCATTAATCCATATCCTTCAATTGGTCAATAATTGTACATTGTATCCGATCTGAGGCCAATCAAAAGTAAGCAGACGCTTGCAATTAACAAATACTGAATCAGTCGAACCCGACCTCATAGTTATGCATATATGTAACAACTTTAGACGCTTGATTTTTGCAAAACTGTCTAGCCTGAGAATGAAATTTGGTTAACATTATATTGATTTAAGCATAACAGCTAATCCATTAGTTTGGTGCAAATGATTATATAACTTAATGAGTTACAACTGATTATAATTTAAATAAGTTGAATTTATATCTTACTAGTTATGGTTTAAGTTGTGGTTAAAAGCTTTTTTCCTTACTTTTCAAAGGTCATACTGACTCATAAAATTGGACATTGGCAGTAGTGATAAACTGAAACCTATGAATGTCATCGGATTTCTCAGACTTCATCAGATAAAATAACGATTTTAAATTTTCCAGAGAATCTTAGATCTCTTTGGATTGTAACAGTTCCTATAACTTTTAAAGAACAGACAAATGATTCAGTGACAACTAGCGTGATCTAAAGTATGAAATATGTATGCAATTCAAGAGTCTAGTTAAAATATTTTCTTTATTTGGTAAATTTTCAATTTAAGTTTGTCGGTTAAGGTACCTCACTACACCTAGGCTAATACCTTTTTTGAATAATGTATCACTCTGTAAACTGGCAATACTATATTCTATAGATTATTTTATAACACCATTACTTGACTTTGTATTTTGGAGAGGGTTTATATAGGCTTTGCCTGTTGCCTAATCCATTTGATTACTCAATAAAATATGTTTAAATAGAAATACCTTTTTTGACACTACGTCACAAGATGGCGATTTAAATGTTTTGTTAATTATTGTAGACCTGAAGCATGCTAACACTCAACATAGTCAGCACTCACAAAACCAATCCATATTTTCCAACATGCCATAATGTACTCTATATTAAAAATAAAACACCAAATCAGAATCACAACTGATTTATTCAATTTTCATGTATTGTAATCCACCCCTCTCAGTGGCATTGTTTGGTCTTGGCTTCAAGCCAATGAGTAATATTTGTGTAAATAAACTTTTTGTAAATTACATGTACATCATAATTGTACAATGGAAATGCGATCAGTGCATTGACACCAAATGGATATGGTCAAAAACACATTATTCTCTGAAATATTCAACAATTTTCAAGTAAACAACCAACTGTGCAAATTTATTCTTTTCGTTAACGGCAAAGAAAATATTTGCAACAAAAACAAAAATTACAACTTCAACAATTGCAATCAATATAAATGCAAAACACCAAATAGGAAAACTCAGATTCCGGTAAACGGCAACCCAAGACAAAAATGGTTCAACTTCTAATCGTCATTATCAAATAATTTCAACTGCACATCAATTGTGCACAAGTAGATCAGGAACAACACGCGTATTCATCAACATGGCAGAAGTGATGTATTACTGCATGTATTAAGTGAAGCCACCACGTGGGGGAAGCGGGTAGTTCCTTAAGCCTAGACCTTGCCACATCACCACATGGACAATAAACTTGGTACAAAACTAGTAGAGTTTGGGATAAACAAGTATCCCAGTTTTACTAAATTGTTCAATAGCTGCACAAATTGTATTTAGAAATATTTCAGTTCCTATTTCAGAGAAGTGAACACCATCCTTGCCAAACAACAACTCATCATTTGGTTTAATATCTGGGTACTTAATGTAGCCACCTCCATTTCCAACAAACTCAGCTGCAATGGAGCTGTTTAACCTTTTCAAAGATTTGTTCATGGCATTGACATCTTCAGAGTATCCCAATTTCCTTCTAGGTAACAATTGTGACCATATAATTTTTGTATCAGGCAAAAGTAGCTGAATTTTCCCTAAAGTGGTTTCGACATTCTCAATTAACTCTTTTAACTTAGTTTTGCCAATGTCATTAGCAGTACAATGCTGTATCAAATACTAGGGTTTGTCTTTAACTTTCAACAAAGTTATAATTTTTTTTTATAAATGTCCAGATCATACCCCCTTTTCTTTGCCACCACATATTTATCCCTAACATCTGAAGACCCAAGGACATTTCACTTGGCCTATCTCTGGCTGCAACAAATGCTCTTTTCACTATAGAAGAACCTACAAACCAAGCTTCAATTTCTGAAAGAAATATGTTTTGTAAATGTGACTGTGATCAAGACCACTACATTGTTAAAATCTAATATATGATTTGAAGGAGTTAGATTTCCACCAACCAGCTTTACAGATTTCATCATCTGACAACCCCAATTTGGCTGCATTGGTAGCCGCGCCTATTCGAAAAGAATGTGACTTGTACTTAGTGCTATCAATGCCAATTGTTTTCAATACTTTGCTTAACACTGATGTACATGTATACTGAAAACGAGTAAGCGGCTGACCTCCAAAGTGGTAAAATAAGTTTCATTGTCTAATGGGTCTGACTTTTAAAAATTCTGCCATAATATCAACTGGCTCTATGATAGTTAATGATTAAACATTCTGAATAATAACCATTTCCCCCTTTCCCCTTTGATCAGCTTTGAAGTGTTCCAGATATAATTTCATGACAGATATATCTAATGACAAATCCAGGTTTTTAAACTGGACTGCATGACCTACTGCTTGTTTCTTCACATCAGTTATATCTCACCTACTCTAAATATCCGAAAAAAAAAGCTAAACTATAAGCAGCTGCAAAAAGTTTTGCTTCATAAAGATCATTGCAGACAATTGGCAATGATTTCAATATGTTCTCCAAAATGTTTCACGTTATTGGTAATCTGATATCATTGGACTTGCTGACATGTAACCAACAAACTGTATAATTTGCTCTAAAGGAGAGGGACAAAGGCTTTCAATGCTAATATTATTACGAAATTCCCCAAAACATGTCAACCCTTGTCTGTATATCTCTTGTGTATTTTGTGCTGTTGCTAGTTGTAAAAAATTGTTTACTTCATCTCTGACATCATTGCTAAAAAATCGTATGGAATGGTCTCTGGTTTCAAGTCTGCCCCCGGTGCTACATGTAGCTGTCAGAAGTGATGAAACTGTTTACAAGATAAAGAAGCAGCTATATTATTTTTCTTCTCTAATATGTGTTCTGCTTTAAACATGATGTCATTTTTAAGAAGCAAGAGTACCAATTGCCTTAATTATACAATAACCCTTTTTGATTTTGAAGTTTGCCTGTTAACTATGGATACTAAACCATTTGATTTTTTGTTTGCAAATTATCCCCCCCCCCCCACAAATACATCGCTAGTAGTATAGGGACTAATTCCAGAAATGACATTTCCTTGAAGATTAAGCTTTCCCAACCAAGGGGCCATGACCAGTAATGTCCCTGACAGTAAACACCGCACCCCAATACTAAATTTCCACTGCTGTCGGTGTACAACTCGATATTGTCACTGCTTAACCATTCACTTTCATGGATCAAAAACTTACCCCATTAAAGTCTTGCAAAAATTTAAACCACATCATTATATCTTCCTTGATACCACTACTTAATTTTATATGATAACGAGGTTTGCTTATTCCACAAGTTGCATCATAAAACCACCTATTAAATTCCCTTGCATTTGGGACATCTTTGCTAAAAAAAATTTAACTCCCAACAATACTTTGAAATTTTTAAGCTGGAGAGATTTTTTAATCAAACTTGATGTCTTTAACTTTTGCGAACTATCGACGTAAATAGTGTCACTTTAATTGTTACTCGACACAGTTTCAATGATCTCGCACGATATATTGTACAAAGGATTCACTAATTTGAAAATATTTTTCTCACAACTTGTTTCGTGTGTGACCTGGTTGATGCCTTTTTAAAACAAGAGGCCCAGGGGCCACATCGCTCACCTGAGCAACAACAACCTTAACACTGATCAAATTACTATTACAGTATCAAAATCAAAATATCTTGACATTTAAGTACAGTAGAACTTGCTCAAAAAATTTAAAATATCTGCCGATTTTAATCCAGATATTTTTATGGTAAATACCAAGCTCCTTTTGTTGTTATACCTGTAAGAAGATTTTTCTCTATTCCTATATAACCCTCCTCCCCACTTTGTGGCCCCCACTTTTCTCTATGGAATCATGGTTTGATCAAACTTTAATCTGCACAACCCGTGCTTTCACACAAGTTACTGCTTTTTGGACTGAAAACTTTCCCAGAATATTTTTAAAGATTTTCTCTATATATTCCTATGTAAAAATTCATCCCCCCATTGTGGCCCCAACCTACCCCCGGGGACCATGATTTAAACAAACTTGAATCAACACTATCTGATGATGCCTCCACACAAGTTTGAGCTTTTCTGGCCTAATAGTTTTTAAGAAGAAGATTTTTAAAGATTTTCTCTATATATTCCTATGTAAAAATTCATCCCCCCATTGTGGCCCCACCCTACCCCCGGGGACCATGATTTAATCAAACTTGAATCTACACTATCTGTGGATGCTTCCACTCCAACTTGAGCTTTTCTGGTCTAATAGTTTTTGAGAAGAAGATTTTTAAAGATTTTCTCTATATATTCCTATGTAAAAATTCATCCCCCCATTGTGGCCCCAACCTACCCCTGGCGACCATGATTTAAACAAACTTGAATCTACGCTATCTGAGGATGCTTCCACTCCAATTTGAGCTTTTCCGGCCTAATAGTTTTTAAGAAGAAGATTTTTAAAGATTTTCTCTATATATTCCTATGTAAAAATTCATCCCCCCATTGTTGCCTCACCCTATCCCTGGGGACCATGATTTAAACAAAATTGAATATACACTATCTGAGGATGCTTCCACTCCAATTTGAGCTTTTTCTGGCTTAATAGTTTTTAAGAAGAAGATTTTTAAAGATTTTCTCTGTATATTCCTATGTAAAAATTCATCCCCCCCATTGTGGCCCCACCCTACCCCCGGGGATCATGATTTAAACAAAATTGAATCAACACTATCTGAGGATGCTTCCACTCCAATATGAGCTTTTCCGGCCTAATAGTTTTTGAGAAGAAAATTTTTAAAGATTTTCTCTATATATTCCTATGTAAAAATTCATCCCCCCATTGTGGCCCCGCCCTACCCCCGGGGACCATGATTTAAACAAACTTGAATCAACACTATCTGATGATGCCTCCACACAAGTTTGAGCTTTTCTGGCCTAATAGTTTTTAAGAAGAAGATTTTTTAAGATTTTCTCTATATATTCCTATGTAAAAATTCATCCCCCCATTGTGGCCCCACCCTACCCCCGGGGACCATGATTTAATCAAACTTGAATCTACACTATCTGTGGATGCTTCCACTCCAACTTGAGCTTTTCTGGTCTAATAGTTTTTGAGAAGAAGATTTTTAAAGATTTTCTCTATATATTCCTATGTAAAAATTCATCCCCCCATTGTGGCCCCAACCTACCCCTGGCGACCATGATTTAAACAAACTTGAATCTACGCTATCTGAGGATGCTTCCACTCCAATTTGAGCTTTTCCGGCCTAATAGTTTTTAAGAAGAAGATTTTTGAAGATTTTCTATATATATTCCTATGTAAAAATTCATCCCCCCATTGTTGCCCCACCCTATCCCTGGGGACCATGATTTAAACAAAATTGAATATACACTATCTGAGGATGCTTCCACTCCAATTTGAGCTTTTTCTGGCTTAATAGTTTTTGAGAAGAAGATTTTTAAAGATTTTCTCTATATATTCCTATGTAAAAATTCATCCCCCCCCCCCATTGTGGCCCCACCCTACCCCCGGGGATCATGATTTAAACAAAATTGAATCAACACTATCTGAGGATGCTTCCACTCCAATATGAGCTTTTCCGGCCTAATAGTTTTTGAGAAGAAAATTTTTAAAGATTTTCTCTATATACTCCTATGTAAAAATTCATCCCCCATTGTGGCCCACCCTACCCCCGGAGACCATGATTTGAACAAACTTGAATCTACACTACCTGAGGATGCTTCCATACAAGTTACAGCTTTTCTTGCCTAATAGTTTTTGAGAAGAAGATTTTTGAAAAATACCTACAAATTTTCAATATTTCTAAATTATCTCCCCTTTAAAGAGGGTGTGGCCCTTCATTTGAACAAACTTGAATACCCTTCACCCAGTGATGCTTTGTGCCAAGTTTGGTTGAAATCTGCCCAGTGGTTCTGGAGAAGAAGATGAAAATGTGAAAAGGTTACAACGACAACAACCCCAACGCCAACGCCAACGACGACAGACAACGGTCAAATTTTGATCAGAAAAGCTCACTTGAGCTTTCAGCTCAGATGAGCTAAAAAGGAAGTATGTTAAACGTAAACCCAAACTGTACACATTTCCGGTATGAAAATTCAAGAACAATTCATAAACTAAGCTTCACTCTAAAATAAATTAATTTATTTTTTTAATTAATAAATCTTATTAGTTTTTATCGACCAATTTGGTTGTATATCGCCATAGCTCTGAGGTTAAAGTATCGGGCTGGTGAACCGCAGATCATGAGTTCGAATTCGTCTTGGGATTTTGTTCATATTGACTGAACTAAATTTTCGAAAAAGATAATTTTTATCCAAAATTGCAATTTTTTCGCCAATTTGACTTATTTACATCGTATCCATCATGCTTTCTATCATAATCAAGTGATTTTCTGCTGATTTGAGAAATTAATTCAAGTTGTAGTGAGCCACCTTAATTAAAACTTTTAATGTCACTATTATATGTGGGTTTTTTTATATGAAGGCTTTTATCGAAACTTTTATCTTTTTTGCTGTACGTTAGCAGTATGATGAGTATATTTTTTTTTTCAAATGCTAATGCATTCATCCCTTGTTTATTTTTGTGTTGTAGTTCAACAAAATATCTTGATTGTTCAGGAAAAGAAGATCGATGATAGAATGTTGCATAATTCGGTGCCATGATAAAGAAAAAAAAAAAATTTCCTATCATTAGTTCAGCAACTGAACAAACATTTTCGACATGATTTATTCTGTTTTGATCTGATGACCTCAAACTAAGATTGAATTATTTATTTATCTAAGAAATTTTACCCATTAAAATTCACGTGTACATTTTAACGATTTTTTTTTATTTTTCCTTTACGATTTTGAGATTCTGTTGCACTTTGAAATATAGGTTTATTCATGTCATACAACCATCTAGAAACAAGTTAGATACATGTAAGGGTTGTTACACGATTTAACGAGGGCGCGCTGTGCGCGCCCGAGGCAATCGTGTAACAACCATTTTGTCGAATGGAATTTGTTTATAGATTGAATGATTAAACTTAGGGTTTGATCAGATAGGACTGTAATTAGATAATCAGTTAACAGTGTTCTGAAATATATATTCACTACCTTGTATTTGGATTAAAAGTGACATAATGACAATTTCGCTTTCTTCTTTGCATTTATTGCACTTGTAAAGTTGATTTCAATAAATCACTATTAAACGTTCTAAATTATTTTTTATTACTTAAAATATTTCTCTGTTATACATTCTATGAAAAATGTTATCTTATAGCTGACCTGAGTGATTGGTCCAATGGTTAATGAATTACTTTCCATTCAAAAAGATCCGATCAGGCATCAATGATATAACACGGGCAATTAAATGGAAATTTGCGGTCATTAGGGTGGAACCATGCGACAATAGTAATAGTAATAGTAATACTTTTTTTGTAAGAAGAGTATGCATTCGTCAATTTGGAACTAGAAATAACACAAATACGTTCGAAATGTAATCAATTCTTTTTCTTTACTTTTTTTGGTTTCTATCACGCAACCAAATTTGGATGACTCCACTGAAAATCATAAACCCTAAACAAATCATCAAATTAATAACCTCGGATTCAGGCTTTTAGTGTACATACTGCTGATTATCTCCTTGAGACAACACTGCCTGCAGTTTCACAGTCGATGTACAGTTCTATAGGCTAGAAATATGTTATAATTTAAATCCACATGTGACGTCGACGTTCTAGGTACAGCAAGATGTTTCAATTTACAATGTATTTGACCACATAAAAACGTTTGTATGATAATGTATAGTTGTAAAAAGACGAATTAAATAAAGAAAAATATATATATATATATATATATATATATATATTCGCACATTTAGTTCATATGCGATTGATTTGAATTCCAACTATAAAGAAAATCAAACTTTTAATATTTTTGTTCAATTGCGTTGAAAATCTGTTTTCAATAAATATTTGCTGTAACTGACTTTTTTTTTTCATCTAACTATCTTTGAAATGGAAATACCATTGTTTATCATAAAGAAGATCATTTTAATCCCATGATATATGTGACATGCAAATTAAGGAAAAGCGTCAAAGGCTTTTTTAGCTTAAAACCTTGATCCGAAGATTAATGTGTTTGTGCTTCTAGTCAAGATTTATTTGCAGTAATTTTAATTTGTGTTTATGGTTTCGCTTGTCAAGATTTGGATCAGTGGACTTTAGTTCAATTTATTGGTTTTCGTTCCTTATTATAACCAACGTCGTATACAATTAAATTGATAACGATGGCAGAGTTCATCGATATGATATTGTGAAAGTTATCAAACTCCAACTAAATTTAAAAACAAGGGACCCATGGTCAATATGACTGACGTGAGTCAAGATGTATGATTTTTGTGTTGAAACGTGACCGAAATAAAATGTTACCAAATTATGAAAAGCAATACAATGGTATATCATAGTGCTAACTAATTACACACAGATAGTTACATATTAGTATTAATTAATATATATTAATAGTTACATATTAGTATTAATATATATATATATATATATATATATATATATATATATATATATATATATATATATATATATATATATATATATATATTGCTAATTATATAACAACAAAGAACAAGGGACGTTATTAGCCGTATTTCGCCGCAAAATTTACGATATTTTCAACGTCCTAGTTTTGTTTATTGATGTGGTGCATTGTACTAAGTTCGATACTAGCTAATGGTATTTCTAAGTGCTAACTCATTTTACTCAAATGGTAAATTTTTTTTTTTATTAATACATGTCAGCAATGTTATCAAGCTTCTTTACAATATCCTTTCTGACTAAAAGCAACCGATTTATGAAACACAATACAATGGTATCTCACAGTGCCAATTAATTTCACACAAATAGTTACATTTCTAAATACATACTTCTAAAATTATCATCTCTCTTTTTCATGCTAGCTTTTTGGGGTCTTATCTATAAAAACAAATTAAGGTACATGTATATATATTGCTTAATAAATTCTGCTCTGTATCAATATATATATTACCATAGACTCAATTTTTCCCCTTTTTTCTAAAAATATAATTGCTTCATGCCCAGCATAAATTCATTGTTACACTGATTTCCCTAATATGTACCATTTCTGATCTTAAAAAGTTATGGCATAAATAATTTATACTAATTTATACATTATCTGCTTAAAATTAAATGATAATTATTTTTAAATCAAATTGTAACCTTACTTCTTTGACCCGAAGTAAATCTTTTGCTTCTAATAATAATGAAACATCTCATTATACATAAATATGTAGTTTCCATTTTTATGAATTTCAGAAAATAAGTTTTTTTTCTTTTAATTAAATATATTTTACATGTAATTTTACTTTATTAACTTTGAGTTATTATGAAAACTTATCATTGTATAAAAAATCTAAAATACCATTATACTATATACATTTTTTAAATAATTCATCTTTAAATAATAATAAATTTATAGCTGCAGGTCTGTAGCTCTCGGTTTGAAAAAAAATCGGATGGACGACCTGGGATCTACAGTGCCACCCATTGATAAAAATGTGTATTTATGGCGCTAGTTTTGGACTGACTAACCTTATTAATACGCAAGTTCTGTGAAAACAATTAGTACCATCATGAAATTTAATATTAAAATCGTCTGTTTACTTGCCTATGGTAGTCTTTTTAAACACAATCACCAGCCCCGTAAAAAGAAGTGGTGCAGTTTGTTTACATGACATGTGAAAATGGCGACTCTCGATCTCGATGTAAATTTAACATACTTGATTATCCGAGGTCGGTAGCTTGTTCCGGAGAAAGTCTGAGCCAAGTAGAGACGATATCAGTAGTAAATTTTATGAGACATGTAATGGTATAATAGTTTTCACCGAATTTGCGTATGAATAAGGCTAATCAGTCCGGGAGCTACAGAACTGCAGCAACTAAATATAAAGTTTTAACGTCATGTAACAATAAAAAAAAAATCTCCATGTACAAGTGTCCAATTGAAAATGTAACAGACACTCTCTTCTCCCCCAGAGACTACACAAATACGAGACTATACTAATAGATAAACCAATAAAATGCGTAATTTGTATATGTTCACATTATAAACAAAATTATAATATCTCATTTCAGAAGCCAAAGTAATTACCAGAAGTTCTAAAATCAAAAACTGGATGCGTGAAAGCATTTATCCAGTCTAAAGAATCTCTCAAAATTACATTTATCTATTTTCTTCGTTTTTGTTGTCTTTGTCATATATGGTAATATTTGTGTCGTTTAAGTTGCAGCATTTCCCAGGCTTGTGTTCTATTAACTCAACATTCTTTAGTTGATTATCAGAAATTAATTATTACAAAATATCAGATAGTACTAGCGGTACTGTGAACAAGCTCACAAATGATACCCCCTTCCCCTCAAGGAACTGTATTAAATTATTTCTCTATTAAAAAAACGGATACTCTTTTTTTCTTCTTTAAGTAACATTGAACCATGCACAAATAAACAAAGCTCAATGTCAGGCAGCTATTCAGGTTAAAGGTAATATATGTGTAACACAGTTTAGCTTCTAATCATTTTCCATTACAAAATATGGCTAGACGGGATTAATGCAATTTTTAGATAATGACCTTGAACTTGCACATATGATTCTGGTTGAAATTTGTGACACACTCTTAGATCATAAGAAATGTTTGTGCAAAGTTGGAATTTCCAATGTGTTTTTTTTTTCAATAGGAAAGATATAGACCTGACACAAATTATGAACTTTTCCTTCCAGTGACATTAAACTTGCCCTAATGACCTTGGTTAAAATTCATGACACACCCTCAGGTCATAAGCAATCTTTATGTGAAGTAGAGAATTAAAATGTTTCTCCATAAGAAAACTATAAACCAGACACAGATTCTGCACTTTTCTTTCCAGTGACCATGAACAGTACATATATAATCTTTGTGTAAATATGTGAAGTAAGAACTTTTAATGTTTATCCATAAGAAAGATATGGACCAGACACAATTGCGGACAAACAGCCAAATGGACAAGGTGACTCCTATATACCTCCACCACATTAAACTTTTTTTTATCAGAATAAAACGATTAAAGGTTATGAGAGTAGAATGATTACAGGTTTTCAAAATAGATTGATTACAGATTAATGTTATCATAGTAGAATGATTACTGGTTTTCAAAAAAGAATGATTACAGGTTTTCATAGTGGAATTATTATAGCTAGGTTATTATTATAGAAGAATGATTACAAGTTATCATAGTAAAATGATACCAGGTTATCATAGTGAAATGATTACAGGTTATACAATTGAATGATTACAGGTTATCATAGAAGAATGTTTACAGGTTATCAGAATAGAATGATAACAAGTAATCATAGAAGAATGATTACTGGTTATCAAAATAGAATGATTACAAGCGTATCTTTTAAAAAGATTGGTGAGCTAGCGCTGTAGCCATCATAAAACACAGAAGCATCGGCAATGGCATAGCTCATTGACTGTGCCTTAATCATTATGTGTATACTGTAATTTCAACTTCCAGGTGAAAAATTTCAAGAACCATTGGTACCGTTTTGTAGCAATCGTATCTTCTCGGGCCTTTCCGTCAAGCTCGGAAAACATATCCGAGGTTGTTTTCCGAGCTTGAAGATAGTTAAAATAAAGCTAGCTATTTATTATAATATTTAAAATAACTTTGCATAATAAGACCTAAGCGACTGTTACTATTTTGACATTTACAATATAACACAAAACTTCGTGTGAAGATGATAAAACGAAATTCACATGGTACAGTTTATCTACAGTAGTACAGTATTCCCAGAACCCCCTACTATGGAGTCGAGCATGCGTATTCAAGTGAAAAGGACTAACGTAGATGAATTTTTGATTATCATAGTAGAATGATTACTGGTTATCAAAATATAATGATTACAGGTTATCATAGTAGAATAATTACAGGTTATCAAATTAGAATGATTACAGTTTATCATAGTAGAATAATTACTGGTTATCATAGTAGAATGATTACAGTTTATCATAGTAGAATGATTACAGGTAACATGTATCGAAATAGAATGATTAGAGGTTATCATAGTAGAATAATTAGAGGTTATCAAAATAGAATGATTACAAGTTATGATAGTAGAATGATTACTGGTTATCATAGTAGAATGATTACATGTTATCAAATAGAATGATTAAATGTTATCATAGTAGAATGATAGCATGTTATCAAAATAGAATAATAACACGTTATCAAAAAAGAATTATTCCAGGTTATCAAAAAAGAATGATTACAAGTTATTATATTAAAATGATTAAATGTTATCAAAATAGAAATAATTACAGGTTATCTGAAAGAAGGATTACATGTAATCAAATAGAATAATTACAGGTTATCATAGTATTATGATTACATGTTATCAAAATAGAATAATTACAGGTTATCCTAGTAGAATGACTACTGTTGATCAAATTAGAATGATTACATGTTATAATAGTAGAATAATTCCAGGTTATCATAGTAGAATGATTACAGGTTATAAAAATAGAATAATTATAAGATATCATAGTAAAATGATTAAATGTTATAAAAAAAGAATCATTTCAGGTTATCATAGTAGAATGATTACATGTTATCAAATAGAATGATTACAGATTATCAAAGTATAATGATTACAGTTTATCAAAGTAGAATGATTACAGGTTATCATAGTAGAATGATTACAGGTTATTATAGTAGAATGATTACATGTTATCAAATAGAATGATTACAGGTTATCAAAGTATAATGATTACAGGTTTTGTTTTAAATATAAAATGATTACAGGTTATTAGAATAGAAATATTAAAGGTAATTAAAATAGAATGATTACAGGTTATCCGATTAGAATGATTACGGGTTATAGAATCGAATGTTTACAGATGTTGATTTTAATCTATACAAATCTAGTTTCACCTCTCACGCAAGTTGATCGAGCATATCGACAATTATTTTCCTTAAAGTTAACGGTATTTTTTTCAAAACTAGATTGGAATTCGTAAACAACCTATAAAACCTTATTGAAACGTAAATACACTGTATCGACCATTTTTGGCAATAACTAGTTTGTAATTCGTAAACAACCTATAAAACCTTTTTGAAACGTAAATACACTGTATTAAACTTTTTTGGCAATAAATCAATGTACTAGTATGACAAATAGATATAAAAGCTTGGTACTTCTATTGAACATGAAAAAAGAAAGTTTGCAGCTGCTGACATTTAGATCCATTATCTCTTATGTTTATAATTAGACTCCCGTGCACACTAACTTTATATTTGATCCTCTATACAAAAACAACCCTTATAAGACGTCTGCGGTATGATAAAAGCAACGTTATACGATGTAACATTTAGTTTGATACCAACCTATGAAACCTTACCTAGTCTGTTTATTTGAACATTTCTAACGACTTTGCGTTTGAAGTCTATACACGTTGGTGGGATAATTACAAGTAAATAAGAAAGCCCACTCCACACATTAGTTTTCAGACTTTTAATATAACTTTAGTATGATCGTCATTAGATAGAAAAGAAAAGGTAGGATAGTGGGCTGTTGTGTTCTGTTTTCATCAATCCAGGAAGTAATGTAAACGTATTATATTTGGCGTGTACGATATTTGGCGGAAAGTAGTTTTTGAACAAGTTGGCGTGGATTTGGTTTAGCGAATTCCTAAATGTTCCTATTTATATACATGTGTGCATGGCATTTAGCGGTGTACTTGATTTAGTGGAAGCTGCGTTCCGCTAAAAACGCTAAATAGAATACACAGCCAAATGTAATACGTTTACAGTATTAGTTCTCTGTTTTGATGACCTATTGTTGTTTGTGCAATTCCTGCTATAGAATGGTGTGGGTGTAAAAAGTTACATGACTCATTCGCTTTAGAAAATTGTATTTATAAATAAAGAATTAGGTTTTATTTCTGTATCTACTTGTATATTACATTATAACATCTAAAACAAAGATTTGGTATTTGGTTAGGGAGATAGAGCAATCCAGAAACTTTCAATTTGTTTTTAAAATAGTCAATTATAATATAATTCTATGTTGGATCGCTTGATCCGATCGAACATTTTAACTTTTGACAGTTTTGTTTTTTTTTTTGTTTATTTGTTTGTTCGTTTGTTTGTTTTGTTGTTGTTGTTGTTAAGGCAGTTACTTTCCGGTTATATAATTATGCATCAATATTGACAGACAATGTTGACCGTTTTAACAAATATGTGTATTAAAGAGGCTTTATGCTGAACAAAATATCCGACAGAACTATCTAAAGATTTTGAATATGATTTTGAATAAAAAAGTTTTAGTTAAAAAAATATGCAAGTTAAATAAACCCACTATATCGAGAGACGAAACCAAACAGTTCCCTTTTCTTAACACGTCCATGATTCATTTGCTTTGTTTGTTTTTTTTAACTAAATTAAAACAAATGAATATTTTTCTACATATCTTTTCACAGAGGGTTTTGTTTCAAGGAGATAAAGGATGACTGCACTTAAGGACATGCGATATTTGCGAGAAAATAAACTTTTAAAAGAATAATTTTTCTTTCAATTGCAGAAATGTTCAACATCTAAACTGCAACTTTACGTAATTGCGTTAAATAAAAGTATGTTGTTACCAAGTACGAAATTGTTTTCATAGGCGGGGGTAATCACGATTTCTTGAATCTCCATACGATAATGAGGACGCCCACTTTTATACTGACTTTATACATAGTCAGCGCATGTTTGTCTATTGATCTCCGTTTAACAGTAGTTGTATATTTGCATTACCAAAGTTATGTCAAAGGGACATTAATAGACAAACATGCGCTCATGGTTCAAATGAGAAAAAAACTCCTTCTTACTTTCGCTTTTTCGGTTGTAACCAGGGGTTGATACATGTTGAATATTATAATTCACCACGTGATTTCTCCCCTCAGGTAACTTAGTGAATACAAAATTATATCACGTGACGTGTAAGGTAGCATGTTATGTGCTAACTAGGACAATGTTTTCGAAAACGTTAAGTTGTCAAGCTTTGATTTAAAGACTTCTGTACTTAAATGGGTGTTATCTTATTGTTGAAACTATAGTAAATAGTATACTTGTACCATATAGAATAGAAAAGGCTATGGTGAAAGAGTGATCACATAATTTTTGTACATGGTATTGTTATTCATACTAGTCTTATTTTAGTACCATTCTGATAATGTCAGCTCCACCTTTCATGTATTTTAATATCAATCGTATGTTCGATCAAGAGCAGATAAGCGAAAATTCTCCTTTTTTCGAAAATTGTAAGGAGAAAAACATAGAATGAGTTTATTGTATCACAGTCTAAAATCTGAAATCATGTTGGATATTGACTAGACTCTTTAAAAAATTAACAAAAGTGATATTAGGTTAAGAAATAAACGCAACAGAAGCGACCGAAAAGGCCCCAAAACCCGGCGCTAAGTGCAGTCATCCTTTAGTTTAAAAATGGCCACAACTGTCCAGCCTCCTCAAAATTAACCCGACTGGTTCTGTCGACAAAGCGCGTGCTTAGCATGTACATGTAACATATAACATGGCGTGTTCGAAGACAGCGAGCGTTTTGCCACTTGAACTTTATCATGCATTTATCTTAAGGTATCCGATCCATAATAGCCCCAGATTCAATGAATCTGGATGCATAACAGATATGTTTGGGCTTCATACTTAGTATACTTAGACATAATTTTCATGTTCAAGTGTCAGTATGTAAGTCTTAGAGCAGAATGTGTCCTAATAAATGACCTTTTTCTTTTCTTGAAGAGTTGCTCCCCTTGCATTTAATATATAATAATTAATTCTAAAATAACATATACGGTATCAAATTTATTTTCAATAGTTTTGGTATTCCTAATAATGAAATGCATCTTTCCACTGAAGCATTTATTGATATTCTTGGTATTTAATTTTTTATTTTGAAAAATATGCATGTCTCCATAGACATTAATGCAATCTTCATTAATTAATTACTGCTAAGGTAATAATATTTTTGAACATTTCCCTCGGTATATCTTGTTCTACTCTAAAATGATCAAAATTAATATCAGAGTATTTAATACATGATTGGTATTCAAGGTTAGAAAAATTAGGTCCTAATATGGATCGGATACCTTAAATAAAATAAGGGTTCTGAGTTTGATCCTATTATTCAAGATATTCTGTAAACAGATATAATTTCAGCTTCAGAAAACAAATCCGGATGATGGAAAATGGGTACCAGAATAACTTCTTGTTTAATTGTTTTTTTTTTAAGACGTGTTTTTCTTTTTAAAAAAAACCCCCCACACTAGCATTTTATGCAGATTGACTATAAATGAAAAGGTGTCTTCACAGTAATATTTCATATTCCATTGAGAATCACATTGGAAAAATGGTAGGTTATATGTTCTTCAAATTTTACTCGAATTTCTAGAATGTAACATCAAGGTGGTCTCATGATCAGGCGAACCTTGGTGCATTTTCCAACTTATTTACTCAAAACATGTAGAAAATCCGCCATGAAACACTTCGACAAAAACAAAGGAGATATATTTCCGAAAGTTTTTTTATTAAAATAAGAGTATTTTAAAGAAATTATTTTTCAAGCAGTCTTAAGAGTTACTCAAAAATTATTTAAAACGGTGAATTATTCATTTGATAACATTCAATAGATTTATATCAATGTTATGCTGACCAGATCAATTACTGTGGTTTCATCAATATTCGTTGAATACCAATTTTCGTGGATTTCGTTAAGTTTATCCATGAAATAAATGTTCATTGAAGTGCAATTTCTACTAACAGTTTGTATTGAAAGTGTCATTGGCCACGAATTTACGTATCCTTGAAACTGTGATTTTCACTTTAACCACGAAAATTGATACACTTGAATATTAATGAAACCACAGTATTCCTATTTATTTAATTGATATGCACACACGGATAGAATAATATATGATTATTGTACAGGCATGTTAGAGTGGAAGATTTGACAGTATTTGGGATATTTTACAATAAACGAATACCAATCCCTTGCTTATTTCAACGAGGTACGGTCGCAAATTTAGTTCAATATTTAAACTTTTGCCACTCCGTTACTATAGTCTGTCCCAAGTTATTGCTTCCATCACTCTATGAGGATTTTTAATAAAAATACACATACTTGTGAAAGAAATGCTGTTGAAATCGATAAAAGGGAAAAATATCCAAGATATCTTCATTGACAAATTATCATTTTTTACTCATAAAAGTTCACAGGAACGAAAAGAAATTTCTTACGGAGATTTATAATAGGAAATGTTTACATCGTTTCTCCATTCGGAAGTACTTGGGACACCTCGCACAATTTTTCAACGTTATCATCCGGGCTTAATTATGGCTGATGCAATGCAAATTAAAATTTCCGTAGACTTTCTATTTTGGGATCTGTATTGAAACCTGAAGCGGTAGAGGGGGCCTTTTAAAACAGATAATCTGGACATTTTGCGTGGACCCTGAGGTCCACGCAGAAAATATATAAGCGAGGTTAAACCAGATGCACTGGGGAAAATTTAGCTTGCGCATGAGCTAATCTGGTTCCTGCGCGACATTATGGGTAGCTAAGGGAACCAGGCTAGCACACGTGTATCTGGATCGGGTTTGGGATTTCATGCCATATATGCATTTGCAGGTGTCATAACAGTAATTCACTGAAGGTTCACGTCAAAACATGGCTGAGGCAAAATAATTCCCGAATTTCCCTTCGAATTTTTGATGCGTGTTGTTTCCGGAGGGGGGTGAAAAGGCCCGGGCTTGATTTTCAAGCACATGTGTAACTTCGAGGTAAACAAAGTCTCACGCCTTGCTGGATGCACGTTTGTATTTTGCTAGAAAATTGTAAATGAAGCGTTGTTTAAAAAGATGTCAAGAGGATTTTTTTCAGAAGTTCGTTTTGAATTTTTAATCTGTACCTAAAGTTGTGCAATTTTGGTAAGAATATATAGTAAAATTTAATACTGTAGTGCAACCTGTAAAGTTGTCGGTGAACAGTACAGAAACAAACTGAAGTATTTCTTTGAAAGAAATTATCGACATGTGATATGAATTATCAGCATCATGGGAGACGTTAATATTATGCCAAAACTACAACATGCATTTAATGACATAAATCGCGATGTTTTATTGTTTTCCGAAATAGCTTAACTGTACGACGAGGCTAGTGTACTTCCCGATTAAAAAACAATTGCGCATTTAAGCATGATTTAATAATTATGTGACTGTATATAATACATCATTGAATAATTATGTCACTGTGTGAAAGTTTAAATTTCAAGAGAAATGCATCAAAATACGAAATCAATTTACATAGTGAACAAAGTAGTACGCAAATAGTGAAATTCGCTGAACGCCTAATACTATACATGTATAGTATCTTCATTAATGTCTTCATTAATGTCTTCATTAATATAATTCATAGTTATGTTTAAATTCTGAGGTAAAAGGTCAGGGCTCTACGTGATACAACGTACACATTCAGTGGTTAAAGGCACTATATCCAGGCTTGCTACTATAATATTAATTCATCATAACACTTTTGCAATCACAGGTCTCCCCGTAGATGTCTTTATATAAAGCATAGGGCTAGAGTCGGTGGAATCTCTGATAATCTTAAGGCTTTCGCGTTTTCGTTAGAAACACATGCATATGGTCATCGTATTGCAGTCCTTTTTTAAAGGACAGCAACTTGTTTCATATTAAGTGATGAACGTAGTTTGAGCACAAAGGTATTTATGATTATCGAAATATCAAGCAAAAAGTGGTTGAAACAAAAACTCAGGACAGAGTGCTTTTTATGCTTTATTTAGACGTAGTTTTTACATAAATATGATTGTTCTTTAATTTGTGTAACGTTTTGAGGGATAAGTAAAATGATGTATACATACTTTTACCCATGTGGATACGGATATTTAAATAAATGATTCAGAGATAGCTGTAAATGTTAAGAGTAAAATGGGGTTTTTAATGATAAATATGAGCTAAAAAGAAAAGAAAAAGAACAAAAATCTACATCTTGCAATGTTAGGTTCCTTCATACCCGCATGAATCACCAATGAAAGCATATAATTGTTAGATTTAATTGAGATAAAAGCGTGGATATTCCCCTTTATACACACAGTTCAGCTGCAAGATGATACATATCAGAGAGACGGGTAATATTACATATGGACGTTTGACGTGCCAGTCGTAGGTGTCACGTACAATTTTTTTTAAAGACGGGTTGCCACTCGCAACATGCGATGCCCGTAGGATCTGTTATCCCGTCTTACGATTGTCGTGCACCAGACATACGTTTGCCTTGCGAACGGCAGTAATAACATTCGCGCCGTAGTTCACCTGCAAGTCAATCGTACCGACGACTTTCTGTGTCCCACGCCAGCTACACGGACAATTATTGGTTTTCACGTTGAATAAAGAACACTATTTTCTATAGACGTACTACTGAACTATATCTACTGTAAGCAAGTATATATTGATACGTCAAAAGAACTCGTAGAAAAAGAAGAATATTATTCTGTAATTGCTGCTTTGTTGATTAGACTAGATAAACTGCTCGACACAAATGAAGAATGTTTTGAAAACATAATTTATCTTTCGTATCTAATCCCATAAAATATTGAAAACTTCTCTGAAATCTAGAAGAAATTCTGTGCAATAATCTAATTTCAGCGAATTAATTATCTTTTTCTGGCCAATATAATATATTTAAATAATTTTACAATTTTGTTAACTATTTGTTGAGCTTAACAATATCTTTGATCGAAAAAAAAGCTTTAACAAAACTTTCAATACATTACTGAAAGTAAAAAAGCCACATCGAATTACTTTGCTCATACAAATGTTATTACTAATAGGGTGACACCAAGGGTGTCTACAAATTATTTTCTGATATGCTGATTTTGATACAATTATAAAAACATTTTTTAAAAGTTTTAATGGTCATATGAGATGATAATCAATATTTTCAAAATGGAAAAAGTACTCTGTTTACAAACAAATATTACCATACTCACAAAAACAATTACTTTCTCCAGTAGGATGTGTTGGAGTTTTTTGTGTAGTTGGTTTTTATTAGTTAAAAATATTGTTCTGCGCGTAAAGGTAAAGATAATTTTTCCTCTCTTTACTCTGAAAATGTATATGATTCTATTTTACCACGCTTACAAGTCAAAGTGATTGGGAAACCTTATACCTTTTCTCTACTTCTGCTACTGCCTACATGTATATCTAGTTAAATAATTATTCAGTTCCTTCCTGTCCTGTTTTTATTCTTTGCCTTTTATCTTTTCGTAAAAAGAATCTTTGATTTGATTTTGATGAATGGTAAACTGTTGATTCTCTTATCCTTGTGGGAATTTAAATAATCATTTTTTATAAAAGTTTTGTTTCTGGACAATTCGCACGCACCACGAGCAATTGGTGTACGCATGACGTAAGTGTGACGTACGTTTACTGTGCGTTCATTTTATATGTTGATGGTGGGCACATGCGTCTTGCAGTCAACGTACGTAAAACGCAAAGAACAAGTGAGATCTCTTAACTTCATTCGTGCAATTCAAATCGTACGACCATCTTACGGGTTCCTTGAGTAAAGCGCAAGTGCAGCGTACGTTTTCAGATCTCGTAAGTAAAACCAGGATGATGGCTGTGCATGTCCAACAGACACTGTGTGTGCTTACGGGAAGCGTACGTCCTCCCAAAATCGTAAGATGCACTTGCGTGTCTCGCAAGATTTTTATTAAAATCCGCCCTTGGACCACCCATAGAAGCACGTACGACGGGTTGTGACTAAGGCTTTATATTTAGCTTACATCTGTTCAGTTTATTGTCGGGCACGGATACATTTCTGATCGGACATCGGCACTTTTGTTGTAATTACGAACCTGCTCAAGAATGTATACTTTAAATTCTACGGATTGAATTTTGATTAAAATGATGTTTCTGATGTGTTCACATAAGTTTCCTTCCACCTTTACGCACGCGTTCTTTTCTTATTTTGTTGCGACTTGCAAAGACCGATCCTTTAACTTTAGAGTTCCGAATGAAAATAAATGAAAACGGACTGAACGATAAGTGAACGCTTAACGAACGATGAGCGCAATATGAACGCTTTGTGACTTTGTGAACTCACAGTCAGCGCACGGTGAGCGCTTTGTGAACGGTGAGCGCAAACGGAGCGGAGCGGAGAGCGCAAGTGAACGCACGGTGAACGCACGTTGAGCGTACGGTGAACGCACAGAAAAATGGTAAAGTAGAACGTTTCAGGGACTGTAACTGAGTTAAAACACGTGGTATCTTAATATAAAAAATAAGCAGTAACTCTTATGAATTTGGGTCGAAAGTCGTATTATAGTCTGTCCCAAGATATTTATGCTGCACATTTGGACGATTTTTTTTATAAAAATACACATACCTGTGAAAGAAGTGCAATTGAAATCGATGAAAGGGAAAATTTCCAAGATAACTTCATTCACACATTTTAAAAATTCACAGGAACGAAAACAGATTTCCTACGGAGATTTATAATGGGGAATGTTGCCATCTTTTCTCCATTCGGAAGTACTCGGGACACCTCGCGCAATTTTTTAACGTTATCATCCGGGCGTCTTTATCTCCTTGGCAATGAAAAAACCCCGTAGACTTTTTATTTTTAGCCGTGTATTGATACCCGACAGGCTAGAGGGGGCGTTTCAAAAGTGGAAATCTTGGGATTTTTTCATACTATTGAATGAACATCATCTGAACCAAGAGGTATCTATAAATATCGAATAATTTAAGAAAATATGCGACAAAAAATATCTTGGGTAAGACAGTATAAGTTCTTTTTTGTAAAACGCATGGCAGGCAGCAAATTACAGTGTATCTAAAAGTTGGCAAGATAGTCTCAGTAAAGAAAATGGAAAAACTCGTAGGATAAAATTACGACCATCCGACGGCCAATTTTTTTGGTTTATTGTTTTGTTTTGTTTTTTTAAAAAGAGAGAGAGAGAGAGAGAGAGAGAGAGAGAGAGAGAGAGAGAGAGAGAGAGAGAGAGAGAGAACGAGAACGATATGCCGTTGAGAATTGCACTTTTACATTTGAGTGGAAATCAATATATTTTGTACAAATTTTCACGACACTAGATTTGTTCACAACGTGCACTGATTAATTTAATGCCCACAGATAATATTAAGTCCTCTTGGTACCATTCACTTCCCGTATATTAAATTACAGAATGTGTCTTAAAAATTTCCATGCCTACGGCCATAAAAAACCCTTCATCTCAACAAATAGGGTATGCGATTATTTATTAAAAATTAATACTTTCTACAGATATGTTTTGAGTTTTCATAAAAGTTAAAACGAACTCAAAAAATGGTATTTATTAAAAATTGTTACTTTCTACAGATATGTTTTGAGTTTTCATAAAGTTAAAACGAACTCAAAAAATGGTATGATACTTTGTTTTAATGTCAAAATCTTCATAACAGACGATGATCGAACAATCGAGACACAACACAAAAATCGATGTCATTGATAAACAAAATTTGTTTCGTTGACTGTCAACATTTAAACGACTAGGAAAGGCATGTGTAGTTCATGTGATAGTTAATGAATTAGTTTTGAATTACACTAGACCCGTTGTTCCCTAGAGATATGGCCGAAATTGATATTTTTATAATACCACAGCGTAAAGATTGAAAAACGAATTTAACCCAGTTTTATTAAAACGTTCTCCCAATGATAACAAATGTGATCAAAATACTTTCCTGATTAGATTTAGAAACATTGCGCTATTTTGTTTTGCAGTGATCTGTTCTGGGGGTGATTTAGTTCCTGTAGTCGCAGCATAAATCATTCATTTGGGAAATAATCTTATAAAACAGTATAACGACATTCTGACAACTGATAGCAATTATCACTAATACATGGGTTATGCTTTCATGAAGTGTATTGTCGCATTAAGGGAATTTTTGAACTCCTCATACATATTCTTTATTTTAAAAATATGCTCACTAATTTAAAGATATAAAGAATGCAGTAGGCATTAATTGGAAATATTTATTCATTTTTTTTCGAAAAATAAATTATTTTTAAAAAGTTTAACAGTTATATATTATGTCTGTTTTTTAACGTTTTAAGTGGCGTAGGCGAGATGTATTCTAGGTCGATAGATCCAGGCCTGATGCTATCATCACAAAATGGATGGCTTGTCTAAGAGAAAACCCAATAGGGTTAATCCCTGTGATTTAGATTTCTCATTTCCTTGACAACGATAACATTTGATATATTTGTTATGCATTACAATCACATCTATCGCGATAAATTACTTAACATGTATGTTTTAGCTTGCCGCCAGTTCTTGCAATAGTAATTAAGCTAAAAATCTCACATATTGTCGGATTTTTCACTATTAGATTTTGGTGTCGTACCGTACTTTATTTTGATGAGTTAAAAGCCATTCTGTAATTGGGTTTCTGATTCTTTACCCGTATTTATTTCTTCTATCTAATAATGTCTTTTTCAACCTCAATTTCTGAAGAACCCAGCATTTTGGCGTCTCTTTAAGACATTTACGGAATAAGTTACTTGATACCATATACAAGATAAAGTTAATAGCAAAGTTTGCGTAATAGAGGATCTGGAAAATTTGTTGTAAAAGAAACAAGATAAGACGATGTTGGCGCTGCATTGCGAATCCCTTCATCATAATGTACAATCTGATAGCATGACTAGGAAGGTTAAGCAACAGAAACACTGAAGAAACCACCACCAACATGATTGTTAATCGAATCTGAGCTTTGGTCAAAATGCTGTACTGCGGTGAATAGGAATACAGTTTTCTGTCACTGAACCGGACGTGTTTCTTGTTGAATTTTCTGACAGCCATAATCAGACTGCAATTCAGTATAAAGATGGTAAGAAACGGAACACCGACCGTCATGACAGAGTCAATGTAAGTGATGATTTCCAGCGCGTACATGGTGTCCTTTTGAACCACACACTGTACGCCGTTGCCTGACGCTCTCTTAACGATGACGGTCGTGTGAAAACAGTGAGTATAGAAGATGACCGCGAAGCTCGTAATGAGACTGGAGGCGATTGCTACTCGCTTCCTGGAGCAGAGACGCGGTCCTCGCAGCGGGTGGCAGACGACAATATAACGGTCAATAACGATGAGCACCACGTACCACACGGACAGAAACCCCGTCACGTACGTCACATAAATGGAGACCATGCACGATGCCCCCGTTTGTTGTATGGTGCCGTCAAAGCTTCCAAGCCAGCCCATCAACAAAGCTACCAGAAACCAAGTGTCAGAGACAGATAGCGCGGCGAGATAGATACTAGACGGCTGCTTGTTGAATGTAGAGCACAGGAACACTTTGACGGATAGAACGTTGCCGATGATTCCAAGAATAGAAATCAGAGGGATCACAAATAAATAAAGTGCATGGACAAAGTCGTAAAATGGTTCTCTTGATGTATCTTCCGAAAAGCTTGAAGAGTTAGTTTCACTGTAATTAACGGACTGGATTGATATGTTGTGCCTATATGCTCCCTCGTCAGTGTCAGGAAATGCAGCAAAGCTAGTCATTTTCCTGCCAGATGTATCGACAAATCAAACCCTTTACGTCAGTGGTTTATCTACGAAAATAAAAAAAGAAGAAATAAAATTCTTCGAATAAAATCTTTTATCAAACGGTTAGGAAAAAAGCATCTTTTCATTAAAAGAGAAAAGATATATTTGGATTAACAGATTTAACTATTAATCACGGGGACAATCATGCCTTCAAGAAAATTGGGGGATTCATAAAGGATGAAATGTACATTAATATCGGACGTTGTTTTCTCCTGAGAGATCTTAAATAGGTCTTGCTTGTATAACAAATTAAATGATACAAAACATACATACAATACAAATAACAGCACATTGGTCGTAATGCGTGTACATGCATTATTATATTAATTTTGATTTCTCTTTCATTTGTGAAAGTGCATGCGCTATAGCTTATCATTTGTTCACATTTCTGTGAATATTTTTTTTCTGCACTGTGTGACATCAGAATCGACTGAATAATGTTAAGACAGATTTCATGACAACATATACTAGAGAAATCGTTGGAATTAATTTGTATTAATGGATTTTCAACTTTTTAAGCTGCAGCTCCCGATTTGAAAAAAAAAATAAGATCGGGAGCTACAGACCTGCAGCTAGCTTTCTCAGAAAAAAAAATATAAATTCAAATTATCATATTTCTGTTTGTAACGGACTGTTTGACTTGCTAGGAAAATAAATTGATACTTGCAATTTCCCCTTTATTTTATTAACATGTAGTTCCTACCCGCATTAGGTTTTTGTATATACTATTTTTCCTCCATATTTTTTAAATAAAATTAATGCGTTTGATAAAAGAAGAAATAACAAAAAAAAAAAGAAATTCTCGACAAACTCGATAGCTTCAAAATTAATAAGAATGCGTGCTGGGTTGATACAGTTTTGATTTTTTTTATAAATAGCGTCGCAGTTTATAAAACGTTGATTGACTAACAGTGTTTATATTCGTATACATTTAGTAGCTATTGACTCCGTTCCTCTGGAAATGATATATCACATATAGAAGGGGGAAAAGTAGTACCATGGAAACGAAGCCGATAATAAAAATAATAATGTATTTTCAACATATGTCTTGAGGTTATCTTTCAGATGTGAAAAAAAAGAGATTCATCAACCGAAGGACGTCGCTAATGATCACGCTGATTGACGCTTGTATAGCGAAGCTTTAATGAACACAAAAATCATGACAGATAAAGTACACATCGGCTGATGATAATGCCAATCTCACCATGTTTGGTGATTTCATTTTTATAAGAAAGCTCAATTTTTACAAATGTCATTACATGTATCAGACAAATCCATAGAATTCACTTAAGCTTCGTATGCTACGGGGCATTCATTTTATCGTACAGACAGTCAGACACACAAATCAAATCAAGACCAGAACCCCAGGCCGGCGGTTGCAAACTTTAATTTTAATAATTCATTAACGTATATTTTTTTTTTCAAATCGGATAAGTTAAATAACAATTTGTTACATTGCATAAATCAGATAAAGTTTATATTTGCACTGCATTCTGATATCATATGTCTGTTTTAGATATTCATTACCAAATAAGCACAGATGTTTAAAGCCTGCCAGAGAATAAAAGTGAGATACCAAAAACTTGTACAACTTGCTGGCAAATCACTATAAAATGAGCTAAGATTGACATAGTAGAATCACCGAACTTATAAAGTGTTATAATAACAAGAAACTGGCATAGTACATGAATGTACATAATCACGAGCTGGAAGAGAAGTAACAGTGCTTGGCCATTATGTGTGAGAAAACTACATCAACTAACCAAGAGGAAGCGGCGAAATGAGCGTAAATTGATGAAATTATTTATTAAGTAAAAACCAGGGATGGCAGTGAAGTAATAGTGAAATTGACAACGCACTGACAACAGTTGGGCAGTGAGCTACAAATACTTATAGCGAAAAGTAGCAGCGAAATGATTGTGAACTTTTAGAGTCACTACAACAGACTAAAGTGTTACGTACATGTATAGCCAACAAAACAAACCCCAACAACAACAACAACAACAACAACAACAAAAACAAAACACCACTAACAACAACACAATATAGGTAATTACAATGGACTGGACCAGATCAAAATTTGTAGAATTACAACTGTGCTACATTTTGTAAAACGAAATAAATATTAATAACAGTATAACCAAGAAAACAAGGACCAACAAATACATGTAGATCACAAACTGGCACGAGGATTCAAACAAAGATGCCAGAGATTAAAGATACTAATGAGAGCTCGTATATAATCAAATGCAAAACAACATAAAGCTTACGGCGATCTGACTTAAGTTGAAACAGATTTGATCAGTAAAGAACCCCAACGATTTGACGTACAACTAGAAACTAATTGAGTCAAGGTAAAACACTTTGATCACGACACAGTGAGGATTGAACTCTTACCAATAAATAAAGACAATATCGCATATTGGAGCTTGTCTCAGATATGCGCATTTATCTCAGTAACTGTTAGCCGGAAATTTTGAGTACGATCGGGTTGTGTTTTAATGGTGATTTTATAATAGTTAATTCCCCTTTAGAATAATCCCTTTTTCTAAAACAATCGTGGATTAGGTAAGAAGTAGTAAATTTGCTAAGATAAGTTTTTACATAATCTTGCTTTTTTATGGCTGCACGACACAGTGAGGATTGAACTCTTACCAATAAATAAAGACAATATTGTTTTATTTGAAAAGACTTAACGAAGGAATATATACATGTAATAGAAATCAGACCATAAATTAAGAGTATAAATTAAGGATTTTATTTATCGACGAGACTGAACTATTCTAAAGCAGATGCAAACTAATAAAGCTTTTTTCTAGTCTGGAAAGAGCAATATTTTACTTAGCAAAACAAAATACATCCATATGAGGACATATTTATGTGTTTCCATTAAGTTTCAGAGGAAAAAAAACTCTCCTAAAATGGGATTATCTTAAGAGCTTTCTTTAAGAGGTACAATTAGTTTTGTCTGCAAAAGAAAATAGATTGAAAAAAGGGCACTAAATTAACGATATCACCGATCTACTTTCATTTGCTTAACTTAAAATTCCTTGATATTTTTTCCTATTTTGTTTTTGAATTGTATTTTCGCTGTTGTTTGAATTTCATTTCGAAACTCTGAATAAATTCATACTTTTTTCAGTATTTGTTCCTAATGGTAATGATAATAAATAGTATTTCAAAGAATTGTTATTCTGATTAAAAAAGCCTATCTTTTCTATTCAAATAGATATGTTTCATAGATGATAATAATCATGCATATTTACTTACTTCTTATTTTTTATTTAATATGTCATTTTATTCAATCAATCAACATACATGCAGTTTCTTTCTTTGTAGATCCATTTTTCTACGCAAGTACATAATTCGGCAGTCCCGCCATTTTCTATCAAATTTCGAGAATATATGTATAAAAAATCGCGAACGACAAACGTTCATTAATAATTTTATTGTGTTCATATTAAGTGATATTTTCAAATTTTCGAGAAGTGCTTCTTTTCGATTTTTTGCTGATATCAATTCCTCGCGTTTGGTTAGGATCTACAGTACTGCCAAACAAATTTTTTTAGCGCAAACATGTCATAGATATACATGTATAAAGTTTTAGCGTTAATTTACATTGGTGAGCGATGTGACCCGCAGCCCTCGTGTGGTGGAAGCGAACTGCACAACAATGTAGTTAATAAAGGGATATGATTTTGCACAGGCAATATTCAATTTGTAATATTGATCCCAAGGCGAAAACGTATTCAGCTTTGTTCGTGGTTTGATAAATAGTAATTAAATTATGCAACAAGGGTGTATTGAGATTGCATCACCATTTTTTTTTTACTAGATAAATTGATGATTTTATTTATCAGTAGAAATGACGCATCTCTTTTAATCAAACATTTTTTTATCTTCCTTTAACTCAATAAGTTGATTCAATATTATATAAGTACATGTATCACATGTTTTTCCAGGGCACATTTCAATCTGCATTTTCGGTTGTTCAATCTTATTCAAAAATTTTCTTTTTTCATCTCAATATATTATTATTAAATCATGATCATAGCAAGCATTATATGCAATGCTTTATTATTTTTTAAATCACACCTAATCACACATAAGATTTTGAAATCATCTTTCAGGAGAATATGGCATCATTGTATCATTAGAAACAATTTTTTTTTTGGGGGGGGGGGGGTGCGTAATTTAAAGAGGTTGGTACATGTAATATAGTAATATATCGATACAACGACCTTGTCAGCAAATACAATCTTCCACTTGGTCGCATGCTGACTGACGTTTTTCATACTTATTGTTAGACAATAATTAATCACCTAATTGTCTACGGACTTTTCCGGTTTTTTTTCCCGATTACGACAAAGAGCACACGGCGGGAGTGACCGGTTAGCAGAGGATGCTTACTCCTCCTAGGCACCTGATCCTACCTCTATCTTGGAGGTCCGTGTTGCTCTGCTTTGAATTTATATTACGTTTTATGTATTTTTGAGATGGTTGACGGTTTGTTATTGTCATTTTTTCATACCGACTTGGCAATTTTTATGACACGTAATACTTTGACAATTAAGGCTCCAGTTTGCTGTGGTAATGCAGCAGACGTGTTTTATTTTAAACGATTTAAAAGATAAAAAAAAACCCCTAAATTATTTAAAAAATATAGATTTGCGGAGTCTTGGGTAAGAATGTAGTCTACGGCACATAACAGGAAACAAACTAGTGATTTTTTAATCTAAAATGCATCTTGATTTTTGAAATCCTTTTTTTTTCTTTCTTTTTTTCAAAACAATTTTCTCTACATCACTTTCGCTCTGGCGCAGTAAATCAAATCAGATTTCTGTTATATCTGTATGATTTTAAGTGCCGTTGCACTGCACGGATATCTGAACTTTGACTTTTCTTTTTTATTATCTCACATGTCAGTATCATATGCAATCTGAAGTGAAATTAACCTTTTTTTCGCAAACAATATAATATTTTGTGCGCTTTCGCATTACGGTGAATAGTCATAGTTATCATTCGATTTCCCATGCGTATTTTGCTAGTGTTTTATCGAGATTGCGACGTAAAATTTTAAGTCCGATATAGGCATATAAAACCTGTTGACCAAACAACAATCCCGTGTCGCCAATGCTTATTTTGCCTCGGAGTATCTTAACATGTCTATTGATCACTAGCAAGTTCACTCTCCATCTCAGCAACTGATTTTGTTTATAGCTTCGCTTCGGGAAAGAGTTTCTGTCTTGAGGGACACTGAGCTTGCTATTAACTTCGGGCTAATACGTGACAAAAACTAGGTGCCTGATATAGTTTCAACAGAAATCTGATTAAAATGCATTTAACCTTTAACTCTGAATTTTCCTTTTCTACAACAACCTTGAACTTTGACTTTTTCAATTGTAACGTGGACTCATCGATATACAATTGACGAAAAGTATCGAACCTCTGTAATCATTATTTTTTTCTTTCTTGAGTCCCTGTCACGCATTTTCCTTGGTTGTTTTACACAATGTTGTGAAAAAAGTCATTGCATCATTAAGGAAAATGGTCGGTCAACAAATTACTTTTCAGATCTACCTTAAAATTTTGAGAGAATTTCTTTAAAATTTCTTTCGCAAGTTATTGTGAAATGAAAAAAATCCAAAATTTTTAGCTTTAAAATTTGATTTTGATTTTTTTTGTTTAATTTCTTCAAAAAAATTTCTGTTCAATAATATTGACGCTACGACCCCACCCCCAACCTTCTTTAAATAGATAAGTTGCTTTTGGTATTAGGGTTAATTGGTAACGCATATATATTCGCCGTTCCTATTAGAATTTCTTATACCAAAACCATCATTTAATTTTTTTACTGTTTAAAAAAAGGGTGAAGCAACATCTTTTATTTTTATTTTATTTTTTTTTATTTTTAAGCTAGTTAAAGGGACTTACATGTAGAAACAATTTGAGATCAAATGTTTAGATTTTTATTTTGTTTATTTTATTTATTAATAATGGCTGATAATGTGTGTAAAAAAACTTATTTAGCACCCCCTAGCAATTTATTCAAACACATAAAAGTCATTATGAATATGCTCCATTATCAACGAGTCTCAAAATCGATCGTTAAAGTTTTCCTCCGGAGGTTGAGTTTTTGGTACCAATGTAATGAGACATAAAAACGAGAAGTGTCCGATTTATTAAATTTTTATATGCGCACCGCGATCGGTTATATTATTCTAGAATTTTTTAATTCCTCCCAAAACAGAGTATTACAATAAAAAACGAAATTCGCTGTTATTTAGTCTTTAATATCACCGATAATGCACCAATCATTACAATTAAATAAAAACGATCCGAACTACCGACACTAATTGGGATTTGGCAGTTTTATTCATTCATGTTGAATACAACACTGTGCCGGATAATTATGCCAGTGCCAAGGTGGCATTTTTACACCCGTCTAAGCTGCATATATCATATATAAAATTCAAATATGCCATATGATAGACCATTGCTTAAAGAGTTTACAATCACCTTTGTTATCAAAGTATCTCACCTGTCAGGTGATATATTTACCTTTCAAAACTAAATTCCTACAGGAAAATAAAATTTCCCATAGGAAAAACAGTATTCCTATAGGAAATTAGAAATTTCCTATTGGAATACAAGAACTTCCTATAGGAATTTCAATTCCGATAGGATTTGATAAAATCCGATAGGATATTGTAATTTCCTATAGGAAAACTACCTGTCTGAGTCAAATTCCTACAGGAAATAGCTTTCTCCTACAGGAAATATAATTCCTATTGGATTTTTAGAAAATCCTATAGGATTGTCAATATTTCCTGTAGGAGAATCGTTTCGTCTATGGGAATTATCATTTTCCTATGGAATATTAATTTTTAAAGGTAAATATCTCACCTGTCAGGTGAAATACACTAAAAACAAATGTGGTTATATACTCTCTAGACAATGGTCTATCATTTGCTATATATGGATTTTTCTGAAACTGCATCTTAAGCGGGTGCAAAAATGCCACCTTGGCACTGGCATAATTATCCGGCACAGTGTTTTACATGTAATTATCAAATTCATGAAATAGATGGTTTTTATTTAATTTCTGTAAAAGGGACCACAAGCGTGTCATAAGACCCTTATTAGACTCTTTGTTTTTATATCAAAAATTGGCTATTGAATTGAATTGAATCATTGCAACGAGGCTATATTTCAATCTATCAAATAATTGTTTGTTTCTTAACTAATTAAAATGTATCAAAATATGAATTTGAAAAAAAAACAGTTAAAAGTTTTGTCGTCCAAAGAACATCAGGAAAAAGTAATCATTGATGATACCTTTATTTTGTAACATAAATTATACACATAAAATTAGTTGAAATACTGTATACTTAAAATAGCGTATATTTAAAAAGTAAGTAGCAACTATTGCTGAGGTTAACAAAGTTTTCTCTTTTCGGTCAAACCATGCAGATTGGTGTGGATTTTTACTGGATCTTACCAGTTTTTCACCGGCTCTATCGGAATAAAAATGTCTTTAATTTGTTGAAATAAATTGAACTTTATTCTCTTTAAAATTACTGTAGACAAAAATCGGATAACTTGAACACCATTATTGATTAATCAAAAATAAAACGAACCGGGTAATTCCCTTATGGTAAATATTGTCGCTAACTTACATGTATCAATTCTATATAAAAAAAAGAGGTATCACTATAAACCCCCAAAAATGAACTATAAAATTATGGTCGAATTCCAAATTCTTGTACAGGCTGTCATCACCGAAACGGCATCCAAACATACTCACATGTAGCACGTGGTTGGATCTCGTAGTTTTATAATAGTGGTCTAACATTACAGTCACTTTTCTAAAGATTCGAGAAACAGAATTATCTCTTTATTAAAAGGACTTGATTGTCGTGGCCTTTTTTAGACTGTATTAACCTCTCATAATTAAGACATACCAGATATTCAAAAACTGTAGAAGTTAGCAAAAATATAACCCCACGAATCTAAAAGACTCTATGGTATAAAACCATAACTGTACGAGTTGTTCTGAGATAAGTAGCTACATGTAAGTAAGCATATGCGAAATTTCCAACGGTGTCTGACAATGCACACAATGCCAATGCTACTTAATCCGTACCAATTTAAAGGATGCTTGTTTGTCAATTAATTACCTATCATATTTACTTTGAACTTTTAGAAATGGCTTTTGTGGCAATAATCTATCATTTAGTAATGAAAACATTTTAATTCTTTTTTTACCATTTCGATTTGAACATTTTGCTTTATGTTTATACAGAGCACTTCTTCTAAAGGATATCAATATAGTCTTAAACATTTTACGGCCATCCAGAGCCCTCTTAAAATTCAATCTCTTGAGTTTTATTTTAATCAAACGTAAGAAAGATGGAGGAATTGGGTATTGTTGTCTTGGATTTATGAGAGGCCACGTTCTTATTTAACGCAATTTACACAAATCATGATTTTATTAGTCTATTTACAAGCACAACATCAGCGGATGTGGACAAAAATAGCACCAGAAACCCTGAGTGACATTGAAACAATCATGAAAGAGAGCAAATAGTATCGAAGATTACCTTAATCATCCTATCATCCTGTAAGAGACATAATTATCTGTGTCATGACACTTTTACATGTAATTGTCTCTGAAATGGATTAAACAATATCTATCTATCTATCTATCTATCTATCTATCTATCTATCTATCTATCTATCTATCTATCTATCTATCTATCTATCTATCTATCTATCTATCTATCTATCTATCTATCTATCTATCTATCTATCTATCTATCTATCTATCTATCTATCTATCTATCTATCTATCTATCTATCTATCTATCTATCTATCTATCTATCTATCTATCTATCTATCTATCTATCTATCTATCTATCTATCTATCTATCTATCTATCTATCTATCTATCTATCTATCTATCTATCTATCTATCTATCTATCTATCTATCTATCTATCTATCTATCTATCTATCTATCTATCTATCTATCTATCTATCTATCTATCTATCTATCTATCTATCTATCTATCTATCTATCTATGGATTAAACAATATCTATCTATCTATCTATCTATCTATCTATCTATCTATCTATCTATCTATCGATCTATCTATCTAGATCGAACAGCTTCGTTAATAAGACTCATTGGGGAACTTCTAATTTTAACTTCTAATAATAAAGACCAAGTTGCCTCAAGTCGCATGTGTAGTTCAAGGTTATATCTCTTGTCCCTTTTAAGAGCAAAGAAAAAACCAAAAGCTGTATGTGATCTTTTAAGATTACGATTGTAGAGTTTTTTTTTAGGTACATGTATGCAAAAAAAAGGTTTATTATTGGAAATGGTATCTATTTAGGGACTTGTTTTTTTTTAATAGTGAGACCTTTTATTGAAAATTATTGCACTTTCTTAATACTACTGTAAAAGTGGTTATTTACGCGCGGGGAAAATTTACACTAGTTACGCAACTACGTAAAATACCCCCGCGCGTAACGAAAAATCAAAACTTGCGTGTGGTAAATCAGGAATCCGCGTATTTGAATTATAAACGGTTATAAATGTATATATAATCACTTTGAAATACTTTCACAAAATAGGTTGTTGCAGTGATGCCTATTTTGGGGTTTGCCTTCAAATTAATGAGCTGAAACCTCCTCCCCATCTTGTTTCATTACTAATAACTAGCTTAAAAAAAACAAATGAAGAGAGTGCCGAATAAATACATGTATGTCAGTGCAAATGTTGCAATATTGCACCCGTCTGCAAAGTTTCCAAAAAAGGTCATATGATAGACTAATGCCTATAAAGCGAATCTCAAAGTAGATCTCAACTGACAGGTGAGTTGCACATCATGAAGCTGTGTCATTCAGTCAACTGAAATGTGACTGCAAATTTACTACTGGCATAGTTCTGCATTCAGTCACATATTCAGACGGTTCAGTTTACAGTCAGTTGAATGACTGGCAGGGTTTCAACCTGTGTTATTTACCTTCAGAATGAAAATGCCAACGTTTACCTTTAGAATGAAAATCCCAAAGGAAAATTAAAATTTCTAGGGGAGAAAAATGTTTCCTACAGAAAATTTTGAAAATCGGAATTTACTATCATATAGGATAATAGTCACTGTGAATCATACAGGTATTGAATTCGGACAGGCACTTTTTCTTTTTTTTTCGACCAGATTAAAAAGTCCTATAAGATTTAGTAAAATCCTATAATTTGAATTTTTAGGTTCATATAGGAAATGATTTTATTCTGGAAATAGTTTGTTTTCTCCAATATAAAAAATCCCATAGAAATTATTTTTCTGTGAGATTTTGACTTCTTTAGGTAAATATCGTACCTGTCAGGTGAGATATCCTAAAACAAAACATATATGTTATAGCCAAGTGTCTATCATATGGCATTATTAAATGATTTTGTTGAAAACAGCACCTAAGACCGGTGCAAAAAAGCCAAGACATACTTATCCGGCAGAGTGTTTCCTGTTAAATTAAGCTATTCAATAAAATAAGGCGAGTTAATGTATTTTCATTCCAATTTTCAGGCCAGCTTTGCATCAAGACCTGGCAACAGCACTGTAAAATAACACACAATTGTAAAAATTCAGTCAATCGCCGTCTCATTCACAATGAAACAGCAATGTTTCATCCGTGATTAAACGAGACCGAAGGACGAGGCGGAAACGCTTAGGAATGCAGGCTTTTGATATTCCAAAATCACAAACTATTAGCCGTGCAGTATAGATGGGAGACGGATTTAAATATAAACCGCCTTTTTAAGCGTTTAGACCAGTACATGATGGTTGTCTTCGTGAAAGAACTATATCTAGATTACGCACGTTTCCTATCTTTAATTGGCAGGAAATTTCAAAACAAAAATAATGGATGAAGCATAAATATCAATCTTATATTTGTTAGGCAGTTAAGAGAATTATCGAAATTGTTGTATGAATAATAATCGATTGCTTATTATTAAGAAGTCCTGCAGTGTCATCCTCATACATGTATTTAAAAATGGATGAATACGAAATAAAATGTGATTCATCAAGCAGTGTTTTACATCTGTTATCAGATAAATGTTGAATAGGTAATTATAATAGGTATTATAATTAATGACTTTTAAACAAACCTAGGAGAGTCTTATCTTATCTTAAGATCGATATCATACTAAAAACAACTGCGGGCATTGACCTAAAGATCGTCCTAATTATGTTGTAAATATTTAACATTTGCATATTGGAATTTTAATCCGGGGAAAATCCAAATAATTGGCATTATTAAGTAAATTATCCAAAATGTACTTTGCGTTTCACTTATTTCACAAAATTTCCTGATGATCAAGACAGGTTTTCAGAATAGACTCAATTGTATACTAGTATGCTCTTCTAAAACTTTAAACTTACGAATAAAGCTATTTCAGAACCAGCTGTTTACGCATACTTTTATTTTTTGTGATCGGAGCCTTCGGCCGACCACAGTTGTGTCCATTTGAGGCATCCGGCAAATTTAACTATTTGCGAACGCATTGCGCCTTTCACTACTTTATTTACGTGTATGTAGTGACAACTTCATGTAAATCATATTTACATGTATATTACTAAAATAAAAACAGTATTGTAATGCGTTCGCCTTGATAGTAAAAAATTTACACAATAACTTGATAATAAAATCCTGTTTTTCTTTACATGCGTAAGAATATTAACCGGAAGTACATTTCGCCTACTAAGAGTAAAGTTCATGCCTTACTATTTCGGAAATCAACAAAACGATGGGATAAATCCTATTTATCATGTTTATTGCTTGTACCGTAATGCCTAAATTTAGAGAAATGTCCAATGATATATTACATGCCGACCATTCATTTAAAATGAATACTTGCTTATATTTTGTAATCACCTCACAGTGCAACTAGAAGATGCTGCAATTAAATTGTTTGCTGAAAATTGTGATCATAATATACTATATTATACTAAACAAAACAAAACAAAGTGATAAGAAGCAAAGTAATACTGATGTTTCGCTCATTAACCTTTTGGTTTATTTATTTGTTTGTTTGTTTGTTTGTTTATTTTTATTTTTTTTATTTATTTATTTCACATTACCTAACAGCCCATTTACAATGTCCCACTATCTCGGGCCAAGATAGTTAGTAGTAAAATAATATGATATGTATTATAACAATTACAGCATATCTGCAAATTTCACAATATTAATTCTAAACATTTTTATTTTTGAAATATTTACAAGTACATCAATACTGCATGCCATGCATGCTGCTCATCAAACATAAAACCAACGCACCACACGTCTCCGTTCTGCCCTGAGATCCACAACACACCCTATATTCAAACACCCTGCAGGCCACGAAAGACACAACAACACTCAAAAATAGCACCTCCTCATCCCGCTCAAAGCAAAAACCCAAAACAACACGCCTCCACCGTACATCAAACCCCAAAACCAAGCCCAAAGCCGACCATATCATCTCAACATGCCCACACCCAAAAACCAAACGTCCCACATCTCCAACCTCGCCACACACACCACAAGAGGCAGAAGACCTACATCCGCATCCAAAAAGAAAGCTGCCACAGCACACTGCACCGTTCAGCAATCCGCAACCAAACTCACGCACTCTCTTGTCAAACACATCCCCAACCTTGTCTCCGTACATGTCGCTCCAACATCCACCTCCCACAGAAAAGAGTCCCCCAAACACCGCCCGGCGACAAGGAGGCTCAAATCCCCTGCACAACAAACCCCTGCAGAAAAATTTACATCTCCTGCCCCCAACATAATGCAGACCATTATTAAAAAGAAAATTACCAGTGAATACCCTCCGTATACATTGACAACATTCCACATTAAATTCAAGTGATTCTTTACACATTGCATTTCCAACCATTCCATATTCACACATCCAATTAGCCCTCTGCTCTAGAGTACATGACAACTCCTGAAGTGTCCTGAACTGACCATCAGCATTAAAAAGATCCCCAGCATACAATATACCGCTTTGGATCCAACTTCCATGACAAATTGTTTCACCATCAAACCGAAACAAATTACGGTTCCAAATTGACTGTTTAGCAAAATTTATATCAGACAATTTAGTAATATCAATGTTTTTTTTACAATCGTTGAAACTACTTAATACTTCTTTATAAATATTTGGTAGTTTAGAAATGATTTTAAAACCAGAGCCACCAGTCTCAGACACGTTCAACACACAACCAACATCCACACCCAAAACTCCCAAATAACCATCACCCACCCTGCCAACTACGCACGCCCTGCCAACCAAGACTCCACACCACGCAGCCCCCAAGGCCCCCAACCCCGACCCAACACCAACAACCCCCACACCGCCATCCCCCCGTCCCCCAACCACAGCATCTCTCCCTACTCCATCTCCCCTATTCCAAACGAAACCAAACACGTCACCCTTCAGTTGTTTAACACAACCAGGGTCAGGCACAGGCAACACAGAATCCACACAAACCACCTCAGACACAGGCAGTGAATCAACGATGCATGCCTTTGCAAACACAGCCAACCCTCTTTCCCTCCAGAACTCGAAAAGCCTCTCCACACTCCGAAACGAGTGCAACCAACCCAGCTCACAGCACCGATTTCCACTATGTCCAATGCAAATACCCAAACATCCAACAGCATCGCTGGTTACATCGACGCCGCCTACACCACCACATCCATCCCTTAGACCACCAAGTAGCATACACCGGGTTTTGCCCACATCCACCCCTGATCCAGCACGTTTACAGAACTCTCCAACAGTCTCTACTGCAACATCCAAAGGGGAAACACTCCTCAAGGCCAAAGCGACACCGTCCGCACGCCGAACAGCCTCCACATCGCCCACCATGCCTGACACACCCACTCCCCGAATTTCCGAATTGTGCCTCAACCCACAAGCCAACATCCCCGCAACAAACAGACACAAAAGCGCCGAGACAGGACACCCTTGCCCCACACCTCCACCCACCCTGCAGGTTCCAGAAATCCATCCACCGCCCTCAACTCCAAAAACTGGACCCGTGTAAAGAACCCCTACCCATGAAATAAAACCCCCACCGAACCCATGAAATAAAACCCCCACCGAAACTGAATTGCCTCAAAACCTGAAAAAGAAAACTCCACCCCACCGAATCAAACGCCTTTTCAAAATCCAAAAACAGCAACAAACCCCCACCACCGCTTTCCATGCAGTATTCACAGATGTCTATAACCAATCTTGCGCCCATGCCTACAAAACGCCCCTCCACATACGCCGACCGCTCCTTGCCCACTAGTTTATCAACAACCGTTTGCAATCCCCCGGCAAGAACAAAAGCTAAAACTCCACAGTCGGTATCTGTCAAACCCAGTGGTCTGTAACTTTTAAGGTTATCCCTGTCCCCTTTCCTAAGTAAAAGAGCGACAAGAACTAACCGCTGTGAAAAGGGCAGTCCCCGTTCATCGAAAATACCTAATAAAACTTCTTAAAAGAGTGGTCCAACCGTTTTCCCAAAAGCATTTATAAAATTCAGCCGGCACACCGTCCAAACCCGGGGATCTGCCATTCTCCAAATCATTTACCGCATCTGCGCATTCGCCAACTGCAGACAACGAGTCGCAACACTCTTTTCCACCATTGCCCAGCCCCGGACACCCAACGTCATCCAAACAACCACCCATATCAACATCCCCAATAGATTCACTTGTACACAAGTTCCCACAAAAGTGACACATTTCCTCCACAATTCCGCCACCACTTGCCAAAGCTCTGCTACCGGCCCCCATTTCCAACACCGCATTGCCAGCCCGATGTCTCCCCTCCAAGCCCAAAAAGAACCCTGTATTTCGTTCACCTTCGCCAATCCACTTCGCCCCAGATCCAATCTGCGCTCCCCCAGCCACCCCACCGCACATGCAATCCAATTTCTCTTCAAGACCTCCCCTCTCAGCCACATCAATATCTCCGCCAGGAGATTTTGTTAAAATTAAGGAGGATAGATAGATAATTTAAGCTATGAACTATAATAATAAAAAATATCCAAATAATCTAAACATGCATTTTTTAAATCTTTTTTAAGGAGATTATAATACTGTGGAATCATTAGAATTCATGATGGCTCAATGTTCGTGTATTCGTGGGTAGCCCTCACCCGAATTTATATCCTTGACAAAAACTTAGTATGAAAGATTTCGTTTTCCTACTGGAACTTAAAAACCGACACATCCACGAAATAGCATCCCCATGAATAAGAAAACCCCCCAAAACCCACAAAAATTGGCCGCCATGAAATTAAATGATTCCACAGAAGAGGTCTACAAGTGGCAAACATCAAGCCATTTGAACAGACGCATATAAAATCCAGTACATGTAAAGGAATTACAAGATATTTTGAAAATTTTAAAGGTTTTTCAAACCTCCTACAGGAGGGATATTTACTAAAGGATAATTATGTTATTTCTTACAAGAATGATTTTTAAAAAGGTATTTTCCCTATGAAATTAAGATCTTATATTCGATTTTGAAATCAGATGGGAATTCTGTTCCCATCCTATGGGAATTTAAATTCTTATAGAATTTTTTTTCTTCCGGTAAAGTTCTAAAGATCTTATATACTAGGTAAAATTGTTTTTCCTATTGTAAAAATATTTTCCCGTAGGAATTCATTTTTAAAGGTAAATACCTTACCTGATAGATAAGGCATATCAATAAAATGGTTATAACACTTTTTTAAAGCAATGGTCGTGTGCATATCAAACACGTGAGTAAATCCTATAGTCTGTATAATGTTCGCCAGCATCATTTTGTAGTACATGACACTCTATCCTATATATCAAATAGGCGATAATAAGTCCATTACTACTACTAATAATAATAACATGGGGTAAGTTTTTATTATTACTTTATCAAAATAAACACGTTGAATCCGTTTTCTGAAGTTCATGTTGCCATCACACAGTTTAACACGCTTATATATTAAGCTTGTATGACGATATTAAATTACAACAAGCAATTGGAGTTTGAGTTAGATATGTTTGGATTTAAGTATGTTTTGTATAGAGTTGTCTTCTATATAAAACAAGTTTTAACAAAAAAGTGTTGTGTCTTATGTCACGTGATGGCATGTAGCATGAAAAGTGCCCTCAACCTTATAAAATAGCGAAAGCTGACACGGCGATGAAAGGGAAAAAGGTGTATTTGTGTCAGCTTTTATCAAGCCTTAATGTGTGTCACAAGAACACAGGAAAAAAAAATAAATTTCAAGTTTGGTTTTAACTTTTATTTTGTCGCTGCTGAGAATCAAACTTTTAACCCAAGCACAATTTGTTAGACAAAATGTACCCCAAAACCCTGAATAATTATCATTAAAAATTGTGTTCTAGAAGTTAATCATAAAAACGTCCTATATTACTTGTCGGGAACTCATTAATGAACTATTTATCTACGCAACCTAGAACCTTGACCTATTATACATAAAAATTATAATTTATATTAGTAAAGAATTGGATATGAACATAATAACATGTACTTGTACTAAACACATGAATGATTCTAAATTGTCCAATTTCTTATTAAAAAAAGTAAAAAATTGTATATTTTCAAAATTTGCTTTAGACAGTTACAATTGTATTCACTTTTGTCGCACCTAACGATCATTTCCTTCAGAGAAAAACACATCAAGCACATGTTGAACTCGACAGAGGTAAGTTGATTTATCAAAATCGATAATGACTTCAATAAAAATTTTCGTGCATGTAGTTTTACTTCTATATCAATTGTTTTTAGATTAACTGCTATTAACTATTTCAATTTCCTAGGGGTCGTTTAAAAAGTATCAATTTTTACCAATGAACCTTATGGGAAATTTGATTGAAATCTACTAAAATTTCAAATGTCTGAATATTTTAAAAACTATTTCTGCCCTAGTGGTATCTTTTCTTTCAAATACTGTTCTATTGTAAAAAGTTAACTAATGGTGATATTAAAATTAAATGTTTTGGTGCAAGGACTATATCAATGTTGTTGTTTTGAGTGGGGCGTAATGCCCCATCGGTCGTTAACTTGACATTTTGCGATATACATGTACATTTGCTAAGAAGATCCAAAGTAATAAACACTCTTTAAACTGCTTTTATATATATATATATATATATATATATATATATATATATATATATATATATATATATATTACTTTTGATACCTATCAAAAGATTCTTTGTTCAACCCATAACAACCTTATATCAATAAGCAAGCCAATTTGTTTTCTTTGGCTTAGGTTGTATGCATACTTTACATAACCAGAAATAGATGCTATCGTAAGCGCCAATTTAGCATTTTACTTGACTAAAGTCATAATATTGCAATAATTGTTCATCTGATAATGTTAATCGTGTATAAATATACAAGATACAAATACACTACAAATATACTCAATACAAACTAAAGATATAACTTTGAAGGGAAATATCAAGACGTCCAGAGGCTAAACCGCTCATATTAGCAACAATAGCCATTTACTTTATAAACTCATAATATATAGGTAGGTTTTTCTCATTCAACTGGTCAATGTACTTTGTCAAAATGTATTTATATGTGAATGGAGAAAAATTGTACCCCACTGTTATCATACATGTATGTTATTTATTTAAAATTGCAAAAGTTCAGTGGGTCTTCCTCATTATAATTATAAACTGATGTTGTTTATCGGATGTTAACTCACTATACCTTACATCATCATAGTGCTTGTCTGTACCACGCGTGTCAAGTGGTTTATATTTCGGTAAGCGTCTTCAATGTGACTTTATATGTTATTAACCTTAATTTATGCGAATACAATGTATGTAGGTTGTGTCATTTACATATTTCATTTTATTTTATTTCTTATTGCTAAGTATTCCCTCAACTTGTAAGAATTTGGCGATAAATAAAGGCATGTAATATGAAATCGGTTTAGGATTGCAAAGGACATCTGTCGATATTAATAAAACTATATTAAAATCAAAATGCTTTCATAGGTTTAAAATTTTTAAAATTTCTAAAATTTGACCCAAAAATATGTTTTAGAAATGTTTGGAAAGGTAAAAATATAATAATAGCCCCAGCAGGATTCGACTAACAGATTCTTAATTAACACTGTGACCCATTGCGCTACGCTGTTAAGTAACAATTTTGGGAAAGAACAATTTCAATTTAAACCTTTTTGTTTATTTCGATAGGAAGTACGTCACAACATGGAACTTCCCATACCACCAAAATTCCTTCAATAACATTTCTTCCATTGTACCAAGATCCACCCATTCTGTTCATTTTTATTTTAAAAAAATCATTGAAATATAGAGCTATAAGCCAGAACGAAATTCATTAATATGTCAGGTTTTTCAATAGAGAACGACCTGTTATTTACACTTATCAGGATGTGTTATTTTTTATTCATTTTTGTTTAAAATTATCTAAATCATGGTCTATTTTCTAAAATTCGTTGTATAAAAAGGGGCCGTTCATATACGTTCAAGATATCATCCTTTGATTTCACTTCACCCAAGGATGGTTTGTGCCAGTCAAGTTTTCTAAATTTTAAGTTTATGTAGACAATCAGTTCTAAGCTCAAGTTAAAATTTGCCAAGTGGTTCTGGAGAAGTAGAATAAAATGCAAAAATACAACGAAACAAATTCGATCAGAAAAGCTCACTTGGACTTCGAGCTCTGGCTTATGTCAGCGAAAAAGCTGCTCAAAGTCATACTGACTCACTTGAACAGTACGCAACCTTAATTAATTTAACGTATATAGTCTAATTGTCTTATTTCGTCGTGTTTTTTATAGCATAGATCGAATAAATAAACTTAAACGTACAGTATCTCGAGGCAAAGGATATATGAATAGATGGTTATTCTTAATCGGCCATCACATATTGCTTACCCTTGTTTTATCTGACAAGTAAGAATACTTGTATTGTGTACAAACCAACTAATTTTATCAAAAAAGTACCATTTTATTTTCAGATTTTGATGATTTCTGTCGTAATATTCGAGATTACCAAAGGTTCAATTTAGAAGTATTATAATATCATATAGTTACTTAGTTGATCACGGATTTGCATCGGCAATTTAATATCTATCATAAACGTGTCCTATGGTGAAAAAAACCCCACACACACCAAACTTTTGTATGTTAAAGAAAAACAAAAACAACATTCGCAGTCATCGTTTTTTAAACTAATTCATTACGATACCGTGCATAAAATGAATAAAAAGGAAATATTGTTAACATGAAATTGAAAATATAAAAAATGATTTGCATATAAAATGAAAGTTTGAATAATACAAAAATGCGTTAAGATAAGCAAAATACTCACCAGCGTCGTATAGTACTCCGATGCTCAACGAGGAATACACTACTTATACTTTTGCACCTTTGATGGAAGAACGTTTATGCTGTGACAAAAACAGTAGCCGTAGTGTTACTTTTATCCACTCAGCACAGATAGTTCTTCAATCGATATACGAGCTTGCTGGATCCGTTACGATGATTTTCGCGCTTAACCTCTCATGTTTCAGACCATTAATTTTATAGTTAATTAGCGATCGACTTATCTAGATTTTTGTTGTTAATCACCATGAATTTTTGTGTAAAGCTTAGCTAATATGGTTGTAGGTTTTACTGGAGAAGAATGTCGACAATTCTTAAATGAGTTACATGTACATATACACTGTTATCAAATGCTAGAATTACACCGATGTTATTCGAGAGTTATTCTCGAAGTTGTAAACTTAATTAATCCTGATAAACTGGTTAACTATGTTAAAAAAAATGAAAAAAACCTAAACTTTACATGATGTTCTAGTAAAGGTAAATTAGCATACAGTAGTACATGTTGTTTAATAGTATACAACTAATGACTAGGGTTGAGGGCAACATTGATTATATCACCCCCGAGGGACGAAATATTGGCCAACGCGAAACGGCAATTCATTCGATCTAAGGGGGCTAATATAATAAATGTTGCCCGAACACACAGTCAACATTTGTTTTGTTATATGAAGAAACAAACCAAAAATCAAGAAAGGATTTGAAAACAGATCGCCGTTATATTATCGGCTCAACACGAGTTTAATTTTGCGCAAAGTTCAATACCAAAATATCGTCGGCATCAAACGGTTACTGGTGAAAAATCAGAAAAAATCCTTGGCTTCGCGTCGGGCAATATTTCGTCCCTCGGGGGCTAATATAATCAATGTTGATAATGTCAGATGGATTGTCTATGAGTATTGTCTCGTCTAATTTCAACAAATACACCCATATGTAAAATATTATAGTATCACATTTGTTATGACCCTTTCTCCCTTTCAAATAGAAAAAAAATCTTATAGAAAAAATCTTGCAAATTTTAAACTAGCTTCATCTTTCCCACAGATAATAGTACATGTACATGTAACTTGTCAAGACCAAAATAACATACATGTATAGTGAGCTATTATTAATTCGGTTTTATAGTGTATTTTTTATTAGGGCTGCTTCTGGATTGCCTTGGCCATTTTTAGACAAAAGTTGCCCCTTTTAACAAAAAACGTTTAATAAATATATAGGAAAATGCTCAATATTTAAAACTAAAATGTTTGGATTTTTTCCTTACTAATACTTAAAGGCCAAAAATAGTTATTTTTCAAAATTTAAGGCAGATCTTGACAACCCACCCTACATAAAGGGTGATATGATCATAACCATATTTAATTGGGGTGGGGGGGGGAGGTATTAAAAAAAAACAAAAAAACTAACGATCATCTTTATAAGTCGTTTATATTACTAGTATAGGAACAAAGCGTTCGTTTGGAAATTATTTTAATTTCTACCTATGTTATATGACATTATATTACTTGGAACTATTTTTGGCTTAAACAACTCCGAAGCGGTTAATCAAATGGGTAATTTTTTTTCAAAATTATAGGACACTCGCATAACATACTTAATAAGTTAAGATATTAAATACTTTATGAATGAATTCGCTTACCAAACAAATAAAAGTTGCAACAAGAATTAAATTACTTTTAATTAACAACAAGGCCAATGGACAATGAATACTGACAAAATAGAAAGTATCTGTTAGCATAAACTAAGTTAATTTGATTTCTATATTAATTATTGTGACTTCGTTCAAACGTTAGCCGTAACTTAAACCATACATTTGTCTGTTGAGCCCAAAGCGAGATTAAGTGATTGTCGAATTATATCCTGTGTGCGCAGTTGACCAGCACAAACTATACAAAAGATTGAATGCCACACCCAAAGCTTTAAACTTATAAATCAGCTGCCGCCATATTGTCTAAATAATAATGAAGGAAGAAAAAAGGACTGAAGGCTCTAGTGCGCATATAATCTTATGCTAGCTCACGAGCTTACGGAGTTGATTTTTCGTAAGGTTGGAGTAATATCACAAATGAGTACCTCTAAATTTAATGGCTTTACAGCCGGAACTTTGTTGACATCTGGTAAAGAGGGGGGGGGGGGGGATATTAGCAAGATGTTACAGTAAATAAGCAAACAACCTGGAGTGCTTTTATTCCTAAACTTAAGATCTTTGAAATAATGTTACTAATAAAAGAATACATAAACACCTAATATAGGCCTATACAATATAAATAAGGAGACCTTAAATCAGAAAATAGCAACGAAAGCGCTACTTAGATTGAAAAACACACACAAAATACTATCTTTTTATGACCTGCGCTTCAATAATCTACCCATTGATCTAAATTTTAATGTTCCACTACATATAAAAGATAATTAAGGCCAAGATTTAATAAATGAGAGGTGCCTACAAATCTGAACAATTAGTTTTTTCAGGGATTTTTCATATTAATTTTTAAATTCATTTTTTTTAATTTTTAAAAGGTGTACCGGGGTTAAATTTAGGATAAACACAGTAAAAATTGTGTTTTAAACTGTCATTTTCAATAAAATATAAAGGAAACCAGCTTCAAATATGGGAGTTTCATCTCATTTTGATGAATGAAATACATCCAGAGTGCATACAATTTCTTTAAATACGGCATATCGAATTCTATATGTATCGGGATTACATTTTATAGGATTTCCAATGGATTGTTAAGAAAATGTTTCATGTTCTATAATTTCTTAAAATCAGAAAGTACGGGAAAAAGATATATCAATTAATTATGACGTTATAATAGATCTAGCACCTAAAATACACTCTGATATCATTTACTATAATATCTTGACTTAAGAAGGCCTGCAGGTCATACATTTGCCCATCAGATTTACCAAAAACTCTACGGATTGATTTATTTTGCCATTAATATTTCGTTAAGAAAGAAGAGGTGGGGGTTGGGGGAGGGAGTGAGATAGCGCAAATGCCCATTCGGTATAGTCGTAAAATACAATTTTTAATATATTTTTTTCCGATTAAATCTATTCAAATAAATTATAATACAAATTTGCAAAAGCACACTCTCTAACTAAAAAATATTGCCTTTTTGATAGATTTGATCACGTCCCGACCGAAATTATCACCTCATAATATTCAAAGAATGATTCCTTATTACTTGTATTTATATAATTTTCAGCAGTTGTACTATTCAATATTATAATATTTATTATGCAAACCCGCTTGCGCCCCGAACAATACGTTATTTGAATTTATTGGGCTGTATAGTACAAAATCGATACGTAGTGTTATCACAGACAGAGGCACTGGAAAATGTAAATATTATTAAATAACGATCAAATCAAATGTCTGTTAAACGAGCGAGGCACCAAATCGATGAATGACAAAGGACCAAAGCAAATATCAAAGAATCAAATCAAATTAAAGGACCAAATCGAATGTTAAATCAAATGTCAAAGGACAAATCGAATGTCAAAGGACCAAATCGAATAATATTAAATGTTAATAAAAACAACTTGTTTGGAAATAATCACAAATCCCACATGTATTTTTTTTCACCTAAATTGTATTTTGAATAGTTTCATAAATATAAATTGTAAATGTCCCAACGGGTACTGACCTGAAATTAATTTTGTGCTTTACTCTAAGACAGCAATATTGTGTAATAAACTGTTTGAGATTAATTGTGTATTTTGAATTATTACGAAAGAAAGAACGTCACAATAGCACCTCCTTAACACTCGTTAAAAAGTATGTGTAGATGCAGTGTTTGTTCTGATGCTTCGATTAGACATGATTGCAAATTCGATTTTGATGCGTGTAAAGAGAGGGTTCTAAATAGATTTATATCAGTGCTTAATATTGGCGATTTTACAAACTGCGGCTCAAATTATTGTGTTACAAAATATTTTTTTTTAAAATTTCAGACACAAAAATATAGAAAAGATAGTCTAGCAAACAGGAATTTTTCTTTTCATCGGTATATTCAAGCATCAACGTTAAAATGATGAGATAAATATTTACATTTGCAAATACGTTTCCTTAGACAATGTATGAACCTATAGAATAGCGAAAACGTTCTATTCTGTATGAACTTTTTCATAACGTCACAATAAAAAATTCCACGCGCTTATAGCTTGTCGCTTGAATTATTATAAACATAAAGTCTCGGTGATTTTAACAGTTCTGAACGAGTTGTCTTTTTCAAACGTAAATATAAGATAAGTAATAAACAGCAAAGTTAAAAAGTTCACCGGGATATGAAGTCGGTTGGTAGGTGATCAAATCTACTGAAAAGCCCTTCGGGCTTCACAGGATTTCATCACGTGACCAACCAACTTCAAATCCCGATGAACTTTTTAAATTGCTGTTTATTTCTTAATTAAACTTGTACTAATTTTGTAAAAACATTAGTACGTAGGTCATTTCTTTTGGGTTTTTTTTTTCTATTTTCTTGAACTTTTATGTTGTCTGCAAATGTTCGAAGAGCAGACTCGGGAATTAAGGTGAGCTTACAATCACATGTGCATGCTTTTTAATCAATGTACATCGGCACCATATTTTGTGTATGCATTGAAAAAAAGTATACAGCCTAAAAGATAAATTGTATTTATTTTAAAAGAAACGTTTAACCAAGGACCAATATTACTTCAGTATTTATGAATTTTAGATGCAAAGATGTTCAGGCTTTTCTACAATAATTCATCACACCTTTATGTTAATTTAAACTGGTTATATATCGAGAGACAAAAACGACCAGTGTGCATTACATGACTGCCTTTCTTGCAATTGCTTTCAACCTTATCTAGATTCTTTATATAATTATAGTAGAGTCTCTCTCTCTCTCTCTCTCTCTCTCTCTCTCCAGACAAAAGATTTGTTTTTATTTTCAATAATATTTTTTTAAAATTCTACAATCAATAATAGATTAACATGTTTAGGCTGCCGCACCTGATATCGCTCATTATCTAGACTATATATTACAAGGATAATAAAACATTATTGAAAACCAAGATATTTAGCGTTTTATTTTTTCAATATCCATCAACAACCTCAAAAAGCGATATTTTATTCTCGTTTAATTATGGCGATAAATGGTTGTGATGAATACGGATAATGAAATCAATTTAAAAACCACCATAGAGTGCTGGCAGAAATATTATCATCATCATATTTATGATCATATTTGTTATGTTGAATGATACATAGAAATTTTATCTGCGGTTTTTTCTCTTATATTTCGAAGAGGAATGATGACATGCACTGATATACATTATCAGAATTTTTTAAAAAAGGGGGGGGGGGTGCACTAGGGGAGGTAAGGGGATAGAGAGTTAAATTTATGAATAAACAATACACATTCAATCGATTCTCTTGGCAGGCGTTATAGCTATATTTACCGTGTGATAAATAGGTATAACATCGCAAGAGGGCTGGTTGTGCAAGGCCATTATTGTACTGTGATAATCTCCTTTAGAAGGAAAGCCTTCTATAGAGACATTAGAAAATATTCAAATTTTAAATATAAAATATTTAGAATATTTCCAAATAGTTGATTATTTTCAAAAACTTTAAAAATCACAAAAACAAACTGTCAACCATCTCAAAAATCCATAAAGGGAAATACAAATTTAAAGCAGAGCAACACGGCCCCCAAAAAAGATAGAGGTGGGGTCAGGTGCCTAGGAGCAGTAAGCATCCCCTGCCGACCGGTTGCACCCGCAGTGAGCTCATTGTCAAGATCATGAAAAACGGAAGAAACCGTAGTCAGTCCGGTGTATAAATAATGTATGAAAATAAAGTATGAAAAACGTCAGTCAGCATGTGTCCTAATTAAACTTTCTATTTGCTGACAAGGTCATTGTATCGACCATAGAACTTGCGCAAAGATGATTTTAATCGAGGTTCTTGATATTCTTGTTCCAACAACTTGTTTGTTAGTAGCTTGCCTAGTTTAATAAATTGTTGGTATGTAGAGCATGTTCAAGCAGGTGATGATGGTATATTGCTACATATAAGTAAGGGAAGTTGACGATGGAAAAATTACAATCATCACGTTTATCATATAGCTTTGTTGTTAGGTTACCATTAACGTTTTTTCCTAGTAAAATATCCAAATATGAAAAAAAATTACGGAATATGTGGCATCTTTTATTTCAAGCTCACTGGGATATATTGATTTAACATAATAGTGAAAGTAAAAGTGTAAATGGATAAAACATCATCAATATATCTAAATGTGGAGTTGAAAGCCAAAGCAATAGCTTTATTCTTTTCTTGCATAAGAATTCTGCTTCATAAGAATATAAAAATAAGTCAGCCAAAAGAGGAGCACAGTTTGTGATGAATGAAGTTTGTGATGATTGAAGTTTGTTTTAAAAACAAAAGATGTATATATAACATAAATTATCATTGAAAAGCATATTTTATTGTTATAATATTGTTATACTATATTACGGAATAAAGTCAAACAAAAATAGACTTGCAACAAAAACAAAAGGAAATTCGGACCAATTTTTTATGATTGTGTGTTTTTCCACTGAAACATTTTTGGTAACACTATACATTTACTAATTATATATAATTTTTTCAAAGAAATGGGGAAATAAACCCATAGTTTTAGTGCATGAAGACATGTGCATTTTGATGTCCAAGTAATGCAGTGGACAATCCACTCGTTTCTCATGGTGTTAAAAAGTTCAGAGGCAAGTTAAGAGAGGAAAGTTATCTTAAAATGGCGAAGGGAAGATTTGATATCGATCTTGGTACAGGCTTCTGTAATTAGTACTAGTTTTTTTTTAAAGTCCTATTAATCTAGCCTATTTTTGCCATTAACTGCAAGGGGTATTTTTGTATAGAAGGAATTGTCGCTGTTATGTCTGAAGTCCCTAGAAGTGGTATTTTTTTGTCATTGCTCGAATCCTAAATGTTAATATTAGAGGAGTGGACATATCAATTTCACAATCAGTGACAGCATTCACGTACGCTTCGGACAATGTTTTGACTCAACTTTAAATTTAAAGCGCAGTCGCCTTGCAATGTCGATTCATTATCATAGCACGAGCAATGATAACATATATTTAGCACATGTGTAGCGTAGCATCTATTTTTTCTCACGACTTGACATATTATTTTAGTAAGTATAGCTTAATAATTAGTAATACGATCCATCCAACGTGATGGCAGATATTGACACCATTTACCTAAATACCTAAATTCCGCTCCTTCTCTGTCAATTTCAGAATGATTCAGTTATTTCAAGCATATAATACTTTAGAGTTTTATGTACAAAATGGCATGTGGTGATAACGAACAGTGTTCCTCCAAGTCCAAAGGAAGATTACAAAACAAGAGCAGAGCCATGAAGGAGTGAGCATCCTCTGCTGACCGGTCAGACCCGCCACGTGCTCTATGTCGTAATCGGGAAAGACGGAAAAGTCCGTACACAATTGGGTGATTAGCAATGGTCTAAAAAATAAGTATGAAAAACGTCAGTCAACATGCGACCAAGTGGAAGATTGTATTTGCTGACAAGGTCGTTGTATCGAGCATAAAACTTACGAAAAGATGACTTCAAACGAGACTGTTTTATCAACTTGTTTGTAAGTAGCTTGCCTCGCCTTAGAAACTGTTCTAACGAAGAACATGCCCTTGCGTATCAAATTAACTGAGAGACAAAAACACCATAAGCATGCGATGACGGTATATTGCTACATAAGTAAGAGAAGTTGACTATAGAAAAATTGAAGTCATCACGTTTATCATAAAGTGTTGTTGTTTGGTTACCATCAATGTCCATTTCCAGTTAAATATTCAAATATGAAACAGATGGCACACTCTGTGGTATCTTTTATTTCAAGTTCACTGGTATATATCGAGTTAACGTAGGTATAGAAGAAACAATTGTTGATTGATAATATGTCGATATACCTGAATGTTGAGTTGAAGGCCACAGCGAGTGATTTATGTTTTTCACGTACAAGTTTTTTTAATAAATTTCGCTTCATATGAATACAAAAATAGGTCTGCTAACAATGGGGCACAATTGGTGACCATGGGAATTCCAACAGATTGTTTGAAGACTTGATTTCCAAAAACTACATTTATGTTGTCTATCAGAAACTCAAAATTGTTTTGCAAATGACTGATGACAAGGTAAGTAAATTAACGTGATAAATTTTTATTAAAAAAGCAGCTATCAATGATGTCAAAACGAAGAGACTTTAATTTATTGTGGGGGATGGTTGTATAAAGTGTATAAAAGTCGTAAGTTTTGATGCTGTTGATTTTGGTAAAATTTTGGGATTTAAAGTTTACTAAAAGTTCCTTGGAATTCTTAAGTATCCGTATCTGATTTTACACTGCTTCTTAAATATATGTTACACAGTACTCTTGAAGTTTCCCCTTTACTGCTGTTAATATTTTGGCAAGGAGTAAAGAAAGAGGCTTGGTAGAACAGTTACTGGAACCCGCTATACATCTTTGTAAGGATTTTGATATGAAGTTTATTTATCCAATAAAGGTAAGGTAATCCAAATTGATTTTGGTTGTTGGGAATATTGAAAATAATTAAACCTGACATACGATTTTGAAGAATTTCTTCCTTGGAAAGAGAGCTATGAGTATGAGTTGTATTTCCACTTGCGGAATTAAATCCAAGCTCTTCTAATATACAATTTATATAATTAGCCTTACAAACAGAGCTAGACAATGTTGTTTCCTGCTTTGTCAGCAGGGACCACAACGCACTTAAAGAGTAATCTATCTAGTTCTTTTTCACTTCTAAATTATCAAATATAGAAGTATACTAGATATAGTTTTCATACGGCGCTTTAATCGCTTAATACTAGATTTTAACATACATCGAACACTTTTAGTCCATTCTAGATCGTAGTTCCCTAAATTTAAATTGTAAAATTACAATTGACATCATGGTATTCGATTTGAATGGAATACAATTTTATATGCAATGATATGAGGAAATAGGATAGGCCTATGTTATGAACAATATAAATACATGCTTATATGAGCCATGGTATGCTATGCCAAGTGATTTGAAAAAAAAAATATACAGCTCCTTGTATAAGAGAGTTCCAAAAAAACCTAGATATATATTAGTAATCAAAATAACTTAAAAATGCTAGTTATCCTTATTTTGTAATATTTATTACATTTAATACCAAGCTTAAATCCTATATGCGATATATTTTTTACTATTAAATGTATTATGAAAGCGCAATCGATAATATGCTACAAGATTTTAATGATATACTACATTTATGAAAAAAATGTTGTAACTAACTATACACTGTACGAGATAATAATCCTTTTTTAGCTGACTATATTCTAATAGTTTATATGATACTGCGATTAAATAAGATATCATGTCTTTCAAAATCCCACTACTCTTTTATTATTATAAATTTAGGGAGGAGAAAAAAAAACAACTTAAGAAACCGCAACAAATCCTATGCAGACTTTGTTTTTTAAACTTGCTTGAGGGATCAAATTGCACGTGGATCGATATTCTCATCTTTCCTTACCCCCTCCCACTTTTGGGCATCCCATTAATTGACAGTGACATTCAAACATTTATTTTTTACAGGTGGTTGAATTGAGCATATAACTGAGAAATCTGCTGTAAATTATTTTCTTAAATATAATAACGATATCATGTGCAGATAAGCAGATTCAAGTGTGTGTTACGTTACATTTCTTTATCTAGCATCAGTCTGTTTCTGCAAGCTGGTATTGATAGGATGTGGGTTACCATTAAGAGTGTCGGATGGTCATGACAATTTTTAGACTGTATTAATCTCCTAAGACGAAGAGCTCTGTATAAAAATATAGCAAAAGTTTTCAAATTTCAAAACGAAAATATACGGATTTTCTCTTTGCTAATTGAAAGTTAAAGACCTAACAATTTAAAATCAGTTCTGAAAATTTAAGGAAAATCAGATAAACAGGTTAATTTGTTGACACCCATCATCCTTAACTTGATCTTCGGTGAATAACCGAATCATGACCGCAATCAGATTTACAGTAAATGTACAATCATAATTCAGTCCTTTACATGCATGTAGCACTATATGGCACGCCTTTTTGGAAAATTCTAAGCTCAGTTGTTTGACAGCAGGTTTTATGTTTTATGTTTTTCAGTAAATATCGTTAAACCGAGCCTTATCTTTTAATCCTTTTACTTGTATTTACAAAATTGACACCCCTGCATCCTCTCAATATTGTAAAAACCACCATGCCCACGTATTTTCTATGGCACTCGGATTCAGTACAATGCTATATTCGAAGTTCTGTTATAACATCTCTATCTTTATTATTTGATAACAAAGTAAATTATTCTCTGAATCTTTCTAATTCCAATATCAAAGCTAAATTATAATTATATTTTTTTAATCTTAAATTTCAATTCAAACTTGAGCATTAGTCAACGTTATCATAAATAGTGAATCACAACTTCTCAGACCTTTAAGGCAGAGCTCAAGAAAAACACAAAACGCACAAAAATCCCAAAAAATAATATCCACCTGTTTTTCCAATGCCTGAGAAAGTAGTCTTAGTTGAATATATGTAATAAATTTGCGCGGCTGTATGCGGATATATCCAGCCATTAACATTGTCTGTGGGTAAAATAGTCTTAAAGTTGATGACATTGCAAATAATTCCCACTCGTACGTTTTGATGGAATAAACAGACTTTTGTTTGATTTATCTAGCACATTTGTTTTTAATTTCGGAAATTCAAATTCTCCACGGTATGGAATGTCCTTTGTAAGATAGATGTAAGCACGTGTTTGCATAGTCAGCATCTTATCTACAGTTTGTTCAACAAAAAAAAGGTTAATCAGTTCATTAATCATTCGTGTTTGTCAAATCTCAAAACTAACAACATTACTATGATAATCATTTCTTTGTACAATTATATACATGTAATTTTTAAATCGTTAAGAAATCTTCGATTCAGTTTGAATAGATTTATATATGCAATGCAGTTGATTAAAGAGTCATTTCCCGTATTTTCATAGATTTAGATTTTTTTTTATCATTACATTATTGTTTTATTTTCTTAAAAAGTACATTTGTCTAAACTTTATAAAAAAAATCAAAATGTTAAATACTTATCAGGGATGGGGTAATTGAAAAAAGTATTTGCATTGTAATTGAGCGTAATTAATTACATTTTCAAAAGTAATTGGAAGTAATTTGTAATTGAGTCTGTATTCAATTACAAGTAATTGAATTACAAGTAATTGAATGTATTTAAATACATTTCAAAATTATCATGTATTTTCAATTATTTCTAAAGTACATTTTAATTACTTTTTTCCAAGTTTAAAATTTTAAAGGGTGTCTTATAATGATGTTTAGTTTGTATACCTTTTTGGCATGGGCTTTTGTTTATATAATAATTAGTTTCATAGTGTTTAATATATTTAAACAGCATGACACACGTTCATGGCAATATAGGTACAGGTCTAAATTTGTTCAGGTGTGAACCCCTCTCATACCAAAAAACTCCCCTATTTTAGAATCTAGGGAGTCTAAATTAATCACATTCTTGTGAGTTATATACATTATTATTTTATATACTGATAGGCTGTACTGTCCAAAAGTTGTACTTACTGAATAAACCTAGTTACGCAAATAAAAATTCAGTGTAGAGAAAAAAATCTTGTTCAGAACCAAACATGAACTCACTGAACGATACTGGATGAAATTAATGTCAAGGAATTTTTTTCTAGGAATTATAAAGCAAAAGCTATAAATGTTGATTCAACTGAACGCTTACCTTTATAAACAAATACCGTACATAAAGCTTTGTGTATACCTCGGTGCTGTTTATACATGTATTTGTTCTCAAGATTTAAAAAAAAATAAAACTAAAGTAATTGAAATGTATTTAATTACATTTGTCAAAGTAATTAAGAGTAATTAATTACATTTGAAAAAATCCATGTAATTGTAAATGCAAGTAATTGATAAAATTATCAATGTATTTGAAAGTATTTAATTACATTTCAAAGTAACTGACTCCAACCCTGATACTTATCACTTCTACTAGAAAAACATATATATATATATATATATATATATATATATATATATATATATATATATATATATATATATATATATATATATATATATACTTAGTTATGTTTAGTTATTCGTGTTTTTTTTTATTGATGTTTAGTATTTTTCTTCGTTCTTCGTTTGCCTGTAATTTCAGATCTGCCAAAGTGTGAGCTATACATAATTACATAGGGATAATTATTTCCAGGATCGAATGCGACAGATAATCAAATCATCTGGAGACAGACGCCATACGACGTATCGTCTAAAGTGTAACGACAGCTGTACGTGTTTATTAGCTGCATGGTATCACAGACCGCACCTAACAGAAGTCATCTACATTCTGTGAAAAGGTACAATGGAGTGTTCGATATTCTATTAAAGTTCACAGTGCTCGCCAATAAACGATTTCGCTCTCTTGTGTCATTTACAATGTACATAGACTTCGAATTTAGCTTATAAAAGCCTAACGCTGTGTTTAGAATATAAATGTTATAAAGTACAATTTTGTAACAATAAACAGGGCTACATTGGTGACGATGTTGTTGAATAAACCTTTGTCACGTGGACATTGGTTTATTTTTGCAAATACTTGACAGTGAATGATCAATGATAGCGAAGTCAAATATATCTTAATATTCTGCTGCGGTTCAGATATTAAGTCTTTAGATAGACCTACCCATTGAAAATACACTAAAATGTGTCAATAAATCAAATCAAGAGGCAAATTACCATATATAATCTTGATGTGTCTCATGGTGTTGAAACCTATGAAACTATCGGAAACTATAATCATAACTCTAGAGAGAGAGAGGGATTTTTAAAAAATTTATGTGGTTTTGTGATCTTAATTTTTCACGAACAGACGAAATGATATAAAATACCTTATGTACATGTATGAAAATACACCAAACAGTTTTGTGGACCGAAAAAACCATATACATGTAATATAAAAACCATAACCATATAACCATCACCAACATGCGCGGATCCAGAAATTTGTTTCCATATCTTCGCTTTTTTTTACTATGTAAATTAAAGAAATTTGATTTTTCCAAGACCCTCCCCAGGGACTTTTCCTTTTAAATGCGCGCATGATCAATTTAAAGATAAGTAATAGATGTCAAAACACATGCACGGCTACTCTGAACATATGCATGGCTACAACAACTTGAAATCTTTCTCTCTCTCTCTCTCTCTCTCTCTCTCTCTCTCTCTCTCTCTCTCTCTTTCTCTCTCTCTTTCTCGTACATTTTACAACAAAAACTTAAACACCCTTAAATTGGGCCGTATATGTACCATAACATGATATTTCAATGATCATAAAAATTGTTTACGTTTTTCAATTATTTAAAAAGGGGTTAATTTCTTTTTCGGTTATTTCTTTTAAAATTGGAATTAGCTAGGGCGGGAAATATATCAGATTCTCTAAATAAAATAATCCTTAAAATGTCTGTTATGGAGTTGCCGACCGAATTGTTGTAGTTTTGAAATGCGTTGTTCGATTTAATAAAAAAGCTTCTAAGTTTTAGGTCATTTTAGAGGCTTCATTGATATTCTACGACGTACTTTGACAAATAGGCTTCCCCATTTCTTTGTCATTTATTGCATCTGAAGCTTTCACTCGTGTGAACACAAGACCCTTTCTTTCTCTAGGATATTAAGTTTGAAATGGTAGTCTATAAGTATCTATTTGATTGAAGACTTGAGATATGTTTGAACTATTTTTGACTTTTACAATTTTATATAAATTAATTTTTTTGTAGTGCATCAAACAAAGTTTGATTTTGGGGAATCTTTATGAGTTTACACAGTCATGTTGGTCTAATGCCATACATTTTTTTTAAATACGTAAAATCAATTTCGATAGTTGGCTTTTGAGCTTTTAGCTAATTCTTTGGTTTTGGCTTCAACGATACACCGTGTTTTCTTTTTATTGCAGTATTTTCAGTGGAGCATTCGTTATACATGTATATATGTCTTAAACACCTTGGTAAATTCATCTTACCCTCTATTTGCAGTGGGATATGCGTTATATTTATGCCTAATAAAACTGGGTCAACATTTTAACCCTCTCCCTTTCCAGGCTTTATTTTTCTAGAATCATTTGTTCTCCGACTCCCTGCAAAAGGTGCACTGATACATGCACTATTACATTTATTTATTACATTCTCGCAATAGAGTTTCTTATAACGTAATGTCATGATGTCAGTTAACTCTGTAACATTAAAATATAACACATAAAAAAGTGAAGGAAAAGCAACATATTTTGAACCTGTTCTTTGCCGTGAACATTTTAGAATTTATTTTTGTATTTTTTGACAATAACTTGTATATAATGGGAATGAACGTTATAGTGTGGCTCAAAACATTAAGTTTAGATGTTTATCTTGTATATTGTACATCATTTGATTATTTTTACAGCTTTGAAATACATACGAGAGGTTATGTGCTATAGTAAAGTTACAGCGAATTTTACACGTAAGAATCTTAAGATTTTTTTGTGAAAATGAATAAAAACTTACGTTTTCACTTACAATAAAAACTAATAAGATTTTTGTTGTGAAAAGGGCTAAAGTTATTCAATAACGCTCGCTTAGTTTCTTCTGAATTGATTTCTGTATGCTATACCGTTGGTTAAACGTAAATGGTGGAACGAGTCAATAAATATACTAGTTATAATGAAATTAGGTTTATTATGAGTGACTGATTTTGCTAGTATTTATGAGACTAATGTTTTTACGATAAAGCAAGATCACTTAAGTACTAATAGTATACATGTAAGTACATGTCAGTGGCGTCGGAAGCAAGTTGAAAGTGAATGGGGGGGGGGGGGGCTATCAGAAATCTTGACAAGCACAAAGAAGGATTTAGAGTATGGTTATGTCTAACTTTTGCAAAAAAGTGGTACATGTATCAGTGCAACTTTTGCAGGGATTCAGAGAACAAAAAAAGCCTGGAAAGGGAGGGGAGTAGTTTGAGTGCTTTTAAGTTTCTAATTTGCTAGAAACATCTAATGCATGTACCAATCGTGATTAAGCAAAGTTTAATACACTATACTCTGTCCCGAGTTTTCGCTTTATATTTCGATAATCAAAAATACCTTTGTACTCAAACTACGTTCATCAACTAATATGTAAAATGTCCAGATTATCCGTTTTGAAACGCCCCCTCTACGGCTTCAGGTTTCAAAACACATCCCAAAATAGAAAGTATACGGGGATTTTGCATTGCATCAGCCATGAAATAGCCCGGATGATAACGTTGAAAAATTGTGCGAGGTATTCCGAATGAGTGAGTTCCGAATGGTGAAAAGATGTAAAAATTTCCCATTATAAATCTCCGTAAGAAATGTGTTTCGTACCTGTGAACTTTTATGAGTGAAAAATTATAATGTGTCAATGAAGATACATGTATCTTAAACATTTCCCCTTTTATCAATGTCAGCTGTATTTCTTTCACAGGTACATGTATTTGTATTTTAATTAGAAATCATCAAAAAGTGATGGAAGCAATAACTTGGGACAGACAAACTATAACGCATCATTTGCTATCGATAAAAATCATTTAGAGCAACATAATTTTAATATACGAATGGAAACATGATACAAATGCAAAAACAAGTTTTTATCAAACTCAGTTTCAATATCTTTTATAAAAAAACATAAAATAATTCATTAATACCAGCATGAATCCTAACATGTAGCTATGGTCTGTTATTATAGGTTTTTTTCTGGTGGTTATTATTTCTATCAAACCTCTCTGCACATGATATTATTTATTGCAATTCGTGTTGCTTCAGATAAACACAAAATTCAAATTGGACTACGTTGCAATTTAAAGCCGATATTAAGTAGAACATACTCCGGTTTCAATAGAAATAAAAAAAAACCCACCACCAATATAAGAATCTTACTTAAGGTTTTATGGGTTTCCTATGTAGAGTTGTTCTATAATATATTTTAACAAAGATATCAACATTTTCAACCACTGTCTTACACTTATCGATATTGTTCTCATATAATTATGAAATGATGAAGTACGCCTATGTAAAATTCCCCAATTAATTGTATCTGATGAAAATATATATGGTGATTTCTGTCCATGTTAAGTAAGATACCAAATAATGCTATTTTCAAAACTGTGTTAGGGAGTTTTCACTTACAACTGCAAATGTATGTAAAAGTTCCGGTTTCACTGATTTGCTATCATTATAAACTTAAGAGAAATGAACGATTAAAATATTTAATACATGTCAAAAATTCGAGATAAGAAGTAATGATTTTTTCAATGTATGTACATTGTAATTAAGCATTAACAACAAATGAAAATTTATATATAAACAAAAAGGATATATAATAACGCAGAAAAATGAACATCAGTTATGTTATGAACTTTGATTGCAGCTATGTTGAAAAAGTTAAATGTCTGAAAAATAGGGGTTTTTTTCCTGAAAGTTAAGCCGCAAGTGCAGCAGAGAAATTTCTGTTTTCTCGTCCTTCCTTGAGACAGCTGATGGGAAGTAATGGATGGTCACTCTTCATCAGATAATTCTACAACAACAAACCGAAAACATCAATATATTACATGTAATTAACATATACCCCTTATTATAATTCCAACAACTTTTCTGAATATGAATTTCATGCATTCTAAAGAGGGAGTCGGGGGTGGGTGGGGGGTGGGGGGGTTCCATTCCCGCTTTAAAAACCAAAACAGGAATTTGAACCCCATCCCCCGGAAAAAAAAACCCGTCATCGCATCCCCCCAATGTCCACTTTAAAAAATTCTAGGTACGCGCATGAATGGGATTTATAAATTTACGTCTGGGTTTTAAGGTTATTATCATTATTTTATGGGAAATTGACAATAATTATACGCAACAATAAATTTAACTTCTTCTAAAGGTCAACTCTCAGCGATTATTTGTTTTCTTTGCAAATTGTATTGAGTGCCTTTACAACTCTTGTTAGGAATATTTTCGATCAAAACTATTGGGTTTTGGAATGTGTTACTGTTCATGAATTGATTTGATGTCGAAACTTACGTGAGCGTAGGTCATCGCATTCTTCCTTTCTGCTGGGGTCGTGGCTTTTCCAATCCAAACAAAAAGTTCCTCTTTTGTATCAAAAATGAAAACATCCTGCAAACATAATCATATTATATCAATATGAAAATATAGGAATTGACATTTGAATTTTAAAACTTAAGATATTCACTACATATTAGTTTATGGCTTAAGCAGTTACATCTATAATCTTAAGGTGGAATAACACGTCATTACAAAATGGCTGACCTCTGATCGAAACGACATTTCTTTAAATTTTATCGACAGCAACATGTAACTTACTCCATAGGCGAGTGGATAAAGTGTCGGGCTTGTGATACGTACATCCCGAGTTCGAATCCAGCAGGGGCTTTTGTTGTCACTTGCTGAATTGAATTTTTTAGATATTCATTTTTTATCCTCCAAACTGCAAATTTTCCGCTTATTTGACATATATACAGTTTATTTATTATTATATCTTTCATAATCAACTAATTTACTGTTAATTTGAGTGACTTGTTATTCCACCTTATGGTAGATCCGATAGGTAACTTCTTGACCATCCAATGTAATGTACGTAAATAACAATTACACCAAAGAGCGACAGGCAAACGATTTTTAAACAAGAGGCCCATGGGCCACATCGCTCACCCCAGCAACAATAGGCATGATAAAATCAGCTTTATGGAGTCATAATACAAAATATCTGGAAAATGTGGTATAATACCCTGTGAATAATTAAATGTTTTCCTTTGTACCACTGAATCCCAAATTTGTCCCCACCCTACACCTCAAGATTTTGATTTTACACTACCTGAAGTTGTTTTCACTAAATCTTTTCTAGGCAAATGTTTTTTTTAAAGAAGATTTCAAGATTTTTCTCTACATATACCTATGTAAGAATCCCCCCTTCCCGTTGTGACTCCACCCTACCCCCAAGGGTCATGATATTTTCACAACACCTAAGGATGCTTCCATACAAGTTTTAGCTTTCCTAGCTGATTTGTTTCTGAGAAGATGATTTTTAAAGATTTAATCTATATATTCCTATGTAAAATTTTGACCCCACATTGTGTCCCCACCCTACCCCCGAGGGTTATGATTTTCACGACTTTGAATCTACACTACTTAATGATGCAATCACACAAGTTTCAGATTTCCTGGCCGATTGGTTTCTGAGAAGATGATTTTTAAAGACTTATTATATATATTCCTATGTACAAATTTGACCCCACATTGTGGCCCCACCCTACACCTGGGGGTCATGGTTTTCACAACTTTAAATCTAAACTACCTAAGAATGCAATCACACAGTTTTCAGTTTTCCTGGCTGATTGGTTTCTTAGAAGATTTTTAAAGATTACATTCCCATGTAAAAATTCGAACCCCCATTGTGGCCCCACCCTAACTCCGGAGGTCATGGTTTTCACAACTTTGAATCTACACTACCTATGGCTGCTTCCATATAAGTCTCAGCTTTCCTAGCTGATCTTTTTTTCTGAGAAGATGATTTTCAAACATTTACTCTATATATTCGTAAGTAAAAATTCGACCCCCATTGTGACCTAACCCTATCCCCGAGGGTCATGATTTTCAAAACTTTAAATCAACACTACACAAGGATGCTGTCACACAACTCTCAGCTTTCCTGGCTGATTGGTCTCTGAGAAGAAGATTTTTGAAGATTTACTATATATATTCCTATTTAAAAATTCGACCCCACACTGTGGCCCCATCCTAACCCTGGGGGTCATGATTTTCACAACTTAGAATCTGCACTACCTTATAATGCATCCAAACAAGTTTCAGCTTTCCTGGCTAATTGGTTTCTGAGAAGAAGATATTTAAAGATTTCTCAAAGTTTTTCAATAATTTCTAATTATCTCCTCTTGTAAAAGGGCATGGTCCTTAATTTTCACAACCTTTAATACACTTTGCATACAGATGCTTTGTGAGCTTAAAAACAGAGGGTATTTTCCACCGCGTCATTTTTTTTAATAAAGCAGATCTAAAGATAGATACATTTATTAATTTTTTATGCCTTTATTGCTCGGTCTTTGAACCCAGAAACTTTATACTTTTGGTCAGGGATATACTGTAGCAATCATACTTATTATTGAAACATGAATAAAGGCAATACAGAGCATATATATGTACAATGAAGAAGTTGAAAGAACATTTCATACAGGCATGTAGGATCGTTTTTTAAAGAAGGGCACCTTCTCATAAAAAAATGACGTCAAGCAAAGTTGACTGTTGTACGTGTAGTTTTGATTTGCAATTTTAAGCACAAAAGCAATTTTAAGCTAAGGCGATTATGTCAATCTTTTAAAAATGAAATCAAAACTTATGCAACTATATTAATATTTTTTCAATAACTTTTCAAATGTAACAGTCTGGTAAAAAAAAATGTGAGAAATTAGTATCATTTTTTTCTGCCACATTTTAATATATTTACATTCTACTGTGTTTTTCTATTAAATTCTGTGATCTTCAAATGCCTCTAAATGCAACAAGTAGTCAAAGGTTAAAAAATGACAAGTTTTATTATGACGTCACAAACGTTGAACGCTGTAAACTGCAACGTCACAAGCGAAAATCAAAGTTCACGCTTGTGGCTGTTACTGTGGCTCTTCCATTAATTTTAACTTACCCTTAGGATAAGATAGGAATTTTAAGGTATGAATCACATTTGCAGACAAGGCAAAAAGTTAAAAAATGTAAATATAAGCATTAAATCATGATTTTTTGAAGTATACACTCTCATAACTGCAGCGGTGTGTGCATACAAATTTTCATAACGCGCTAACGCGCGTTACTCAATTTGTATGCACACACCGCTGCAGTTATGAGAGTGTATACTTTAAAAAATCATGATTCAATGCTATAATATATGTCAGCGATTTATATGTCAGTTAAAGTACAGCTTAATCTTCAAGTTGATTAGAAGATTCAACTTAAGTTTTTATCGTTACAATAAGCCATCAGAAAACGAAAAATAGCTGTTGTAAAATAAATCATTTGCGAATTACATTGTGTGAATCGTTTTACAAGAAATATCGGTAACATAGTTTCAGTCTAATAGTTCATCAACCCTTTGTGCACTTAAAAAAGTTTGCTCCCCCCCCCCCCCTCAAAAAAAAAAAAGAAACCAAAGCAACAACAAAAAAACAACAACAAAAACCCCAAAAATAATTAAATAGATAATGACAAACGGAGTATTGTTTATTTAAGAAATGGGTCTAATTTAAGCAAACATTGAGGGGCGAAGTTTGATAAATCACAGTTGAATAAGACAAGTAGTACAGTCATTTCCTGAGTACGATTTATCGTTCTTGTCAAAGGGTCGATGGACCTTTAGAGGTAATCAATTTAAGTTGCCTTACTTTGCTATCAAAATCGCCCATTGATACTTTTCCTTTCTTTTCTGGTGAGAATTTCATTGAACCGTCTGCATCTGATAGTCTACAAGAAATAATGGTAATTTTTACACACTCACACTCACACACACACAGATATATATATATATATATATATATATATATATATATATATATATATATATATATATATATATAGAGAGAGAGAGAGAGAGAGAGAGAGAGAGAGAGAGAGAGAGAACATGACACTTTTAAACAAAGCAGGGAAATAGAACCATTGTAACAAGAGCTTGGACTTTGAGTAGTGTGTCAAACATCAATGTGACGTAGGCCTGTCTATTTCATTGTTGTCCACTCAGCCAAGGCCCTGTGAAATCAACAAGATTTGTCTGGCTTTTGAGCTAAGACTTCGCAATCTGTGTATATTTCACTTGAAACCAGCGTCATTTAAACTTTTTTTGACGCAAGAAATAGATAGTTACGTTCTATCGAAAGTCGAAGGTCTGGTTAAAATGGTTCTCTATAACCTTTGCAATGTATCAACTCTGTCTAAATAATTGCAAGATTTTGCAATACTATTAAAATTACATCCGCTATACGCCCCTGAATCATGGAAATGTCGCTGTGAGGATCTAACTGCATCACATACAGGGTAGCGAATTATCAAAATACGGGAACAAAAAAGGATCTAATCAAAATTTTTTCTGATAATTGCTTATTCATTTTAGATCTATATCCTGTACATTTGCTAAGTCTTTCTTTCTTTCTTCTTTTTTTTTACCAAATCATGCGGTATCAACGATAAGATGTAAAATATCAATCGTAAATAAAAGTTATGTATTTTAACCATTATTTATAGTTCAGTTAAGTAATCTAAAAATCCCATAATATTACGTACCTAACTGGAATAAAAAGGCAAACGTTTACAGCCAATTATGAGGAAAGACTAACTATTCAATATGTATGCATACCAGTTTAATTAACGAATCTCTTGATGATTACAAAATCATATTTATTATAACCAATAACAATATTAATTTATATACTTGTATTCCATTAGAAGCCCTTCTAGCTTTACTGCATTTGACCACGAGACCAACGAAATTGATATCCCAGTGAACATTTTATCATTTGCTGTTTCTTTTATGCAATATTATATTTAATGATTTTCACATTATGCATTTAACCAAACGTAAAAATCCTAAGCTAGACTATGTTCTGATTAAAAAAAAAAGTAGCCCCAAACGTACCCTGAAACATTAAACCACTGGGGGTGTTTTTACAAAAATAATGATTTACAAACCTGAACAGTTCCTTGGTTTTGTCCCCAGCCTCGTAATCAGAAGAATTGTCAAACTGGTCTTCCTCCTTACCCCCATCCAGGTGGCGCAAAAAGTCCTCCTAAAATCGTTCGTCAAACATGTTCAAAGTGCTCTTCGTTTTTTTTTATTTCGTATATTTATATATTTATTATATATATTACTCAGTTAAGCGATGTGGCCAATGGGCCTCTTGTGTTTTTTCATCTATATTTATTATAATAACTGATGCGTGTTTAAGTTAGTGGCACACTTTCCCAAGTTTACAATTTATTTATCACTCTGTGCGTGTGTCTGTTTGTTGATAAACTGATATTATGTCGATTTCTTTAAAACTAAAGCAGAAAAAAAACGTGGAATTTTTATTTCAAATATTTAATTTTTGTTTTATTGTATAATTGATTTGTTTATTATGTTTAATTCTTGAGATTCTGTCTGCATAGAAAAAAATGCAACATTTATGTTATTTCTTTACCTCATCACTGGAGTTTTGATCAATCACTTCTACTTGAATGCGTTTTCCACTCCTCTCAGCTTTCAGTTTATTAACATACTGCAAAGCCTAGTTGAATTAAAAAAAACCTCAATTAATTGATTATTCCTATACAAAGCGAGCAAAGTATTCTCATAAACATGGTGCAATGCGACATCCAATCCATGTATTCAGATGTCAACCAAATTTATTACAAAAATGAAGTTTTTTGTGTGTTTTTTTTTTTACTAAGAACATATTTGATTATTATTGCCTTGAATCTTTCCGAAGGGCTTTATGATAGATTTGATCACGCCCCAACCGATATTATCACCTCATAATATTCAAAGAATGATTCCTTATTACTTATATTTATATACTTTTAAGCCATTGTACGATTAAATATTTAAATATAAATAAGCAAACCTCGTTTGCGCCCAAATTATACCTCATTTGAAGTTATGGGTTATATAGTACAAAATCTACACGTAGTGTTATCACAGGCAACGACACTGGAAAATGTAAATATCTGATTATATTTACCTTGAATCTTTCGTCCTTATTACAGCCTTGGCCGTTCCACTGGTAAATAGTGAGACCCAGATCCAAGATGTATGCATCGGTATCATCCAATCGGCTTTTATCCCGGACCACCTGATGATTTGAAGAAAAAAAACCTATTAAGTTCTATTTTATACATGAATAACATAACAAATAAATTGTAAACAGATTTCCTTGCGATTTTTACCCAACCATGTGCTATTACAGAACATAATTGTCAAGAATTCTATTTAAGAAAATGATATTTGAAAAAAGAGATATTTTAAGATTCTCTTAGATGTCCGATTTGATGTGAGATTTGAAAAAAAAATTCGACGTGTATACGTAGCTTAACGCAAATTTCCTTTATTATAATGACAGTGTATTAAATTGGTTAAACAATACCAAATGATTGTAAAAAAAAATATTTACTCATACAACATATTCTTTTAGAAATTAAGGTTTTAAACATGTCCCCACTCTGTGCTTCATAATATGTGTGTTTTACACAATCATGTTTTGTTTGGATTCAATATTCGACCCTCTTGCCAAATAGAATGTGCTCTCAGGTTAAATTAACATAAGTTTGTATGTACGTGTAGGTTTATAATATCATTAACGTCTTTAAGGTTTTGACAGCGTCATCTTATGGTGTTATTACGATACTAGTAGATGACATCATCAAACACACTGCATTCCTAATTACATAGGCAAAAATCAAAGCAACATGTTTTGTTTCAGATTAATATACTGTAGATTCCTCAATTTACACAAAATTAAACCGTTTTGCATCAAATTGTGAAAATATATATATCGCGAACGCCGAATTGTTATCATTGTTATCATGATTTAGATTACATGTTTCTGTCCCAAAAAAAAAATAAAAGCGAGATTTTAATATTCGCAAGATGTGCTTATCTCGATTTTACGAAGAAATTAATTATTCGCATTCAATAAGGAATCCACAGTTATGATAATATAAACAAGACAAGAGGCCAATAGGCCTTAACGATCACCTGAGTAGCATTACCCATACACAAACTTGTCAAGGAGTCTCATATATGCATTTAATTAAGTTCTATTCCGGAATAGAACAATTTTTAATTTGTAATGACGACCACCTCCCTGCCTGAAATCTTTCAAAAAGGACTATTAAACCTATAATTTTAGTGAAAAACTTAAAAGATCATAAACGAGTGCATGACCTGATATTGAAAAGGTGCAAGACTCTGATAGAAAATAATTTAATAATAATAACAAGGTGGCTATTATTCATGTTTTATCTAAAACAACCTCCCATCCCCCCAGGGCAGACAGAAACTCTCCCTGTGGGCATTTAAACAAACGAAAAAAAACCCAGCTTTATCGATAAAAGCCATCATGAGTTACTCACTTCTCCTGTTCCAGTTTTTGAATATTCAACATTCATTGAGAATCACCATCTGGCATATATATCGAAATCATTTTACCTTTATATCAGTGATTTTAGTTAGCCAATTATTAGTCTATTTGTTTATTTTGAAAGTTCAAAAACTGTTTTTGTTTCAAATGATAAAAAGCCTTGCATAACTCTTTTGATCATACAACTTCTTTATAATTTCATTATATTCAATGATTAATTACTATATATGAACAAGCAAAGGAAGATAACTCCATTAGGAAGAAGCAAGGGAAAACAAGATGTAATTATAATTGGGGCGATTATAAAGTCTCCCAAACGAACGAGGCTATCATATAGAGTAGGGATGACCCACAAAGTTTCATGATGTTTCCAGAGGTCCTTTACTATATATCAGGTGAACTAACATGACCCAAGGAACAAGAATATATATGGTTTAGGGGTGGATATATTAACCGTTTTCAAGATATTCGGGCACTACCTGTTTGAGGGGGGTCAGGACCACCCCCAGGGCCCATGACCTACATACCATATGATGCCCCTTGACACAAGGAACAAGAATATATATGGTTTAGGGGTGGGGATCTCAACCGTTTTCAAGTAAATTATGCACATCCTGTTTAAGGGGGGTTAGGACCATCCCCGGGGCCCATGACCTACATACCATTTGATGCCCCTTGACACAAGGAACAAGAATATATGTAGTTTAGGGGTGGGGTTCTTAACCGTTTTCAAGATATTTGGGCCCTTCTTGTTTGAGGGGGGTCAGGACCACCCTTGAAATCCATGACCTACATACCATTTGATGGCCCTTAACACAATGAACAAGAATATATATGGTTTAGGGGTGGGGATATTAACCGTTTTCAAGATATTCTGGCACTTCCTGTTTGAGGTGGGACAGGACCACCCCCAGGCCCCATGACCTACATACTATTTGATGACACTTAACACAAGGACATCATATCCATGCCTTTAGTTTTTCACAAATATGTACAGGAGTAGAGAAGAAGATTTTCTAAGATTTAATACATTTTTACTATATGGCCATATTCGCCCCACCCTAGTGCCTAAAAACCTGTCCAAGGGGTCATAAATTTCACAATTTAGGTAGAAGATTTCATGTACATCATATCCAGGCCTTTAGTTTTTCACAAATATATATGGAAGTAGAGAAGAAGATTTTCTCAAATTTAATACATTTTTACTATATGGCCATATTGGCCCCACCCTTGAGCCTAAACCCCTGACCCAGGGACCATAAATTTTACAATTTTGGTAGAGGGCTTCATGGACATCATATCCATGCCTTTAGTTTTTAACAAATATCTATGGGAGTAGAGAAGAAGATTTTCTAAGATTTAATACATTTTTACTATATGGCCATATTGGCCCCACCCTAGAGCCCGAACCCCTGACCCAGAGATCATAAATTTCACAATTTTGGTAAAGGGCTTCATGGACATCATAACCATGTATTTAGTTTTTAACAAATATCTATGGGAGTATAGAAGAAGATTTTCTAAGATTTAATACATTTTTACTATATGGCCATATTGGCCCCACCATAGAGCCTGAACCCCTGACCCAGGGGCCATGAATTTCACAATTTTGATAGAGGGCTTCATGGACATCATATTCATGCATTTAGTTTTTAACAAATATCTATGGGAGTATAGAAGAAGATTTTCTAAGATTTAATACATTTTTACTATATGGCCATATTGGCCCCACCCTAGAGCCTGAACCCCTGACCCAGGGGCCATGAATTTCACAATTTTGATAGAGGGCTTCATGGACATCATATTCATGCATTTAGTTTTTAACAAATATCTATGGGAGTAGAGATGAATATTTTCTAAGATTTAATACATTTTACTATATGACCACATTGGCCCCACCCCAGAGCCTGAACCCCTGACCCAGGGACCATGAATTTCACAATTTTGGTAGAGGGCTTCATGGACATCATAACCATGCAATCAGTTTTTTCCTCACATGTGTGGGAGTAGAGAAGAAGATTTTTTATAATTTTGCTGTTTTTTTATATATTTGGCCCCACTTGTGGCACCCTGGGGGTGGTAGAGCCACCAATTTCACAATTTACATTCCTCTTACCATAGAGATGCTTCACACCAAAAATGGGAACAATTGGCCTTGTAGTTTTTAAGAAGAAGTTAAAAATGTAAATTGTTAACGCACGACGCACGTCGCACGACGAAGGACGAAAACAGATAGCAATAAAAAACCTTTATGTACACATATAGTTGTATTATTTGAAGTTGAGTTATTGTCATTTTTTTTTTACATAACTACCTCTTTTACTGTGACTCCAAACTTGTCGCCATGGAAATGGAACAGACGTGGCGTATATTCTTCCGGTTTGACCGCCCGGAAACCGCTGTCTGCGCCGCCGTGTAGATATCTATTACAGGTTTAACGAAAATAAAATATTAACGAAAGGTAGAAAATCTAAAATAAGTATTACTAAATAGGAATAAAACACTGAAATTAATGATAAAACTTAACCAGCCCATTTACTATGGTAAATATATTATCAATAATTTAAACTCACGTGATTTCTTTGAAATAGGACCGGAAAAGATCTGACTCGTGACCTTGAACTTCTCTGTGCTGTACGGGGACGTCATCCAGATATGTATCTAGCTCCACTGTCTTGTAAGCCGCAGTTCCGTACTCATCCTGAGATCGACAAATTCAAAAAGATCTTAATATTGATTTTATTTATCATCTATTTAACAGATTTATTCAGTTGGAAAAATAATTGAATAACTATCTTTATTTACTTATAAAAATCCACTTTTAATTATAGCATGCAAATGTACAAAATGTTAGATCTAACAACGGTTTGGAGAAACATTTATATAGTCAATAGAATGACGATGATAAGCAGCTAATATCAAATGATAGTTTTGGGTTTTTTTTTTACATACATGTATCATTGAAAGGCTTAAAGGTAAACGGATGGCTAAAAGAAAGTTACTGTAGTGGGAACCTATAGCTTAAAAGTTTTTAACATGATGGAAATAACTCCTTATCACGTTGAATTTCACACACACCTGAGTACTGTATTTCCCAATCCAGAAGTGGACATCATAGAGAAGTGCCTCTGAACTCTCATCTTTGTAAGTCTGGAGAGGAGAACAACATTTGTTAATTTGAACATTAATCGACATACACATGTAGTATGTTGTTTGATTATTACAGTAAATGAACATCCACCGAATGTCTTTGTTTAGAATACTGAGAACTACAAATCATTTAAAATATTATTATTTTTCTAATGAGCCATATAACATATGATAAAATAGCTGCAGGTCTGTTGCTCCTGGTCTGAAAAAATTCGGATGGACAACCTCCGATTTTTTTTTTCCAGACCGGAGGCTACAGACCTGCAGCTAATGGTAAAAGCATTGAACGTGACAGGCTGTCTTTAAATTTGAAAGCAAACAGCGACAAATCAAACATTTATGTTGCTTGATTATGATAACCGTACAATGTATTTAATGTTAACTTATGTGTCTAGAAAATCGCAGGAAGGTTGAACTTTGTAGATACATGTATTATCTGTTTAATGTCCCACTTTTAATATAAGCCTCAATATATCACACTATTTTGTAATTCTTAGTTTGGAATTATTTGTTTTGTGAAATAGGCGGGGGGGGGGGGGGTCTCTGTTGGCATACTCATGCTGTCTTTAATCAGAGAAAGCCTGAATTTGTTATGATACGGTTTTTGGATAATGTCATGTGCCAGTAGTTTGACCTTTGTGTCAGCGACGCTAGGATTATTTTGATCTTCATGGATGAGTTTTGAACAATAAATATTGTACCTTAGTTTAATACAGCGTGAGGGTGAATGATTTACACATATTTCAGGGTTATTTGTTCACAATTGTGATCATTAACATCCGAAAAGAGGAAACAATACACTTCAAATAATATGTTTACGGAAATTATTGTAAGTATCTTTAATAATGCATTAAAACATTCTAATATCCAACAAAAGTCGGTAGATTTTTTTAAGTGATAAAAATGATATTGGGAGAGGATAATTGGACAGGGAGTTAAAATATTGCATTTCATTTCTCATGCAGTGAAGATTTCCTAATATCTAGTTTGATTTGGGTTTCTTTGTTTGTGCGTTAGATTATCAATTTGTTGTATGATAAGAACTATAACTCTGCAAGTGCTAGCAGTAAAGGACGGGGACCGGGGGGGGGGGGTTGGGTATGGTCAATTCATTCATTATTTATTAAAAAAAATATTCACAAATTATACATATGTGAAATTTAAGGTCTGTTTTGGAAGATTATACCTAATTAGTAATGATATCTTTCTGTACATATGTAAGTAAACGCAACTTACAAGTTAGACAACACAATGATACTTACATTTAGAATGATGTATGAGTCGCCATCAAAAAACTTCCCATAATCCTCTTTCGGCCATTCTGTGACTTTGAATTTCTAAAAGATACCAATTTCTTTTGTCAAAATATTAAATAAAGATATCTATAAAAGCAGTTTGAAGCATTAATCTACATGTATATGAAATATGACTTTATCTGTTTTGTAATATCAATCTCATTTCTTCCTGCCTTTTCTCAAACCATTAATTATACCCAAGACATCAAATAAAATCTCTGTCCAGAGTATATAAAGAAGAATAAAAATGTCCAATTTAAGGGAGTTTAACTTTTTGTTGTAAAATGTGCGAGAGAGAGAGAGAGAGAGAGAGAGAGAGAGAGAGAGAGAGAGCGTGTGTTTGTATACAAGATGAATGTATTGTAGTGAATTTTACCATCGGGTTCGGGATCCTATAAATAACCACATAAATATATATCCATTGTAAACAAAGTTCAGTTGTTACCTGTACCTTACCCGAGTTGGACGTCGATTTTATCCGTCAGACTTTAGAGGTTTATAACAACTCATAACTCATTTTTGTGAGTATCATTGGTAAATATACACCATCACAACAGTATTTGCATAGAGAAAGAATTCATTATACAAGTTATTTTATATTAATCATTTTCATAACAGAAATATCACACTCTTGATAATGAAACAAAAAGGAAAGAAAGAAAATAGAGCATAAATCAAGTCCCTATAAAACTCAGTTATGCCTTTAACTGTATGTAAATTATACAACGTTAACACTCATTTAAAAAGTGGTCATTGAGATTACATTTATATTATGCTAATATTAAAGCTAAAGTGTTCTATTTGTGCAAAGGTTAATGAGTACTAATCAAAAATTAATTGCAGATAATTTTACATTTCAAGAGCTTGTAAATGTGGTTCAAGTTATTTTTTTAAAAATTGCAATCAAAAACTAGCTATGTCGACCTTCAGTCACCTCATTGTGCAGACAGATCATCAAAACGTGATTGCGTATCCTATATTCGTAATCTTTACGGAAATTTTTCATGTGCGCTTGGGCGTTAGGAAACTTCCTGTTTTGTCATCCAACCGAGGAACGGATGCGTACATGTACAACCACACATGATAATTTAGCTAAGTACATTTAGAATTTAGAATTAAGGAAGTACAATTGTCAAACCTTAAAGTACATTAATTTCCGCCATCAGACATCAGCTGTTATTATAATACATGTATTTTATAATTATACATATATATCCTATATCTCATATACAGTGTTCTGTGTTTTCCATTAATAAAAAAAAATTATAAATATACATCAGAATGTTCATCTTCCCAAGGGTTTCTGATCCGCACCTCTCCTCACCGCTTCTTTTTGTGGGGAGCAGACTGGACCGAAAACACTTGGCTAGCGAAGATGCAGAATGTTAAAATGGTTTAAATTTAAAATACTAATTATTAACTGTATTTTTATAAACCAATTAAAATTTAAACAAAATACACCTTGTGTAATAATGCCATTATTATGTCAAATTTAGTAACAATTAGCAAACATTTTATGCTTTTATGTAAACAAACGTACATGAGTCAACAAGCTGATGGCAAACAAGAAAAATATGATGCATATTAGAACATGTCATTGTTTAAAGTTGTTAACCACGTTAATTAAGGTTCACACAAATCTCTCTCTCTCTCTCTCTCTCTCTCTCTCTCTCTCTCTCTGTCTCTCTCTCTCTCTTACCACAATTCGCCATATTTGTAGTCCACATTTTTGGCCTGCCTTTTTCCAAGCTTTCTCTTGTTCAGCAGAGTCCTCTGTAACAAACAAAAATCAATAAGTTTATTAAGATATCAAGCTACTTTTTTGTTCTAATGTTAACTCAAATGTTAAATGAATCATTATGAATCGCATGCTTTTCAAATGTTCAGGTATGATAAAAAATACGATATTATATTACTTGATAATGCATGCTCGGTTTGAAACGCAATGCATGTAACTTAACTAAACCACGATGCCCCTGAATTGCATAATATTTATATATTTATGACTGTTGTGTCTTTCGTAAGTAACGTTTCGACCATACAAAACTTTTGAATTCCAAGAACTGTTCGTCTTCCTCTACAGATTTCCCAGAATATGGGCATTTAAACATCTTCTGTGTGTTTTACCGTTTTAACACCCCTCCCTCCCTCCCCCTCTCTCTCTCCCCTCTCTCTCTCTCTCTCTCTCTCTCTCTCTCTCTCTCTCTCTCTGAATTATACACGCACAGGGGTAAAACGAAACTTGTAAACTTACACATAAAACTTACATATAATTTAAATACTTTAACGTTCTTCAATGCTGAGCAATTATAAATGTTGCATGGAAATTGTGCATTATTATTTATCTACAATCATATCTATTTTTGAATGAGATTCGTAACAAATAAAATAAAATAAAATGTACTGTTACCATCTTATCAAACAGGATGCGACAGACTAAATAGTATTTATCCTCATTGTTTTGAAACGAAATATAGACATTTTATTTGTTTAGCCTTGCCCTTTGTAGGGCAGCTTAGGTTGGGCTTATGTTTTCTTAGGGAAATATATTTTAACCAGACTAGCCAAAGGCTTTATACTTCATCGTTAAAGCACATACATTGTACCATAGCATGTATATGAGAGAGAGACAGAGGTGAAACTCCCGGAGTTTTGTTGCTTCAATTCGTTTGAACTTCATTACAGCTTGAGATAAAAACCGTTACAATGTGCATTTTAACAAAATAAAAATGAAAACTTTACGATATAACGAAGAAGAAAAAATACACGTATCACGTTCAAAGCCTAAAAACAACAATTATAGTTAAGAAATCATTTTTAAAAATATTTAATGTAACACAAACTATCTACCAATATTGATGAGTGACTTACTTCCGTTAACTTTTTTTCAAGTTTCAAACACAAGGAACACGTTTCAAAAATGATTAAAACAATATTAACATGCAGATAATTAACGTTATCATTTCTCCCCTGACATATTTACATCTTTGCAATGCACATACATGAACTTTTAATTTATATTCAGCGTTTGAATATTGAAAATCGATTTTTATTTGTCCAATCCAAACCCCAACCCCCTCAAAAAAAAAAAACTGGACTTACTCTTGACTTGTCTCTCTGTGTCCGACCCGAATAAGGCCAGGTTGCTGTCCTTCCAATCGTATTGTTTTTGTTTAATCATTCTAAATGAAATAGTGTTAACAAGTTTAGTCTACCGACCATAATATACACGGCTGGGTGATTTCTGGGAAATCCCGGTTTTTTACATACCGTATTGTTTGCATGCATTTGTTGACGAATGCCTGTACATGTGTCAAGTTACTTTGATGACAAAGGTGTACTTTCTGTTTGAGAATTATGGCCGTGAATGTGCGTGGATTTTATGCATTAATGATAATGACTTAAGACTTACGAAATTTGACAAACAATGACACCTTATATAATAAACGAAAAAAAATAGTCTGCAGTATAAGTGTTCAATTCAACAATATGCGCGGATTCAGAAAAAAATCCGGAAAAGGGAAGGTGGGGGGGGGGGTTCCGAAGGATATTTAAGTTTCCCAGGGGGTCCGAGACAATTTTTTGGTAATCTACTATGAACATTTTTTAAAAAAAGTATGTATATTGAATTTTCGGGGGGGTCGGGTCTCCGATCCCCCCTCCCACTTCTCTAAATTCGCACACGAACAAGTCATTAATAAAAAAAAGACGGAATAAAAGACAATAACATGAAGTTGAGCGTAATCTATGTTTTAACTTCTTGTTTTGATAATAATACTCCCAGTACTTAAATGTACCTTTGTTATAAATTTTCTATTTAAATTGAATTAAAAATGGATTTAATTTCAGTATTCAGAACATGAAATCATGCGTACGCGCCTGTCGAGTTGTAAATAGTCCTCTTCCGTGAAATGATTACAAAATTCTTCCCCAAATTGGCGATCCTTGGCAATTTTTACCAGGACTCTTTTTATCGTTTATCGAGTTCAATGTTTACATTCACAGTGCTAGCTGATACTGGATTTTTGAATTGTTTTTAATCTGTGGATTGCACATTGTACATGTACTCTTAGCCAAACGAAATCGAAATGTAAAATAAAATCAAAATAACCAATATGGTACCGTTACTACAGAGTAAATGTAAATTTACAAAGAGCTCGTGATTTTGAATGGAATACTGTGTAAGTCACACAGCGTTATTAAGTTTCAAATAACAGAGGCTGTATTGATTGATCAACAATATTGATTTTCTTGTTAATGTTTTTTTTTTTTACTTTTTTATGTGTTCATCACAACCTCAATGCACGTACACAAAGTTCTACCAGCTATTGAATTTTATCGCTGTCGACCGATACCCCATGTATAGGATCTCGATTTACATGTGTACTCTGTTTCTACCTTTCGACTCATAATTCAAACAAACTCGAAATAAATGTAATTTTTAGTATCTGCACCTACTCAATGTACATTTTTCTGATATAAATAACATTCTCAAATATTTGTCGAATGTATGCACATTTTACGCATTTCAGTAGCACTACAGGACAAAACAGTTGTACATTTCGTGCTAAGCTTACCTGCTCGTGCGTCCTGATTACCTGAACTCAGGTGTGTATAAACCGGTGCTAAGCGGAGCGAGATTTAAAGGACTGAAGGAATGGAGCGTAGAGGGAAAAAAATGTTAATTCACTCGTGACCTAAATATTTCGCAAGCGGATCTACTTATTTTGCAAGCGTGTATTTCCCAAGTTTTCCATACTGTTGATCAATACATTACTAAGAAAGTGATTCAACCTTCATTTAGTTCTTCTTCCGGTTTTGCCTTTCCGTAAAAACTGTAATATAAGGTACTTTTGATAAGCTTTCCGGATGAGACACTATGGATAAAAACCTTCAGATATTCACTCTGCCTACAATCCATGCATTGTGCTATTATCTAGGGTATTCGGATCTCGATAATGCTAATATATATTACAAAAAACTAATTTCAATATGCATATAAAAAAGTTGCATTTTATGAGCGAGTCCTTTTATTGTTTTTTCGTTTTTGAACGGTAGAGGGTGTCAAAATCATTAACCGTAAACTATTGTTATTGAAATAAGGTACAATTAAGGCAAAACTCAATTACAAGGTTTAAAAATACAATAAAAACAAAATAGTTAAACAAGGAATTACTTAACTGGTCGTGTTAAGAAATTCTCACTTAGTTAATAAAGAAATGGGATCGTCGCCATTTTCTTATGGAATTTTCCCCAAAATAAACAGTAAGGAAGAATTTCATTTTTTTTTCAAGCATCTATTGTATGCATAAACATGTAGCAGGGAATTCTTAAGGCAACACGGTGTATTTGATGATAAGTTAATTAACTGCAGTAAGCACTTTTAAGTTAGCTGCATGCCTGTAGCTCCCGGTCTGGACACAAATGGATGAACGTTCAGGTCGTCCATCCGATTTTTTTTTCAGACCGGGAGCTGCAGACCTGCATCTGCTTTTAAGTATGGTTGTATTGATTTATTAAACACCCTTACAAACCCTTATAAACCGTACATAGTAGGACATTTATTACAGTAACTGCGTCTCTAATTAAATGACTTTATTGAAAAATTTAAATTTTACAAAACAATTGATTTCTGTTATTATTTTTTTTGGGGGGGGGGGTGGGTGTAGGTTAAGGGGAATTTAAAATTCGGCAACATCTTTTTTGATATAATTTATTTTGTTTTCACCTTACATCAAATCTTCTTCATTTATTATATTGTTGGGTAGGTGAAAGGTAATCTAACAAGTCGAGCGGTCCTTGCCGCGAAAGAAAAACGCCGTTTTGTTTTTAGCACTCAACAATTTATTTAGGGATGGCAAAATACAATGTATATCAAAATCACAATACAGACTAAGATGCTGACCATTTCAAAGAATACAACCTGAGACCCGGGGCTATCACCGTTTTGAATACTCATCATTAAAAATAAAATGCTACTAGTTCTCGTATCTGCAGGATTTGTCGCTCTCAAGCTAAATATCAACAATAAACAGCGAATAAGAATTGTATTGAACGAATGAATATTAAACACATGAATTTGCGCATGCTAGTTAGGTCCTCATAATTTCCATTAAATTGTAAGTAATCTAGCCAGCCTTCTCCGGACATCCGGACAACTCGTTATAAAAATATATATCCTATTTGAACTAAAAAAGTAGAAAATTCAAACCGCAATAGTACGGATTCCGAACAATAGACAACTCGTAATTCTAAACTTGAAACAGTTCAAATAAATATGACATTTCTTTCTATAGACCATAACTAATAAATAGAACTATAAACACTGGAAAGACTGGTCTACATGGTTGCTATACTATACAGATTCCGTCCGGGCGACGAAGTTCTTATAAGAATTAGCATCATCTACGACCAGGTTCATCTTGCTAATCTACCTTATCTGGGGTTCTCTAAGAAGTGAACAACCGAACGGACGGGATGTGATCGAGTGATCATGTAATGATGCTGCTGAAACTGATTTATATTTATAAATGAGTACTAAATGAATGTCTTTTTCTGTCCGGACACAGCCAACCAATCAACAATCTGTACGGATTTGGGGAATTCCAGACAGTTATCATAATTTCCAAACTAGCATATTAAAATCATAAATAATAAAACATATTATTCCGATACACAGCCTTGTCCGCATTATTTAAATATCACGGACACATATTTATAAGTCAAAACACGCAAATAGCGTTAATACACACCCTTGCGATGTTTTACAATAAAGGGGTTTTGAAATACAGCGCCTTCTGAAGTAGTGCGCGCAAGAATATACATTTGTACTTAAGGGGATATGCGGCCATCTTTTACATTGAGAAGAAAAATGGAAACATTTCTTATTGAACTGGCTTGTTTCTGCCCAACACTTTCTAAAAATGTTGTCAAAAGATAAAAAAGCAATAAATATATATGATGTTCAACATATTGTTTTGTATGCAAATTACGCATACAAGGACAGAACAATGCATTCTTAAAACACTTTGAACTACGCAGCTACATGTACAGACTTAAATTTAAGATTTAAAAATTTGTAAAGAATTTGAAAGGATGTCATCAGTGTCCACTCTACAACCATTTGTTGAGGAAAAGGTCAAAGCTTGTTTATTAAGGTTGTAACTTTGTCTCAAAAGAGGGTACCCTATTCTTAAAATGAGTCTCAAAAACCATCAATTTGCACGAGATATTTTTGTCTGTGTCTATGGAGATACATTGAAGTTATATTTTCATTGAAAAATATGTGTATATTTTTTATTTAAGGCAATTCATTTTTTGGACCGCTATCCTATTTCTAAAAAAGAAATTAATTTAATTTATACTTATAGAACTAAAACAAAACAATTGGAACTGGTATAAAGATGTCTGTCACAGATTGCTTTGAATTGACTTTTATTTTTATTGATGAAAATATAACGTCAATGTGCCTCCATAGACACGGGAGTTCTAAGTATAGCCTGGAATTTTCTTGTTCTAAAAATAGATCCCATGCTGATAAAAATAGTGTACCATATTTTGAGGCAAGGTTTCTACAATAATATGCAGAATTCAACCTTTTTCTCAACAATGGTTGTAGAGAGGACACCAATTTACATCTCTGTTACTTTTTCAGATATTTAAATCTTCAAAATAAGTCTGCAGCTGCGCAGTTCTACAGCTGTTCTAAGTGATACAAAAAGCATTGTTCAGTTTTTAATGCATACTTTGCATATAAAGCAACATTTAGAACCTCATATTTATTGCTTTTTTATATGTAGACAACAGTTTTGGCCACTTTTGTGCAGAAACAAGTCAGTTCAAGAAATAATTACATTTTTATTCTCAGATGTACAAGATGGCATCCCCCTTAAACACGGAAGTTCGCTACGAAGACATAGTTCATCAATATAAATGACAAATAAAAGGAATCACCAATTATACGGAGGTAACCATACAAAAAATAGTGATCAGCCTCTAAATACAATAATACATGATATAATAAAGCATACATAAATGTTGATAACACAAAAACGTGTCAGAATATAGTTGCATGCCGATGAGTGAAGCTGTATATCAAACAGCATGTTCCGTACAGAGAAGATGTTGGCGGTAAAATGACGATTTATCTCGCGGAAAGAGCATTGAAATGGCATGCTACTGAACAGGGTGATTAATCATGTAAAAATAAACATGTTTAAAACAGTTACATGTATCATGTATTTAGTTGAACTATTTACGCACCCTGCGAATGTTATTGTCATTTAAATTTAGACCACGTGGTTTTATTTGACCCTTTCAGTTTCGCAGTAAAAATCGTGACTCGTGTTTATAGCCTATTTCCTAGAATCTATAAACTTGTAGTCAAATATATAATCTAGACGTCTATTGATTTTAAACTTTATTTTCATTAATTGGTGGATAAAATGAGTTCTAGAAATAAATGTGACAATAGAAAATACAGGGTTTTTTTCTGCTGTTGCAACAATTAACATGCTTAGTAGCGATCCCCCCTGAGGATTAATTTTCGATCCGCGCCTGACCTAGTAATAGCATCAATAGTTAAACAGACTATACTATTTAATGCAGAATATTCCTTGAAAATGGCTCGATATGCTAAGTTTTTATACAAAACAGACAACCATTCTTTTTTTAATAAGCATGGTATTGCACACCAAAGCATCAAACATTACTATTATTTTATTAAGCAACCTAATGTTTATATTTTCAACCACGTGTAGAGTGGTTGAACACGAAAGATAACTCTGTTCTGAATATCATCGTTTAGTTTAAATAACCGCTAGATGATGAAATAAGACATATATCTTAATCATAGAAGAGGAGGTAGAGGCACTAAAGGTAACAGTATACAATTGTAGTAAAACTGGAGGATTAATGATTATGCGACTTCAGAGGAACTCCTTTAAATGATTAAACTTGCAAATTATATTGTTAGATATTCAACATCAAATCTGACTTAACTGAATTCATTTTTTTCTTTGAAGAGTCAAGCATCCAGGATCTGTAAAGACCCTAGTAAAGCAGAAGACTCAATGCCACTAAAAGTTAGTACAATTACATGTTTTACTTTATAGTGTTTGACTTCAGGGGTCAACATTAGCAAATGGTTTTATAGAAAATAAACTACTTGTGCATGTACCTATGATGTTAATATTTATCTTGCATTGCTTAATTTTAGGAGTCAAACATTAATTCCTACTATGTTTTCAAAAATCAATACTTTAAAACTTACATTTAAAAGCATGACATATAAAGGGTTTATATTCAAGTATTCATAACCACATATAACCTTTTTACATTTGTATTATTTTACAGACGTTAACCTGCAGGCAGCCCAAAACATCGCAAATATGAAGGTCAGTTACACATGTACATCAAAATCATAGTAGTCATGTATCTTCAAGTCATAAAAAATAACACTAAGACTATTTTGCTTGACAACATAAAAAATAACAATTGTAGGTTATTCCAAGCATGCCATTTACAACCCCCGCCACTCCCTCTGAAGGATCAAAACTACATCCTGCGTTTGTAAGTAAATTTTGCATTACAGTATCTTATATGAAACACTAATATTCTATATCACATGTATAAGGCAATGCCAAGTACACTAAATGTCATATTGGTCATAATAAAATGTAAATGAGTCTATGGATGTTGTAACATACAACATTTTTTACGTATAATAATTAATAGCTTAATCATTTTCATATCATTAACAGAAATGTAGGTATATTGTACAAGTAAAAATCAGGAATTTGGTCCTTTTACTACACTTCAAGTTGTATAAAGAGAACAATTCTTTAAGAAAAAAATATTACATACAAAATAACATACTGCAAACTAGAGATAGGACTTTGAAATTTCACAATTTTGGTTAGACACCCTCAGGTATCACAATCTTTTATTGTGTTTTTCTGCTTAAGATGGCTGGATGGTCGTGGCCATTTTTACACCATATTAATCTCCTTAAAAAGAAGAGCTCTGTATAGATATTTTACAAAACACTTAAATTTCAAAGCTAAAACACATAAATGTTTAATTTATTAAATGTTATATATGTTTATAGGAAAAAGATCATGCCTAAAATTTTAAGGTAGATCCGGTGGTTAATTTGTTTGACCATCCAGCCTCCTTAATGCTTAGTTATCTGGAATATAGAGTTTTAAAAGCGCATTTCACTGTAAGACTAGCAGACCTCCTTATAATGAAATGCATGCAAGGTATTAATTCAATTAAGTCATTCACTGGCAATACACTATGATTACAAAGAGCGAGTGCAATTAAGCTATAGAGAATGGGCCCTTTTTAGTGCCGTTTTTATGTAGAAAATATTAACAAATTTGCTTTTTCCGCAAAAAATAATCACTGATGGATACTTCTGGTTTAAATGCAAGCTTAACTTCACCAAAATTAGCATACATTTTAAACAATTAAGGATTTTTAAATGCCAATAGACAATCTAAATCCGGAAAAATCATAATGAACCTATTCGAATTGTGCCCATTTAAATCAAAGGGAGGAGACATTTAAATAGGCATTATTCTGTTTATGGATCAATTACCGCGTTTGCTGAATTTATACTTTATGCGTTATTTTATGTCTGGAAGAAATCGAATAAAGCTTGAAAGTTGCATATTAGCATAGTGATCAAACAAACATTCCTGAGCATAAAATATCGATGGAAGGCGATTTAAAACGTGTCAGTGTTTTACAGTGAGCACATTTGACAAACGTCTACCTTGATAAAACCCACATGACTATTTGAAATAATTTATTCCATCCTTCGGTTCAACATGGGTCACGCAGGTAATAGCTCTCACTTTCTTTAGGAAAAACCTTGATTTTTTTTTTACAGTTTTCCTTTTTTAAGTACCAGCCAAATGTTGTACAATCTTCTTATTTCCACATGAGTTCTATAAAATAAATAATGCGTCTTTTGTCTTTTCCACAAGTTTGTACATGGTTAGGCTGACGATAAACAATGGCTTTGAAATGAATGCCCGTCCTCAATTTACTATTAATATAAAATCACGAAGGTCGACTGACCCCCAATACATGTATGTTGTTAAGTTTTCGTGGTTTTTACATACACTAAATTTAACACTTAAACTTGTTGATTATTATGGTTAAGATATTAATAGATGATGATATAAAAATTATGCTTAAATCGAATCATTATTTCACTTTTTATCGGGGCACTCGTTCTTTTAATTGAATAAATATAAGAGTTTATGAATCAGCATCGTCGCTAGCCAAGGAGCTTCGGTCCACTCCTCTCCCATAAACCATAGAGCGAAGTGGACCGAAAATCCTTGGCTAGCGAAGATGATGAATCAGTTATGCCACTTACATATGCATTTTACTATTTTACAGGTTACTGCCAACACGCCAGAAGAGGAAGTTATCACAGCTGCGGTTGTTGAATACACCAACCGCAGAGTGTACATGGGGTACTGGAGGAAGACAAACTCACTTACTACAAAACGCCCCTGGGGAAGATTAAGGAAAACTTTAATATTACGAAAATAAATGCAAATTCTATTGCGTTGAATAAGAAAGACATTCAAAAATTTGGCAAAAATGAAGAACAATTTCTGATTACGTCCTTCTTTTGCCCAACAAAGGACTTAAGATTAATCATTGACAATGAAAAATGTCAACTCATCACCAAGAAAGTTTTGGAGTATTACAAAAAAACCTTATCTTCTGACATTAACAAGCAGTTGTTAAGAAGTTTCAATTTCAGTTTTGTGAAGGCTTGCAAATTTTAACCTTGATTCGTTGCTTAATTCTTACTAACCAGTTGTAAAGACCAACACACTTTAAACTATATTTTGGCATTCTTAACAATCAGTTGTTAAGAGTTGCTCTCTGTGTAGCAAATTCTGATATTCTAAACCAGTGTTAATTAAGACCAACAAACTTTAAACTGGATTTTGGCATTCTTAACAATTAGTTGTTAAGAGTCTGATATTCTAAACAAGCAGTTGTTTATACGGTTTTGTAAAGGCTTACAAAGTGATAAATTGATTTCTTGCTTAATTCTTGCCAACCAGTTGTTAAGACCCACATACTTTAAACTAGATTTTCATTCTTAACAATCAGTTGTTAAGATTTGCTCTCTTGCATGGAATATATTTTGATAGAAATTGTCCCCCTTTTCTGGCATTATGATTTTTTTTTTTTTGACAATTTCAATTTTCTGCAATAATTGTTTGATTTGATGGAATTTATTTGCAAATTATATATTTAGTAATTTTTAGAACGGAAATTTATTTCAAAATTATTTACATCATTGGCTTTTTTAAATAGCAATATCATAATGTTATCAAAATATTGCTAAAATCAGCACTTCAAGTTTTGTAGATTTGGATTCTAAATCCAAAAAATGTTAACAAAATATGTGCACATAAAAAAGTCTCAATTTATTACAAAACAAAATCATTATCAACCTTAACATCTGCTTTATAACTTATAAAATGTTCATGGCTACTTTCTTGGCATTCAAGTGAGATACTACAATAGGAATCACCCCTACCCCTTATTCTGCTATTATGACTTTTTGTGACAATTTCTGTTTTGAACCATCAAAAAAGTAATACATTCTTTAGATTTATTAACTAACACGAACAGAATAATAATCAGAATATGTATATGATTATATTTACCGCTTATGATTTTGTACATTTACATTTCTAAAATTGAAAATGTTAAATTTTTCCCAACTCATGTTGTGAAAATGACTACTTTAGAGCCGTATAGTACGGGAAAAAGATCTATCAAATCATGTTTGACGTCTTAATGGATAAATGACATCATAGCATCATGCACTCAAATCAATTATGACGTCATAATAGAGTTAGCACATCAAAGCATCATTGCAATGAAAGTCACGCGATACGTGTCCTGTCCCCCCTTAACATACTCGCGTTTTCATTCGACATACTACGAACAGTTGTAAATGGAGTATTTGAAAGTTTAATATGTTGTTGCACGAGCGAGCGTTGTGTCTATTGGCTTCTTGTCCCACACGCTTTAAAAACAATATACAAATACTACCAAAACATTGAATGACATTTAATGGATTAGTTTTCATGTGATAAATTAAGTATTTTATTGCAACATATACATGAAATAAACATGAAAACGTAAGCTCCCGTTTCATTAAATATTGACGAGGCAATTCGTACGAGGCAATCCCCTGACATTTAACAATTGTCACATCAGTGCGTAGGTTAGATTAAAACGTTAGTATAGAAATCGTTATATTTGGAATAAAAATGCATTTTATCAAATAGTTGATCAGCTTAAACAAAAAAGATACCCATCATTATTTATATTAGTTTTAAACCCTTTTAAACTGTGTCTTATGGGACACATATAAAAACAAGTTTAATAATTAAACAATAATCAATAGGTCTAAAAGTATACTTTACAGAAAATGTGCGCGATTACACCTTATTATTATTCTTGGGAATTTTTCAGACTGAACGGTATAAAGAGAACGTTGAATTTAAATAATAGATAGAATTGAATGTGACAACCGGATTTGAATAACCTTCCTAAAAGCTTTTTTTTTTATCATTCTGTGTGATAAATTTTGATCGTCAAACCAGTTGTTATATACGTTCCACTACGGTAACCATTGTTTTTCCATCTGACCAAGAATGTCTTCAATCAGAATGGATAAAAAACAATTTTGCTTTTTCCAAAGATTATCTTTACTGACCTGTGGTAAGTATCCAATTGTTTTAAAACATATTTCTGAGTATTTTCCACTGCCGATTATGTGTTGTTGAATTCAGAGGGTAGGGTCAACAGCTTTAAAAATATGTCCCTATACGCGTAACATACTATTCAAGTAATTGTGTCAGGTTCTATAGAAGAAGAGAAAATATGAACATTGCTAAACTAATGAACGGCATCGATGAAAAGAAAAAGAACAGATGCTTAACATAGCTTAGTTAAAACAACATGTGCACATTAATTCCATGCTCTTATCCATTAAGGAAGCACGCGACTCCTGCAGCTGTAGAAATCAATGCGAATAAAAGTGCATTTAATCCAAATACTTTCAACGATTAAGAATTTTCAAAGTTTACAGTTGTTGACCAAAATAATATTCTACGGAGGCTGGATGGTCAACAAACCAACCATAAGATTTTCTTAAAATTTTAAAAATAATTAATATGAATTGTGAAAGTTTGAACTGAACTAAAGTATTAAAAAAAAATCCATATATTTAACCTTTAAAATTTGGGTATTTTTCTATATTTTGATACGGTGTGTTTCTTTAAAGGGGCATGGTCACGATTTTGGTCAAATTCTATTTTTCTGTTTTGATTATTTACAATGCTTTAGGAATGCATTTCCAATGACCAAATAAAATTTGAGAATCGGTAGTAAAGTTATAAGCAAGATACAGGGCTCACAATTCTTTGCCATGTAAACAAGGCTCGTGCCCTGTTTTTGTTTACATAAGTTCAATTTACCAGTAAAAGTTGTGTTACAAGCTGATTTTTCCATCTTCTTATTCATTTTAAGCATAAATAAACAGATCCTAACATTTACTACAATCATTTTATGTTTCAAACTGGAGTTTTCACTTCAACATTCAAAATGTAAACAAACGCTTTGTTTACATTGCAACGAATTGTAAGCTCTGTATCTCGCTTATAACTCAACGAATTATACTCAAAATTTTGATTGCCTATTAAAAATGCCTTACTGAAGCATTGAAAACATTCAAATCGGAAAACTAATTTTTGACCAAAATTGTGACCATGCCCCTTTAAATGGAGATCAATACAGTCTTAAAATGACAACAACAATAGAGCCCTCTTAAACATGTTTAGAAAGGTAAAATATCTTAAATGCACCAGCGGGCCTGTGAATGGAAAACATCTTTAAAAATACATTAGACTTAAGTTTTTTTTATTTTAATAGGAGGCACGTCCAAATCTGGAGGTGTTCCATACAACCATAAATTTATAGAATCTGAACCATAAACCATGTTCTCATTGTATCATAATGTACATGCAAAACATATTTGTGCTCCAACCCCCACACCCCCCCCCCCACCAAAAATAAAAAACAACTAAAATAAAAAAAAAATAAAAAATAAATCAAAGTACTGAAATTACTGAAAATCACTAAGCCTGGAAGAAAGTGTTAAAAATCAATTAATAATTGATATGAAAATACATGTAAAGTATAATATTTTAATCGGGATTTATTACATATATATTTACTGTAGTAATTCAAGTAACTCGACAGTTATACTTTCTATAAATTATATTCAAATCATTGGTTTTGGGTAATTATCAAATTACAGATCAATGCAAATTGATAGAAGAATATTCCTGAAACATTGCATACAGAAAACGAAGCCTAAAATAATGTTAATAAAAATTTAAGGAGCACAAATTATCGGAAAAAGGTATTAATCGAAAAATGTTGTATAAAAAATTCTGCATTTGTATATAGAACATGGTGTTCATAACTGTAACATATTGCATATAGCTCGAAATATTATGGGTAAAAGTGGGTATTGTGCCCAATGCCGATAATGAATTTTAATCAAAAACCAGTACCAAATAACAGGTGATTGCATTGTTTGAAAAGGCTAAGGTTACACCTTTTTTTACAACAGTTAACACTTTTAAAAAGATACGTAAAGCAATTAAGTGTCTACTGAAACTTTAAATTTTTTCGTCCGGATAGAATTTGCAATAATCGAAGTTTATATATTTGAAACCGTTTGGTACGGCGGGCGAGAAACTTCAAGACTATACTTAAACAAACTCAAAACCTATTCATATCGTATAATTATTCCAATTATAACTTAACACCTAAAACAAAACTCAATGCATATAACATCTATTTTTTATTCAAAATTCCAATTCGAAAGAAATCATCATGGTATGTTTTGGAGCACCCATATCCGCTATACGTATATTTATAATAATGACATTAAAATGAAACTTATTGCCAAATTAATACTTGTAAAACAAATGTATCTGGATGTGGGATAACTTGAAGATATTAAGTTTTCCCTACTGCATAGTTATGATTTTTCCAGAGTACGAGTTCTCCAGGGTACGACTTCTTCAGCATCTACCAGTAGGTGGCGGTATATAGGAAACGCGAAAACGAAAGTGGAAGTAGGTTTAGAAATCTGGCGACAAAAAAGCGCTGCAGTTCTGCTTAGCGCTTTAAAAAGGAAAAATCGAGAGTTTGGATTAGGAAATTCAATTGAAGTCCATCAATTATTAATGGATGTGGCAACGAATTTATCAGAACTAGAATAAGTTCTAAGTTAATATATTCATATCTTCACAAAAAGATTCAAAGCATACCCTTGTTTTTAAAATAGATGTAATATTGCTAGTGGATACTTTTGTTTACAGTGTTTTCATTTAATTATCTTCTGGGTTTTTTTTTATCTAATTGAATTTTGAAATGTCACCTTGTGTGTATTAGTTGTGAGGTATAGTAAGATGATATTCAGAATTATACAAATAAAGTTTTCACGTGTAAGCTTTGCTGTTTATATTAACAGTATGTTATTATGTACATTTATAAAAGTGTTCCAGATTGCGCGACTAACAGCACAATTTTATACCTTTGATTTACTGAATTTTTAGAAAAACGTCATTTAAAGGTGTGTTTAGCAATATCGTATGATACAGTATTTTACTAATAATACAAAAATGCTTTAAAAGTCTACCCCAATATATTGTAACAGCACATTTTTTAAAACTGTTCGATATTTTTCAATACCTCTTGGTTCAAACGATGTTCATTATATTGTATGGACAAATCATAAGAAAAACCTACGGGTATTTTACATTGCAAAAGAGATTAAAGTACCAGAATGATAACGTTGAAAACTGTGCAAGGTATTCCAAGTGCCTTTCAAACGGAGAAATATCTCTATAAGAAAATCTCGTAAGAAATATGTTTTCGTTCTTGTGAATTTTTCAGAGTGAAAAATGATAAAATGTGTCAATGAAGATATCTTGAAAATTTTCCCTTTCATCGATTCGAATTTCTCTTCTTTCACAGTTATACGTATGTATTTCTAATGAAAATCATCATAAAGTGCTACATGTCCATAATTATCTGGGGACAGACTATTGTGGTCTAGCAATGAAGTGTGGGATATTAAATAGAAAACGCAAAACAAGTAACTCATTGACCATAAATAATATGAATTGTCTTACATAATGGTAAATAACTTAACCATTAATGATAAAATTGAGTAATAACACTGGTTTTTTTTGCATGTATTTCCGTCTATATCTCCGTTGGCTTAAATACGTATCAGATAATTTTATTCAATCGGGTTTTACTTTGCTCTTTTCAGTTCTTTTGGGTGGACAAAGTTTTTGATAATATTTATTTGTTCTTTCTTTAAGCACATGCTTACAAGTCTTATTTCAAGTGTGCATACTACTAGGTTGATTGAATATAGTCAATTTAACATTGTATACTGTAAAATATATTAAAATATAATATAATATAATATACAGTGCTGAGTTTTCCTGCACTTAATTAAATTCACTTCAAAATGCCATTAATGAGATATCCATAACTAGCTGATGATTAACATTTAAGACAATGTCGTAAACTATTCAAAACATATGCCAATCTTGTTTGCACTTCTACCTCTTTACATTTGACAAACTATCTAGAATGTGTCCTGATAACTCAAAATAAGAGCTGTGTATGTCGTCACAATGTAACGATTCTTATAAGCATTTGCATATAAGATTAAACCTTATTTGAATAAAAGAATTGGAAAAGCAAAATTAAAACAAATTTAATATTCTATATGAAATCGGTTTAGTTATATGTAATAGAAAAAAGGCAGAGGGACATGCAAACATGCATATTTAAAACACAATGCAATATTTCCAAACATACTAGTAATTTTTTCATTAATGGTTGACGTCCATCCACTGGGCAACACCATCCACAAGAATCAATGAAATATATGTCAATATTTCCCCACCTATGTACTTATTTTTATTTTCTTTTTAAAAAATTCCTTTTTGCATTATTACATTGAAATATATTCGTACATGTATGCAAAGATGCATGTGTCCAAAGTCTTCCATTTAAAAAAAATAATCCTTAATAGTCAATAGGATTTTTGTCATGCGAAATCATTAGCGGGTTGGAGGTTTAACCATTAGTGGTATAATTTTGAAATAATAATATTGGTGGACAGGTAGAACATACTTTAATCTTAACTTATATTAATAATGGTCAGGATTCTGACCATAAGTGACACTATCTGACATTAGTGGATACTGTAACATCGGAGGCTTCTACAGGGGAGATTATTATAAGATTTTAATTAACCGCTGCCATTACAACAAATTATCCATGCATTAGATCTTCTATGTATTATATATTACTGTGTGCTTGTAGTCTGGGATATAAACTTTCAATTTGAAAACTAATTACTAGACTAAGTCTATAAATTTTAATGTATTGAATCAATGAAACAATAATGATTTGGATCTCACTGATGTTTTTAATTTTGTGTTGGGACCCCGAACAAAGCTTCAAATAATTTTTCTAACATTTTATATTTCATCAGTATGCATACAGTCTGTTTATCATTGACAGATGTTGGAGTTTTCATAATTACTTTTCTGAAATATTTATCAAAATACGCATGCAATGAATCTTTAAACAATCGATATTTAAGTCAGTCAATTTGTCATGAGGATATGTAAAAGAGGTGGTTACAAAAATAGAGGATGGATTAAAAAATCGGTTCTTTGATCACAAAAAATGATGCACCCTGTGGTTTTAAACTCCTTTCGGTAAAGTGATATCATTAAATAGTTATATTTTAATAATGATTTCTCCAAGAACTGCACTATGGTTACAATAACAGAGCTCCATAGAGTACCAGTTTTCATTTTTTTCTCTCTTTTATTAATAGTTTATTTTAAAATATGTACGATACATGTACATGTTTTCCTTAATTACAAAAAATAGGTTTCCATCCTTCATCTATTTTTCCCATACATATATTAAGCAATCAGAGTAAAGTTGTTTTTTTTAACGAAAAATAAAATAAAATAGGATAATCTTTGTTGTGAAGAAAGTTAGAAATTTTGAAAAGTAAAACGAGCTGGCCAATATTATGGTATTATACTTTTTCATTTGTTTCGTTCATGTTATGGTTAAAGATATAAAAATGTTTAAAATGAAAAAGTAACATTGAAAAAAAAACCACATTTAAATGTGATCAACTTATGGGTATGTTCTTTTTTTTTTGCACTGATATTCTATTAAATATCTTATAACGTTTGATATACTACACTAGCGTATGCTAGTATTGTTTTCTAATCATGTTTGTTCCGAAGCAAATTAAATATATGAAGAATTTGAAATATGTTATACCATGATCATTTCGGTTCTGGCAATGCCCAGTGTCTTGAACCACATGCAAGATCATTTTAAAGAAGTACATTTGCTGCATACATATTAACACGGTTTAAAGATGAAATATTCACGGCAAGTTCTATGAGACACAGTTTATGACCTCTTTGAATAATACAAATCCAAAGAACTGTTTTTTTAAGGTGTAAATTGATAAACTACGTTAGCTTTGAGAGAACTCTTTCAACGAGAGTAGTTTGAATCCAATGAGTTCTCTTTTTATCCAATTTGGCTAATTAAGATAACATGTAAATGTATCACATGCTAAATATAAAACATCAAGTATTTCGACATAACCCTGACTTTTTTCAAGTGCGTCAATATCGGCGATTCTAACGCACTAATATTTTTAATTTGCGTTGAAGTGATCAGGTCTCAAAAAATAATTCCTTTTGAGAAAAAATTTCAAATTAAAGTTTGTAATTTTTCAACGCATTACATATGCATGCAAAATAATGTTTGATTACGATCAATTGATATAATTATGGTTAAAGTCTTTGGTAATATTAGAAAGAAATTTCGCTGTTTAGCTCATTTGAGTTGAACGCACTATTATCATTACTGAATTTGACAGTTCACATTCTTCAAGGTACATGACTAAAGCAAGCATGGCCATTTGCGAAGCGTATTTAAAAAAAGAAAAAGAAAATACAGTTTGCTTGATACTCCCTCATATATGTTTACAACTATGAATATTCATCTTTAAGAATTAAAAACCTGACACTTTTTTTTCCAATTTCAATTTTGTGTTCGCCACCTGATCACATTATTATCCAATATGAATGAGTTTAATTTGCCCCATGGATTTTTTCCAATCATCCTCTTTCGAATGTATATAAAATATGATATGGACATTTCGTTAATTGTGATTATTAAAAGAGGTAAGGTAAGCACTTGGCAAGGTTCTGAGTTAGTTTCAAACACAAAAAAATAAAGGTAAACGTAAGGATAGAATATAATTTGTAAAGAAATAAGACTGTTGAGATCGCCGTTATGAGCAAGAATTATGTTTCTTTTTATGTTCTGTGGAATGCTTTTTAAAATATACAATGACAGTCACAAACATTCGAACAAACCATGATTTCCACGCAAAGCTATCAGTTTTCATGTTATCGCAATTTTAATACATGTATCCTACATGAACCAATAGCGTATTATAAGCACATTAATAATTTTACTCATGGAAGGCTATATTTGTATCTAAACAAACTTTTTAATAAGGTTAAATATCCGTACAGTACTGTAAAACAAAAAACAAAATCTTGGCGTATTTGTATTTTAGCTCGAAGGCAAGTGCAACTATAAATTCATTTCAGCGCACATACATTTTTCGAAAGACAACAATAAAACGTTGTTATTATTTGATGACCACAACGCCAGGGTATAATGGTGTGTACGCTCAAGCACGTAAATACATATCCTTTGATTTCTAACTCACGTACATGTGCAAAGGTAAACTGTCAATAAAGTCAATAAACTTCCTTTTGTCCCAATAGTCAATAGATAGAGAAAACAACGTCATTAATCGACAGTGTTTTGTTCGTTGTTGTTAAACAAGTTTGAGTTATCGGACTTTGAATTTAGTAGTGCTTAGTTTATAATACAAGAGGAGTTCCAGGACATAACAAGTGAAAAATCGAATGCTATAAGTGAATTCTTTATTATTTTACATAAAAAACCACACAGTGGTAATAAAATTCAGTACTTATATCAGCTGATTAAAGTAAGAAAATAATCAATCATGTTTTGTCAGCGTGGACGTTCGCCACGCTTAATCACAATTTAAAACCGAGGTAATTAAAAGAAGTGAACTGGGGGAGATGTCAATTTTGGGATGGGCTAATGATAGGGACTAAGAAGCAATACAATTGAATTGGTGAATCCATTATTATTTAACTGACAGAACTTATTTGATTACCCAAACAGTTTACCTGACAGTGTGCGGTTTTATAAACAACTAGAATCGATCGTCCAAAATTACGACATCTTTAGGTAGTAGAAATAACTTAGGTGGTTGTTTTGAAACATAATAATGAAAGTTATACATATTGAAAACCATTGTCGCACTATTATTTTAAGCGCTGTGGAGTGCGCTATATTTTCCTGCTTTACAGTATTAAACATCACCGCACTACAATTAAGTTTTTCCCCATGCTGTCTTTGTGTTCGATTGAGAAATCACTTACCTTGGTTTTAACGTTGTACACATATTGAGATTCACCTAAAATAGACAATCTTTTTATATACGTTTAGAAGTAAGGAATAAAAATTCTTACAGTTGGATTATATAAATATCTATCAGTTTTGATTAAATATTTATATGTCAAAATGTATTTCTTATCCATGACACATTTGTGTGACATACATATGTTTTTCTTTTTTAATTTTAGTAAATATTACAATTTTGGAATTATCAATGAGCAAACCATCCACTGCCATAGGTGGCATAGCTGAATCTGACAACACGACATTTAAAGGGGACAGTATATCCACGACCATTGTCCAAACGTCAACATCAATATCTACAACGATTGAACCTACATCTACCCTCACTACATTAGTAACTGAAGTGTTATCTACACAGGATACGACTTCTGTTGTTCCACTCTCAACATTTTCTGAATCAGTGACATCTATCTATACGATGTCAGAGGAAAACAGTATGTCTACTGCCATTTTCTTACCATTAACTTCGGCTCAACTAAGTAAACTTCATCTTATAGTGCAACCAGATTACCAGAAAGAAGCCTTTATAAACCAATTTTTTTAATGCAAGTTTCTTTTAGCGCCTTTAAGTCAATTTCTTATTTAACTATATCAAACCCATGGACTTAATTTGTTACAAAACATGCATTATTATTTTATGTATAAAAATATGTTAACATATTACTCTGTTTGCAAAGCTTGATACTTTTGCGACAATTAAATATTGCAAACTTGAAAAATTTATTCTTTATCCATACCACAAATAAATCGTCTTTGCGTAGAAGGAACTCTCTGCAATTAGTTGAAAGTCAATTTCTCGCAAATCAATTTTTGTAACTATTCATGTACGGGTATTTTATCGAAAAGATTTTGGAGTCTGGTTGTTGATAAATGAGCTACTATACATTATTTTTCTAACGGTCTTGATTCGCTAAAATATTTGCAGGATATTATATATATATATATATATAATATATATATAATGATATGATATATATATAAGTTCTGCAATTCAGTCTACTTAAAGGTGTCTAAAGGATTACTTTAAGATTATTGAATGAAATAGCTCTGCCATTCAGTCACCTTTTTAGACCTTCCAGTTAACATTTAGTGAATGGAAGAGTTCAATCTTATAATAATTTTTTTTAGAAAATTCAGTTCACTGCATGAATTAAAGAGCTTCATCCTGGGATTTATTTTTGTCATGTTTTCGACTGTCTTGGAGACATTTACTATATTCTATCTAGAAAGAAAGATAGGTTTTAATATTGAGCTGAAAATAGATGTATTATGAAAATACCATGGAATACAAATATTCCAGAATTATAACTGTGTATATAGATCGATTCTTTTGTGAACTGTAACTAATTCTCAGTATCAAAATTGGTCTTTTATGTTTGTAGAAAATTTAGGTTTTGAGTTCTACACCCTGTCTGATAATAATTTATATCAAGAACTAAATGTCGCAATGATAACCAATTTTATTTTTATATTTAACTCAGACTAGACTACAGTGCTGCCATCCTGAAAGTTAACAAGGATATGATAGGATAGGATAGGATGCACGATACATGATAGAAATATAAAAGTTAAGATCTATTCTATCCTATCCTGCATCCTGTAGCCAATCAGATTCGAGTATAAATTTCAGAGTTATTTTTGCGAAACGACAATAAGCCTAACAATGCATTTGCAACGTCAATTTAATTCGTTTTACATGTTAAAACATTTAAGAATGATTATTGGTGTATTATATCAACAAAACGGTGCATAATATTGATGCGCGCTTGTCGGCGCTACATGTTTGTCAATTCGTACACAAGTATGGAGTTACTGTGCGAATTCGATGTCACATTTTATTGATTATTTTATTAAAAAGATTTCTTTACTTTATTTAAAGTCTACAAAGTAATTAAAGCTTAATTGCATTTACAGACGAACAATTCTGCATTTTAAAACAAAAACATGTAAACAAGAAACAGACATTGTATGTGTGTACTTTTCGCGTTTCACGTAATTTCTTCGATGCCCGATAACAGGAACGTATATTTCTGTCCGATATTAAAAAACAACCCAGATCAAAATAATAAATATTAGCTAGCTATAAATGCGTATGAATTTATACTTAAAAAAAAATTCCGAATGATTTAACTATAAATGAGAATTTTATAATGATTCCTAAAGAAATTATGATTTCCAGGTCGTGTTTTCATTTATAATCGCTGAACGAATCGCTCGATTATTGATAATTACGCTCAGTTATTATGTGATAAGAAAAATAAAATGATTAAAATGTGTGTTTAAACAATAGTTCAATAAGTGCATCGACGTTATTTATCTGTTTTTAAAATAGAAATTTTATAAAACAAAAACCGAATCGCTTACATGTTTGTTTACATAATTATGTACATTCCGCGTATGATTTGATTTAACCGTTGCACAGGTAAATAAGTTATCCCGCTTAAAGAATTTTCGGTTTTATGTTTTGATTACTTATTTTGAGTACTACATTAGTTGATAAAATCATTAATTTTAATTCTTAAATTTCGTGTTATTTAACTTGTATTCCTATATTTGGATGGTATGGGATATGATAGGATATGATTGAGCGTATTTGCCCGATAGGGTGCAGGATACAGGATATAGGATAGGATAGTTTTGTCAACTTTCACGATAGCAGCACTGTAAGTGCTTTAGAATATAGTGGGTGTGTAGATGTCGTAAAATATAATTTGATCCTTAAATGTTTTTTGTGAATTGTAAAGTATACATGGTATCAACATTGTTTTTTTATGTTTGCAGAGAATGTAACATTTGAGTTTTACACCTCGCCTGATAATAAGTTAAATCCAGAACTGTATGTCGGAATGAGGGCTAATGTTGAAGTTGTTGCGATTTATCCAGTGGGAGTGTACGAAAACATTACCATCAAATTAGAGGACACAAATCCAGGACAGTTCTTTGACGTAACATATGTGTCTTGCAAACATGGATCTTCAATAACCAGTTCAAACGAATACAAAATTTATAACAGAAAAGGTCTTGGGGTTAGTATAATTATTTAAGCAATAATAGTACAGTTGAACTTTGGTTTCTCGAACACCGATATCTCGAATACAATATGTGGAAGTGATTTGCAAGTCCCAACCACTTATACTTTAAGTAATTTACCCTTGATATCTCAAATACTCGGATATCTCGAAGTTTTCAACCACGCAGCACTTTTAAGGCTTACTATGAAAATATCAATAGATTTTAACGTTCAAAAAACGATGCATTTATTTTTACTAAATTTGTATGTAAATTTATTTTTATCATGATATAAATTTGATATTAAATGAAACAGCATAGTAAATACCATTTTGTATGGCACTTAGCGTGGTCCCCTGAATGGACAGTCACGTGATATGTATTAATGATTCTCCCGAATGGAGGTCATAAACAAATTTCAATATTACAAGGGCATACCCTTATTTGAATAAAAAATTGAAATGATAATTAAATTCTACTTATCTAGTAGATTCTGAAAAGTGCTGCTGCTTTGTATAGAGTCATCTTTTATTAGAATAAATATCAAAAAAATGAGCTCCGGTTAAAATTTATATGACATTCGCTTAATATTTTACGTATTTATTAATTCATTCTATAGATTTCATCAAAGCAGCAGCACTTTTTAATAAATTAAACATGTCCTTAACTTATATCTTAAAGATCGTAATAATCTGTTAAGTGTATGCCCTTGTAAAAAGCGGATTTAGATAGGCTTCCCGATGTGAAACACATCGAACTTGTACATTAAACACTCTAGAAATGAAATGATACACACTCTAAAAAATAAATACATGCTGGATTAAAACAAGCATAATAAATAGGATTTAATGGTATAATAATTGTTTTTAAATTATGCTCCGTTCATTTATAAAATGCATTTTCCCATGTAAAAAAAATGATTGATCCGCCTCTCTCTACACATAATATGCGTCAAAATTTACAGAATGACGTCACATCGACAAGTGCATCGCTATCGGTCAGTTGTTTATATTTAACGTTGTTGGACATAATTTGACTAAAAAGTTGCACGCAGAGGTAATTTTTAATGAAGTTTAATGTGTTCGTACCCATAACAGTCGGGAATTACTTTATTTTTGAGCATTTGTAATGACTTGCTGTTTTGTGTTATGTCATAGTTAACATTTCCCGTACTTTCTGGTCGGCGCGACCACAAAGTAGACCTTAACAGTGCCGCGCAGTCCCATCTAGTTCAAGATAACGAGCGTTGATTATATTTAAAATTTCATATTACAAATTCAATCGTACAATCTTTTAAAAATGAGCAATGACAATGACAAACTGTCAAACAACTCAAAAACCAATAAAGCGAATTACGAATTTAAAGCAAAGCAACACGGACCTCTAAAAAGATAGAGGTGGGATCAGGTGCCTAGGAGGAAATAGCATTAAGAAATATCATTGTCCTGTATTTTAGTAATGAGTATTATTAAATAAGATAAGATTATTATATCTTCAGGAATCATTAGCTTTTTGGTATATGTAAAACGTATGAAAATAAAACGTTATCTAGATCAGATCAACAATGTTGGTCAGAAGGTCAAACTTGGACAATTGATTACGTTTACTTAGCACTGTGACAACTTAATATTTTTTGTGTTTTTATATAGTATGGGTTTACACGCTTTCCAATGCTGGGCAACGTACACAAATCGAGCAACGTATCACCTTCTTACGAGGTGAACAATCGACAGGATTTATGCAACTTCACCATATTTCTACACAACGCAAATAATTTGAAGGACGTCGAAAACATAAGTTTAACAGCATCTTTGGAAATACTGAAAGATAACTTTTCAGTTTCTAGACAAGTGACTTTTTCCGCCATACCAACTGTTTTGGTAATGCTTTTATTGTTTAATTTGTTTTCCTACCTTTCTTTAAAATGATCTTTTTGTTAATTATTTGACTGGTAATAATAGTATCATTAGTAAATCAATGTTTTTTTCTTCAAAATAAAGTTTCCTGTTTGATGATTCGCTAGTAGTGCCAAATTATCAAGATTCGTTTGACAATTAAAAGTCCTAATAGTTTCTAATTCAGCCAATCTTTGGACTATCATATCATAATTACACGAAGTGTTGAAGAAGAAGTTTTCGATATTATGCTGATGTTAAAACACTATGTTTATTACTTTTAGAAACTAAATAAAACTGCTTCTTGTAAACTGTTCCCTTCGGTGCCTAAAATAATCCAAGCTGAGAAATATATACAGAGTGCATTCGAATTCAGATGTTGGATTCCTCTCTACAGTCCCGATATTGAAGTCATCATTTCGGATGAATCTGAAACGCCATATACGTCTGTTGTCTCTTTGTATAACAAATTGTTAGATTTTGGATCAAACTTTTTACCAGTATGTATTCATTTTACATGTAATTATAAGTTATTGTTATGTATTAAATAAACATTTGTAACAATTTTATGACTATTATGCATGCAACATACAACATTCAAATAAATAAATATATTTTAAACAGCATAATTTAAGGTATTTTGATAGGGGATCTTTCATTTCACATAACACACTACTTGGTTACGTTAAATATTGAAATAAATTGACATAAATGTTGTACAAATTATGTCTACAATGTATTAATTTCTATTTTTTATTAGCATAATATTGGCCATTTAAAATTGTAGAATTATTTATCCTTTATTTTAAAATGTCAATCAAATTAATTTTAAATGCATATTATAATTCCTTTGACTGACATCAAATTTCCTCGGGTGTTTTTTGTTTATTAAATCAGTTTACTTACTAATACTCTCGATTTTTTCTTTCTGTTTCTTTATCGTACCTTTTCTTGTGGGAAGGGAGCACAGTCGGCGTACCCCATCAATGCATGTAGTCACATGGCCATAAGTCCTGAAGCATTGAAACACACCTTATCAAAACAGTGGGTAAACCGAGGTAATGGATACACATTGTACAACATAGAAAATTTAACACCTTCAGTGTTACTTTTGAATAATTAACTTATATATAAAATCTCGTTTGCGGTTGAGAAAAAAATTAAAGTTCGTTGTATATGAATTAAGAGGGTGGCGAACCTCCATTTAATTTGCTAAGCTGTTCCCGTAATTGATGGTTCTTCATGTAAAATTGTTTTTGGTACTTTAGAATATTATTACACAAATGAAACAACAGACGATGATATTTTGGACTTTTTGGCATCAGCGACGCTTTCTGAATCTGCCATTTTTGATGTCAACTATACCTTTAGGATAAGTGTTTTAATCGATAAAATCCATTTGTGGAATACTACTGTCATCTTGACTCCAAAGGAATCATCAACAAACGTAAGATCTAAAGTTAATGACAAAAATTGTGCACATATCTTATCATACACAGAGGACATTTAAACTAGCCAAAATGTGTTGTTGAATTATGAGAAATAACATCGCATTTAGCTGAAAAGTTTGATAAACCTTTATTTCACCATATTTTGCATCTTTGGTCCAGTCATATGATACTTAGTTTGCACTTTTTTGCAAGTTCTTGTATTATAAATGCTTTGTTTTTTTTTTTTAGGACACGTTAAGATATACCATCGGCATGTACAGAGAAGATCTGGATGAAATATATCCCTCGAGTGAATTATCTATATTTCTTAAGGTCATAGTTCCAAATCTCTATTCAAACGTCCTTCATATGAACATTTCTACTAAGGCGGAAGCGGAAAACAAGGATCCCGCTCTTGTTATACATAGTATAAACAAACATAACGAAAGTGGTGGTATTCGTTGCAACAGAATTGTTGCAGATTACCAGACTGGTATCTCCGGCATTCAGAATAAAGCAATAGTAAGAATGACTTTTCTAAACTCTTACACGCAAACATCTGGGTATGTTATTTATCGCATTAAACTTAGTATACATTCTGCAAACATAGGAGATATCCATTTGGTGATTGTTGAAACTAACAATCAAGTTGTCGAACACCGTATCAAACTAAATTATCCATTGGTATTTCAAGACACAAACGGAACAATTTTATCTGAACTCAATAAAGTGTTTGACAAAAACTACTCATCATGCATTCGCCTTCCGGTATTGGAGAACTCGCCACCTTTGCTATTGATGAAGCTTAATACAGCATGGTTGCAGATATATCCTGCAACCTATAATATTACAATAATCGGAGAATACATATCATGCCAAAAACATGGACAGAAAAGTTTACAGGTCAGTAAAATTTACGACTTAGCCAAGTCTCTTTGTTTTTGATTTTTTGAAACCTTTTGCACAACTTGTTTCAACATTATTTCTGCTCTTTACCATTACCATGTGTTATATAACATTGCTGTCATGCATCATTTCGATGTATGAATGGAAGTTCTAGGATTATTAAACAGTGAAAAATGAACAAGTATAGTAAATTTTATTTATTCACGGTCAAGCATTTACATTTTAAGAGACATCATTACTCGCCACAATTGTTTTTTTTCTTATCGGACACAATGAGATGTCAAGTGGTATGGGACACCTCAATATAATGACGTACTTCTGATCAAAATAAACAATAGAATTAAGCATCATTTCATAAACTTTTTTTTCTTTAAAAAATTCCGAAATTGCCATCTAACAGCGTAGCGGAATGCGTTAGAGCGATAACTACAATTATGTAAGACACGAGTTTGAACCCCTCTGGATTCAAAAGAGTGAATGGTTTTTTAATTATAATGTACTTTTATTTACATTAATATCAACAGGTGCCTCCTTCTACCTTTATATCCGTTAGAAATCAATAAATGCATTTAAAACCTATTTACTTTGTAAAGTTGTCTTGAATTATTTATATTTGAATTTATCTGCATGGATAATCTAAAACTATAAGTATAAGCAATCAATTTAGAATTTTAAATATTTGCAAAGGTTATCAAAATGAAAGACAAAATGTTTTTGTAGATTAATTGTTTAATTGCAGGACGGTAATCCAGTGTTCTTTATTTTAACCTCTCTATTTTAATCATTTTTTTAAGGTAGTAATTTTTAATGTTAAAAATTGTATATTTTTAACAAATAAATTGTTCATTTTTTCAGATAGTGAATACTTATTTTTCAAAAACTTGTATATTTTTGCAAAGAATGTGTACATTTTCATGTACATGTATTCATTAAAACTGATTTTCACTTTGTCCACTAAATTTGATGCAACGAATATAAACAAAACACTGTACTTGAATTCGTTCCGATGTCATCCACTTAATTAATAACCATGTAATTTCTCTTTTGTTCGAAGGTATCAACAGCAAGTTCATCGGGTGGATTTAGCGGTCAGGTGGCATTTTGTGATTTGGTATATGAAAATAAAATTTCTGAGAAAAAAGAATGCACGTTTCTATGCCAATGCCGACAAGAAGTGCAATGCCGAGAAACAGTGATATTCATGGCTAACCAAGAAATATTAACAACTTGGAGTCTCTGTGAATTAATTGCAAATAATATAGTGTAGAAAACTTATTCATAAATTTTAATATTTGTGGTGATTTAATTTCTGGACCGTTCAGTAATCACAGGATTTGGCTCTTATCAACCTACTTATGTATTATATAAATGAATAGAATAGTATTTTTTATTAAATGTATGACAGATATGGATTGCAGAAATTAACAAATATCAAATCTTATTTAACGACAATGTTATGTTTGAAGAATATATTATACTAGTCAATATAAGGAATCAGTTATCAATTTCTGCATATTTTTTCATGCTATGTAGATCAAAAGAGCTCTTGTATATAAAGATATGGCACATATCATGCATCATTAACATCATTTGATGTTGGTATATGTATTATAAAAATATTTATAGGTAAAATATGATTTTTTTTTACAAATCCATTCAACTTGATAAAAAGCTGAAAAATTACATTGCTTACTTCTATACTATGTTTGTATAATGTGTAGTATTGCTTTTGATTTAGTACGACTAGAAAGTCAAAAGGGATAATGGAACGAATAGATCTAAGATAAAAATGTTTTGTTAATGTTTTTGTTTTAGTTCTGTTAAGTTAAGTTTGTGTTTGTTTTCTTCTGTTGTTTTTCGTATAAAATCAATCAACTTATTTTCGAGCTTAAATCAAAAACTTATTTAAAAATAAAACACTATTTTAGACTGTATTTTTAGATTAGAATTTTAAGAACTTTTCAAATTACATGAAATTGAACACAAAGATATACTTTATCAAAACGAAGCAATAGCTATGCCCCAATCCCTGAATTTAGATTTTTAAAATTAAATTGCGTCTATTGATTTGTTTTTAGATGAACATTACGTTTTTGATATATTTGGCAAGATAATCTTTTGATAAAAAAAATTACTCTTATAACCTAGACAATTGCAATATCTAGACTTAGCTAGAATCATTTTAAATAAATACAATTTCAAATTTCTAAAATTCAATAATGGTTTCAATTCTGAGAGAGCGGAAGTAGGATAAAAAATAAAAGAAAATCAATGTCTCATTGTATTAAAGACTAGATTAATATCCCTATTTAAAGATCATATTCATTACTGGAGATTTCAAATTATACAATTATTCATTAAATCCCACTTTTAGTGTTAAAAGAACATGTTCTGGTTTGCATTTTAAGCATTTGTAAAACATGATCCATTTTACAATTTTTGTTCTTAGAAAATTTAAGTTTTTTTGCAATTATCCATGCATTGTATGTATAACCTTCAATATCTTAGGATAAATTAAGACAACTCTTGCTGATTGAAACAATTTTCGTTACAAACCTGTACAACAAAGTGCTATTCTGAATTAAAATCGTCGCTTCATCATGTTTTCTAATATAAATAGACAGTGTATATAACTATACAGTATATTAACATACATTTATATATATATATATATATATATATATATATATATATATATATATATATATATATATATATATATATATATATATATATATATATATAATTTTAAGTTGCGATAGAAGGATTTTGCTTTCTCTATATACTAAGTCAACATTTTTTATATCATGAGTAGATATATATATTATAACATTTTATGAAATATCTAGCAGCACCTCATTACTTCAATTTTATTTCATTTGAATCTATTGATACTGACTTTGATGTAAACCAGTGTAAAACACTATAAAAATAATTAAATTATTAGCATAGGAACATTCCATCTTAAACAATGTATCAACACCATGAAAGAAAAACACATACAAATTACTATATCTTGTTTTAATAACATCCGTTGATATATGTAGATATTTGGTGTCAATGAGAAAACAAAATATTTGACATCGAGAATGTCATGAATCAAGAATTTTTTTTATTATATCATCATTCATCAAGAAGAATGAATAACTTGTACATGTACCTTTTTGTTTCATTACATTCATGATCACATACTTAAACACATTTTATAACATGGTCTTTTTGTTTGACCGAGATATTTGCATTAATGCCAAACACATATGAAGAATAAAGGAATGATTCCCACTTCAAATTTCCATAGAACCATCTTACATATTTGGGGTAAGCGTAAAAGTATTTATTACAACATATTTTCCGTTTTAAAATTGTGGTTTTTTTAAAAATGAAATTGATCTACTTTAGACATTTATTAGATTTTTAACTTATCACAAACTAGTTTACAATTTGAATAGTGATAAGAAAATTCCAGGTTTAGACCTAAAATGAATGTGACAAACGCAAGAAACTGTTTATTTATGTTCAAAACAAATAAGCAGATAAAACAATCAGCTTAACCTTAAGCTTTTACCGGTATATTACTCAAATGTAAACAAAAAACATGACACGAGCCTTGTTTACATAACAAAGACCTGTACATGTAAGCTCTGTATTTTTCTTATAACTTTTCGACTGACACTCAAACTTTGATTGATCTTCAGAAATGCATTTAATTTATTAACGCATTGTAAACAACAACACTAGAAAAATTTCCTCAAAACCGTGACCATGCCCCTCTGATATGCAAAATATTCTTTATTTACTTTTAGACCAGGACCCACCGTCACCAACGTTCCTTAAGTCAATACTCGGCATCTAGTCTGAGTTTTGACCTCAAATTAATGCACTTTTTCTAAAGGGTACCTGCAGCCAAACCCATGTGAAACTTATGTTATAGAATTTATTTACCAGAATTTAATGCAAAATACCGCATCGAAATCGATGCAAAAATAACGGAGTTACGCCGTTTTAAAGTAGCTATTTTTACCTGCTTTGAAAAATCCAATCAAGAGAAAATAGAATTAGGGATAACGAGGCTTCAGAGGAAGTGACGTCACGAGGTCAACAAGAGGAAAATTTCCATACAAAGCTATACAAAAATAAATTCGATTATACAGCCAAAATGATTGATATAGGTCCGATGTTTTGACGTATCTAGTTATTTTAATTATTGTAAATGTAGAAATTTTTATCCGTTTGTATTTTGTTCAGTCAGATATCTTTTAAAGGGATTTTAAAATTTGATATCCTCCTCGCCTCTTAACCAATGATTACGATATCTTAAAACACTTGCATGGGCAGAATATGTTCATTATTCAGTTTTTGATTACATAATATCACTTCACACGCGAATGATCCGAGACAATGACACAGGTACACAGGTAAACTAACGGAGCTACTCCTCCAGACACGTGTATATCTGGGGTATGTATACACATGGTACACATGCATGTCTGGTGAACAAAGGAGGGTTTCACACCTCTAGACTGGTAAATTGATTTGTGTATAATAAGCTACTCACAACAGAAAAATAAATTAGACTGTGTAAAATCAGGCGTTCATAAGCTAATACATATGTATAGTCTGTCAATCAGACTATCAAAACGTAACTACTAACCTGCTAACGTTCAAAATAAATGCCTTGATTGTTACTTATTTACTCACATTTAAAATGACAAAATTTACCATTCAGCCGTTTTAATCTTTTTAAAAATGTAATTAAGTAATTATTTCGGAAGTAATTAGTTGATCATTAATTTAGTCTCAATTTCTGATCTAATATTAATGAAGTGCAACTTTCTTTCGAGCTCTATGGCCAGCAGTTAAATACTCCAAATAGCTTAATTAAGTTGTTATACTGACGCCGAATCATTATAAAATCTTTCAAAAATTATGACAAAGGATGTAAATAAGTCTAAAATAAAATTCCACTATCGTATTTTTAAAGAATACAAGACAAACTTCATCATGCAGCCATCTTGCATGAACTGTCGCCCTGATTCGTGTGTTTATTTTATATGAATGCTGTTTTGATTGTTATTGGTATTAAATTAGTATAAATGAATAATCGGGCGACATAGTGGTAATTTTATGTCTCGTACGAGGAATAGACCCCGCGTTATAATACCTTTTACAAAGTATGTACTATTATCAATATTTTTAATAATGTCATGGAAAAATCATCCCGGAAAAATACGAAAATATGTTTATTATAACAATAGTGCTTTGATTGGTTGTCGTTTTGCTACATAGACTGTGAATTTATATGGAAAGTGTTACAAATTTGACATAATTCATCAATCAAACAATTTTCCGAATTCGGCATTTTTGTACGGTAAAATACGAGTTTAAATTCAAACAACATTTTATTTAGTCATCCTGGGTTGAAAAGGAAATAAAAATACAGAAACAACTGTTCATAAATCGAAAAACAAGTATTCCTTTTAAAGGAATGATCGGCATGTTGGCTATTATCTTTGGTCAGCTTTGTTAATGTAATGCGAAAGCATTCCGCTACATGTTTTGTTGATTTCCAATATAATTAATATTTTTAAAAAAAAAGATAAGATTGCACGTAAACGAAAATTGTCTATCAAATGTTGATATAGGACACTATTTGGCAAACTTAAAGGAGATGATATTAAACTTTGTTTGAAGATAACCAAAATACTACATTCAATTACCGTATCTTGTAACTTCTAAATTGTAATTAATCCAAAACCTAACTTTAACAGCTTATCTTTTTATTTACAATCCAAATATCATGTTTATCCCCGGACAAATGGAGTATGAGTCTGTTTGGGTACGAGTCAGTTTGGGTACGACTTCACTTTACTCCGTTCCGAAATAGAAATGCATGAATATGCTTTACTTTTAGTAGGCGAATTGTACTTCCGATGAATATTCGTGATTAGAATCAGTTTGTATGTAACTGTATAAATGTTTTAATTTCAATGCATACGGATAAGAGTAACGTTTATTTAGTATTCTACGTGTAATTAAAGATTTAAATGAGGCTGTCATTGCAAAGAAAATAAAGTAGTGCAAGGCGCAATGCGTGCGCAAATAGTAAAATTTGCCGGATGCCTCATATGGACACAACTGTGATCGGCCGAAGCAGATCACAACAATGCAAGAAAACGAACAGTTTTAATACGATTTTCTTGTTTCTCATGTAGCGGCGTTGACACCGTGACGTCACAGCTCATCTCGCGCCAATTCAGCTTGATTCAAAAACCGTTTAGGTGTGAAATTGGGTTTTCCCCAAATATCTCGAAAAGTACTTATGCGATCGCAATAAAATTTTCAGGATGATGTTTTTTCACATAGATCTTCATAATATCAAAAAATTACCGGCACTGCAGATACCCTTTAAAGTTCCCCTATCTTGTTATTTCATATGTATGCTTATCTAGTGAGAATATTTTTGATGTAGATAATTGTGTTATGATGGAGGAATATGAATCGAGAAATGAGTTGAATGATTTAAGATTAATTTTGGTGATGGTGAGGCCAGGTCATTAAAAAAATGAAATGATGGCAAATTATGCGCAAAGTAACGTTTCCTGTTAATTGTTAGTTGATGCAATTAAATGAATTGAAGTCATAGGTTGTTTGCTTTCTATTGCTTAGTTCTAAAAGAATCCTTAAAAATAATTGTCAGTTGATGCAAATAAATTAATCTGAGTCGTAGTTTGTTTTATTTCTATAGCGTAGTGGGCAATACAATCGCTTCTCACCGCTGCGACCCGGGTTTGATCACCGTGATCAACAGTCGTAGTATGTGATAGGGTATGGTGGTCGCCCGCTTGGGTTCTCTCCGGGTACTCCGGCTTCTTCCCACACCAATGACCCCCTCGCGCTAACATCCGTGCCAACGAGAAAAATTAATAGAAGTTGTTTGACAATCGTTATAAAAAAAAATAAAGTTCAGTTTGTTTTTTTTTAAACAATTAAAAAACAAACATGCAAGAAAAATCGATTTTTTAAGATCATTTGACTATTATTATAAATGGACGTTATTTTAGTTTGTTTTGGTTTTTTATTGTTAAAAATCAATTTGAAACATGTCCGAACGTTTTATGTAATTATCAGTATGGACAAAACTGAAAATAAATTATGACATTTCTACATCAGAATTAAAACTAAACATTTTAGCACAAAAAGCAATTTCATTTTTCTATAGTAGTTGAAATGGAAAAAAAAACCACTTAAATATTTTACATGTTGATGGCGGTTATAATTACATTTTCATTACGATAGGTCTGAATGCGCGCGCATGTTTTAGTGGGAGTTTTTAAAGAGTAGTGGATACACTCTAATCTATTAGTTATATTAACAATGCAAAGCTTAAGTTTTGAAACACTGGTAGAGTGGAATGTATATTAGACTTTATTTAAATCTAGAATGATTTAGATGTTACTTTGTTCTTTGTATTATTTGTTGTAAAACACTGTATTTCAGAGTTAATTATAAACTTTTAATACTGTACTAAACACCCGTTCAGGAAGTCTAAAGAGGGATCGATGGTCGTGGCCATTTTAAGAGACTGTATTGATCTCCTTTAGAAAAAGAGCTATAAAAAAGAAAAATTGGAAATTCTCATGAAATTTAAAAAGTAAAATATATGGATTTTTCTTTACTTAATAATAGTTAATAGCAAAACAAATCATATCTTAAAATTTTAAGTAAATGTGATGGTTAATTTGTTGACCATTAAGCTCCTTAATAAAAAAAAAAACCTTAACTTTAGCTAGAGGACTGTTTTGTAAAGATGTATAAGTAAAAGGAACGCACTGCCTTCTATATGTTTTAAGAAGATGGGGGAACAAGATAGCGCAAATGCCCATTTGATTTAGTCGTAAAATACAATTTTAAATTTATTTTTTCCAACTAAATATACTTGATAATGTTATAATACAAGTTTACAAAAGCACAACTTCTAACTATATTAAGTTTTGAATATTTTAACAAACGATAAGAAAAAAAAAATAAATTCTAAAGTTTTGGTGGTATCGAACCCAGAACCTAAAAACCCTAGCTCTATGATTTCATTTCATTCACAACAAAATCCAATGTTAAATGCTATATGCGACTTCAACCACGAATTTACGGACTTGTATTATTTTTCTAAAACCTTCAATTGTTGGGATACAAAATTACATTTTTCAAGTATAGTGGGTCATCTCTCCACGTTTTTGTTGATTGAAATCGGATGATTTCCTTTAAGCCTTATATAGACTATGACAAAAATATGGAGCTCAGAGCCCACTCTATAAAGGAAAGGCTTTGCAGTTCTAAAAATGACACTATTTGGAGGTTTTGATATGCACACGCCAGTTTAAATCATTCTATTCCAAATATTTAACATGTTTAAGGGTTATAAATCGATGTTCTGGTAAATGTACATTGTTTTCAATTATTTAGAAAGAAAATATGAGATTTGTTGATATTTTAATTTTATAGTATCTTATCTATCTTCATATAGGCAGTTTACACGCCTTATTCACCCATCTTCTTTATTTAAAAACACAGATTATAGTCAGTGGCTTTTTTTTACCACGACAGTTTGCACAGACAATTTCACGAGTGCGGATCCAGCTATGACTTCATAAAGATAAACTAAGATACTAGTAAATGTGTACTAGCTTTTGTGGCCATATAAATGAAACTATTTAACTGACTGTATTATTAAATCTGTGTTGTAAAACTGTTAAACAGCGGCTCTGCCAAAATCCATCTTCTCAACCGAATATAAATACAACAACACACACATTTCTGCAAAATATATGCTATGGCGGCCGCCAGATAAATTAAATGGCGGCCGCCAGATAATTATGTGGCCGCCGCCAGATAAATTATGTGGCGGCCGCCAGATAATTTTATGGCGGTCGCCAGAAAACTATCTGGCGGCTGGAAGATAAAATAATTGTTTAACCTGGCACCAATGGGCTTCCGCATTATATAGCGGCCGCCAGATATTATATGCCGGCCGCCAGATAATTATGTGGCGGCCGCCAGATAATTATGTGGCGGCCGCCAGATAATTATATGGCGGACGCCAGAAAACTATCTGGCGGACGCCAGATAAAATACTTTTTCACCTGGCACCAATGGGCTTCCGTAAAATTGTGTTTAAATAGTCGAGTCTCATAAAAATACACATGCATATGTACGGAAGCCTACGAAAACCCATTGGTGCCAGGTGAAAATAATATTTTATCTGGCGGCCGCAATATAATTATGTAGCGGCCGCCACATAATTATTTGGCGGCCGCCAGATAATTATTTGGCGGCCGCCAGATAAGTTATATGGCGGCCGCCAGATAAACTATGTGGCGGCCGCCAGATATAATATTTTTTTCACCTGGCACCAATGGACTTCCGTAGTTTTGGACATCATATCCTAAGATTTTAATATGAATTAGCGTAACCGTCTTAAATGTATTATCATAGACGTCAACTTATTACAAATAACAAAATTGAATATGTATATATATATATATATATATATATATATATATATATATATATATATATATAAGTGAAAGAAAATTACCATTACCTTGATATGAAAATATGAGGATGCTTTTATAGTGAAATAACAAAACGGGCATATGATTGCATTTCTGAAGAAGTTTTTAAACCATTTCCCTTTATAAATCATTCTGAAAATTTGAACCCTTTTTGGGGCTCTTATATTGGTCTGGAAAGAACAGGAAATCGATATCGATAGATGTAGATAGATAGATAGATAGATAGATAGATAGATAGATGGATGGATGGATGGATGGATGGATGGATGGATGGATGGATGGATGGATGGATGGATGGATGGATGGATGGATGGATGATAGATAGATAGATAGATAGATAGATAGATAGATAGATAGATAGATAGATAGATAGATAGATAGATAGATAGATAGACAGACAGACAGACAGACAGACAGACAGACAGACAGACAGACAGACAGATAGATAGATAGATAGATAGATAGATAGATAGATAGATAGATAGATAGATAGTTGGATGGATGGATGGATGGATGGATGGATGGATAGATAGATAGATAGATAGATAGATAGATAGATAGATAGATAGATAGATAGATAGATAGATAGATAGATAGATAGATAGATAGAACTTGTACAGTCATTTCATTAATATCTTTTACAAAATACACTATAGCATTTCATAGCATTAGAATCTTAAAGTATATCAACTCTTCATTCAATTTATCGAATGTTGACTTCACACGCATTTTCTCGCCCTCGTGCCGATCAATCATCTTGGCCATACAGATGAGATTGATTAAGAATGTATTTTTCATCCTCTGATGTACACGTATCAACAATACTTAGCTATATGAATTAAGTAAATGTAATGTTCATTGTTTACATTTTACTTTAAACGCGTGGATTGCTGTTTTATAAGCACGATTTCCAAATATAAATATCACAAACATTTACACGTTCGTTAGTATAACGTTATATATATTTTATCTCAAATGTGTTAATCTCCAACAGAATCATCAGTAAACGTAAGATCTAAAAAAAGAAAAACAAGCTATGCAATTAAAATGAAATTTATTTCACCTGTTTCTTTTTACATAATTGATTAAGGCAACATGTATGAGTGAAATATCCAAAGGTAATAAACCCATCCTTTATCACTTTCGCATCGTTTGATGAAGACATGCAGTTCTAATTTTGTAATGTTAAGTTCTTGTATAATATCTACAATCAGGGATTTTTTTAAACTGGGAAACGTTACGATATATCATTGACTTATACAGAGATGATGTGGATGAAATATATCCCTGTAGTAAATTGTCAATACTCCGTAGGATCACAGTTCCAAAAGTATATTCAGACTTTCTTCACATGAACATTTCTACAATCATGGCAAAAGCGGAAAACATTGGTCCCGCTCTTGCTTTAGAACAGAAACCCACTATATTGTACCTGAACGTATCAAGTGGAACAGCAACAATGCATATGACCAAACAAATATCTTCGCCATTAGTAAGAATGACTTTTCTAAACACTGCCCCACTAGCATATCGCTAATATGTTTTAATCGCATTACACTTAATTTACATTCTGCAAACATATGAGATGTTCATTTAGTAATTGTCAAAACTAACAATCAAGTTGTTGAATACCTAATTCAACTAAATAGTCCTCTGGTATTTCAAGACACGAACGGATATATTTTAACTGAACTAAATAAAGTATTTGACAAAGCTTACTCACCATGCATTCGCATTTCGTTATTGGAAAATACCCTATCTTTGCTACTGATGAGGCAACATAAAGCGTGGTTGGACATATATCCCGCAACCTACAATCTTACAATAATTGGAAAATACTTATTATGTCAAAAACATGGACTGGAAAATTTACAGGTCAGTAACATTTCAGAAATGCTCAAGAGTGAGGCCATAATGAGGGGGTGAATTTTTATATAGGAAAATATGGAAAATGATCTTTAAATTGTTTTTTTCTTTAAAAAAAATCCACCCACAGAGTCAGAAAAGCTGTAACTTATGTGGAAGCATTCTCAGGTAGATTCAAATATTTTGTATTTGATACCTGTATTTGATAAAAACGATCTTAAACCTCTGTTGGATATTGTTGCTCATGTGAGCAATGCGGCTCCTTGTTCTCTTGTTATATTTCTTGAAAATTGTGATTCATAAATTTTAATTCGTGCTCCCGCATTCTTGAAATGTTATAAAACATGTTTGGCATCAATTTAAGTATTCAAGAGAGCATTAACATTATTAACAAATGAATTTGAGCAAGTCTAGAAAAAAATGAATCCTCATTAGGGTTTTGTTTCCAAGCAAATACATTTCATTGAACATGATTACTCGCTACTTTGAAAAAGCCACAGTAACGGTATTTGTTTTTCACATCGGGCACCATGAAATTTAATGTCTGTTAAAAATCAATAAATATCTTTATAACCTCATTACTTTGTATAGTTGTTTTTAATCATTTATACTTCAATTAGCCTGCCCATAATTGTCTTATAATATAGGACATAATTTTAAGAGGAATGTATATCTTTCTGAAATAAGCCAAAGTTTGTGAAATTGATCGCGATACGGCTATCAAATGTTATGTTTATCGATATCCGATCCTCAGCAATGTTCGATAACTCTAACTTATCCGGATTTTTTTTTACCATTCGTACCATAAATTTGCCTTTCATATAAACAAATTTTATTATTCTTGACGTGTTAATATTACCTATACGCTTTGTCATTCAACGAACTGCTTGGCTAAGTGGCTTCAAGGAGACCTACTACCTAGAGGTAAAGAGGTTCGAGTCACCGATGCACCGATACAATCTTTTTTCTAATTTGATCTCAAATTGTATATTTTATTTATTCCATTATCTTCATCGAGGTCAAAATTGCAATAACTTTGTAAAATGCATGGATACTATCAAACAATTTTTTTCATTTTTAATTCATTTATCAGGTCTGAAGGATAAATAAAACGTCCATGACGAAAAAAAAATAATTTGTGGCTGAGGATCGGAGAACCTTATTAATTTTTACTTAGTTAAGGATAATAGGCTTGTCAACATATTTTTACTGTATACAAAGTGATTTTTGCCTTGTGTTATTTTAGCCCTTTTTCACTTGCAAACGCTTTCGGGCTTAGAACACTCTTCTGATCTACCCTGGGGTCAGAATGGAATTTCACAAGTCAGTACCGTGTGTGGCCACCACCTGCATTCAATACTGCGACACACCTTCTACGCATAGAGGATACATATCGTTGAATTACATGCCCCGGGATATTATTCCATTCCTCCTCTAGAGCTGTTGCCAGTTGCAAGAGATTCTGAGGCTGAGGTCTGCGCATCCTTACTCTCCTACCTAACTCGTCCCAAACGTGTTCGATTGGCGAGAGATCCGGAGATTTTGAGGGCCAGTCTAGCATGTCAACGTTGTTCTGGTTTAAGAATTCTCTTGTTGCTCGAGCCGTGCGAGCTGTTGCGTTGTCCTAGCCTGTTGGAATGTTAAACCAGGGCCATTGGTGCGCAGATATGGCAGTACAACGGGGGAGAGAATTTAATCTCTATATCTGTGGGATGTTAAGGTACCGTTCACTACAGCAAGTCTTGTTCGGTTTCCACCACAAAGTCCTCCCCAAACCATTACACTACCACCACCAAATCCACTTCTGTCACACAGCAACCAGCAAAACGCTTTCCACGTCTCCTCCAGACACGGGTTTTTCCATCGGCAAACTTCAAACTAAAACGAGACTTGTCACTAAAGAGAAATCTGGATCAGTTTTGCACCCGAAAGTGCAAATGGTGCCGCGCCCAGTATCGTCGGGAGGTCTTGTGTCGATCTGTCAGCTCTGTTCCTTTGTACGGTCTACGGGCTTTCAAACCGCAACGCTTCAGTCTGTTTCGTTCCGTCTGAGAGCTAATCCTCCTCCCTAAAGCATTTTGAGCTGAATCTACTGCCGTTAAAAATCTGTTTCTCAGATGAAGCAACCGGATTTGCCGGTCCTCCCTAGGGGTGGTTACTCTAGGTCTTCCACTGCGGGGCCGGTCATCGGTAGATCCAGTGGTCTGGAAACGTCTCCAAAGAAGGCTGATCGTCTTCTGAGACGTTCCGACTGTGGCTGCTACAGCGTTTTGGGGCATGCCTGCTTGGAGCATCCCAACGCAGCTTTCACGGTTTTCTTTAGACAATCGGGGCATTTCAAAAATCGCATTTAATGAACTAAATTTTTGATTTTCTTTTTTGACAGACAGCAAAGATTTTCTTTGCAAAGAATTGCGGATACACGTGGTCAAACTGTGTGTAGCACGGGCTTCTACCCCGTCAGGTAAAGGGCGTTACGGTTGAATAATCAGGATTTTTTCATCACAATAGAATGTAGTTTAACTCTGTTATATAGGACATCTATTGTCAAAAATTTTGTTCGAACGAAAGTAAAACAAAATTGTACACTTACATATATACCTTTCTTTTTTTGTTCAGTATATATAAGAAAATCCAATTTGAATTTAATTAGTATATTTTGTATGTTCAAAAATTGTTTACTTGTTTAACTGAGACTTTGCGTATCATTGAAACTGGTTTTCACTATATTCATTTAAATCGATAGGACGAATATATAGATAATTAAAAACTCCATACATATTTTGTATATGAATTTGTTTTTTCTGTCGCAATCATCCTTTATAATGTCTTATTATGTTCAAAGGTATCAAAAGCGAGTTGATTGCATTTTGTGAGTTGTTAACTAAAAAAGTTATTTATGAGAAAAAAGAATGCACGTACCTCTGTCAATGCCAACTAGAAGTAGAATGCATGAAAATAGTAATATTCATGGCGAACGAAGAAAAGAAACAACAACTTGGACACTCTGTGAAATAATTAAGAAATAAAAAGCAAGTAAAAAAGTTCACCGCAATATGAACTTGGTTGGTCACATGATCAAATCCTGTGAAGACCGAAAAGCTTCTCAGACGATTTGATCACGTATCAACTTTTTAACAATGATGTTTATAACTTATATTTACGTTTGAGAAAGGCAAATCGTACAAAATCATTAATATGACAATGGTTTTACGTTGACAAGCGTCAAATGATAAGCGCGTGCGATTATCATTGTGACGTCATGAAAAACTTCATACAGAATTGAACGTTTCCGTTATTCTATAGGTTCATATAAGGAAGCGCATTTGCAAATGTAAACATTCGCAAATATTGCAGTATAAAACTCAACTCATTCAGGGCACCTTACTGCATCACTACTTACACTTTTCAAAACAATAAGCCACTATCAAATGATTTGGTTGGCAACCATGATAGCTAAGTGGTTATCGTATTGGGCTTGTGAACCGCATATTTTAACTTTTGTTTATATTTACTGAATTTGTTTCTAAAAATCATCATTTTTACCCAATGTTGCATTTTTTTTTCGTCTATTTGACTTTCTTAGATTATATGTTTTATGCTTTCTATAATAGTCAAGTAATTTTCTGCCTATTTGATAAACTAGTTCAAGGTGCATTTAGCCTTCTTTATGTTCATGGAGAAATGATTTACTTTTCTGTACTGTTTAAACATCAAATGTTTTTGCTTCTTTTTACATACATGTACTTAATTTATATAAAGATAAAACTGGCGTTTTTTTTAGATTTACATCTTTTATGAATAGCGGAGATTGAATCACTGTGGTAATTAACGATATCAACTCTTCTTTAACAAAAAGATTATATCATTCTATACATTGTTAATATGAGGAATCAATTTACAATTTTTTGTATTGTTTTTTTAAGTTAGGCAGTCCAAATTTAAAGAGATGACACATTGAATTTTACAATGAAATGAAAACTGTTTGCTTATGTAAGGAATCAAAAAAGTGATTTTAGACAAAGTTGATAGTTATTTAAACATTACAATTTAACTATAGCTAAAAGCATGTGACAATATTCTATGCGATTCGAATCGTCTTTAATATTACATCTATTTAGTAATTTTTGTTTTATATTAAATTGTCATTTCAGAACGTGGCAATTTGCTGGCTGTTTCGTTATTTCTGATATAACTATAGCTGACCAGATATTTATATTAAGGTCAAGATCGAAGTCATAACTGATTTGTTAATTTTTCCCTCGTACTTTTCCGCTTTAAATGAATTACGTAGAAAATGATATAATGTCTTAACATTCTATAAATTTAATTATGGAAAAAGTAACCTCGATACGTCTTTTCGATTTTACATCACTTTAAAGTGGAGATTTTGAATTTGTTTAATGCAGTTTTAAGAGAGACTAGATATTCAATTTTTTTTTCATTGTTAAAATAGACAAAAACATTTAAGCTATTGCACTAATTTCCTTCATATTTCTTAGGAAATAATAGTCTAAAACATATAATTTGTAAATGTTTTTCTAGAAACTCTTTCTAATAACAAGTAATTGTTTCGTATTGTATGATTACAAAAAAATTAGTTCACCATAAAATCAGATAACAATTTCATCAATGTAAAATTTTGATCCTTCTGCATTTGTTACCCCAGGATAGAACATCAAAATTCAACTAATAACTCGTACTGTATGATTATACTTCACCATAAAATCCAATAAAAGTTTCATTAATGCAAAATTTCGACCCTTCTGCATTTGTTACCCAAGGATAGAACATCGAAATTCAACTAATAACTCGTATTGTATGACTATACTTCACCATAAAATCAGATAACAGTTTCATCAATGTAAAATTTCGATCCTTCTGCATTTGTTACCCAAGGATAGAACATCGAAATTCAACTAATAACTCGTACTGTATGATTATACTTCACCATAAAATCCAATAAAAGTTTCATTAATGCAAAATTTCGATCCTTCTGCATTTGTTACCCAAGGATAGAACATCGAAATTCAACTAATAACTCGTATTGTATGACTATACTTCACCATAAAATCAGATAAAAGTTTCATCAATGTAAAATTTTGATCCTTCTGCATTTGTTACCCAAGGATAGAACATCGCAATTCAACTAATAACTCTTATTGTATGATTATACTTCACCATAAAATCAGATAAAAGTTTCATCAATGTAAAATTTCGATCCTTCTGCATGTGTTACATCCGGATAGAACATCGAAATTCAACTAACAACTCATAATTACATGTAGCATCCTTGGAAGTTTCTTTATAGATGTCAAATTGGAGTTACCCATAATCCGATACATGTACATATAACACATATAAAGATTAACTGTTGATGCATGTGATATACGCTACTTTTTTTTTATGCACACTTTATTACACCAGCGACAGTTTTTAATGGCATTGTGGATGACCTGAGAGAGAGAGAGAGAGAGAGAGAGAGAGAGAGAGAGAGAGAGAGAGACAGAGAGAGAGAGAGAGAATTTAATCTGGAAACTGATGCTACTCAACAGACCTACAGTTACGAATAAATGGCCGATTACGTTTACCATTAACTTAAGAAAAAGTATTTGATATTGGAATAAAAAAAATTATATTGTTTTAACTAATCTGTTTTATGTGTTTTTAAGCTGAGGTATGGCAATGTCGACTTGTATATTCAGTTAGTAAAATTAGGAAAACAACCAAACAAAACAACCCTTAAAATAATAAAACAATAAAAAATAAAATCGTACATGTATCAGCTTTACAAGCTAATTTTTAACATTGGTCAATATAAATGAGTCATCAAAACTAATTAATATTCGAAAAAAAACCACACTAATAGAATCTGTATTTTTAAATCAGATATTTCATTACATAGTCATTACCAATGATTTGTATACATTTTCCTATTAATCAATTAATTGTCATCCTATTAAAAAACACGTTGTTGAAATTGCTAAATCAGACCTTTTCTTGTTTTATCAACATCCGTTGATAGACAATTAGGGTCAATGAAAAAACAAACTATTTGACATTGAAAAAAACCCATTAATCACAAATTTCGTTATAGACTCATCAAGACTAATGAATAATCTGTTTCTTTCAATGCATTGATGATCTCGTACATTAACATGATTATTTTATAATATGATCTTTCTGTTTTATCGAAATAATCGCATAAACGAATACCATACACGAGAAGTGAAGGTCTTGTTTCCACTTGAAATGGATTTACATGTTTTACAGATTTGCTCTTTGTATAGAACCATCTCAGTAGTACATGTTTGGGGTAAGTTAAAGATTATTTATAAGGATTTAACTTTGTTAAAATGTTTTTTTTGGAAATTGAAGTCGATCTGATTTAGACACTCCAAAGACCTGGAAGGTAATGGAAAATAGTTCAAGTTAAATTTTGATCACTTGTAATTTAATAGGATATATTGTTATGGTACACACTTGTAGGTTTTACAAAAAAGAAATTTTTTAAAATAAATTATTTTTTTTTTCAAAGAACATACATACAGACCAGACATTCGGTCACACACATACACACACACACACACACACTTCATGAATAAGCACACAAATATCTTATAAATGAAAAAAAGGTTCAATTAACAAAATAGAACTAGAAAATTATATTCATAACTAGACTCTATAGCAACAAAAAGGTCTTCCGTTTATCATGCATTAATCTGTAAAAAAAAATGCATTTCTCTTGTAGAAAAAATGGATATATTATTTACTGTGAAGGAATTTTCCAGTAATTATTATTATTTAAAACAAAAAGACAAAAAGTCATTTTTTGAATATTTCCTGAGACGACCGGAAGTTAAGACGGATCAAACAGAACATGGTAAACATATCTTCGTACATTATTTCGTTTTCCCTCTAAAGTTTAGTTGCTCAAGTGTTTGTCAGTTCTGAGATCTTGCTGAGAAACGGGTTTTTATCTCGGGACCGAAAACGGACAAACGCAAGTGATTAAAGATATTAAAAGTTATTTGTTTTAGTATATTTACCTGCAATACATAACGGTTCATCGGACTAAATACATTATTCAATGAGAAAATCTAAACTTATTAAAAACTGTATTTGCTTGAACGCTTCCGGGGACAACCGAAAATGACGGAAGACAAAATGAAACCAGTTCAACACATTTTCAATTAAATGTATATCATAAAAATGTACATATAAGTTTTGTGTCTTGATCTCTTACTATATCTGAGATCTTGCTGGAACAAAATTTGTGTAAAAGAAAGCTACAGAGATATTTGAGATGTCTGATCGGAAGTAGAGGTTTTTTTTTTTTTAGTTTTTTTAAGCATATATAGATAATCTATTGTATCTATTACTGAAATATAACTTTTATGCTAGATAACAAAGACAAATTTCAAAAAAATCCTATTTTGGAATACTTCATGTGATGACCGGAGGTTACGCCGGATAAAACACAATAGTGTTAACACATTTACATAGGTAAATCATTCTACAAAGTTTGGTTGTTCAAGTATATACCATACTTTGAAATCTTGTTTTTTGTCTGGTGACTGGAAATGGTCAAACGAAAGTGCTCAATGAAAATTGAAGTAACTTTTTAGAATGCTATGTATAATTTTCTATCGTACATTATTGTTAATCAATTTAACAAAAACTGTCAAAGAAAAACAGTTTAATTATAAAGAGCTTGATTTCTTTGAACCTTTACGTTGAGGACCGGAAATGACGGTTGACCAAATGAAACCCGTTAAACACATTTTCTATCAAATGACTACAATTCATGTAAGTGCTACATGTATGTCTTGATCACTTACATTTTTTGAGATCTCGCGTGTACAAAATTTGTTTTAAAAAGCTACCTGAGATATTTCAGTCATCTAACTGATTTTTTGTTTGTTTATTCAACATTGAAAAGATTAAGTATGTAAAGATTTATACTTATATATTCATTCTATGTAAAGTTATTTAAATACGCAAAATCAATATTATTTAAATATTTCCGGTGACGACAAAACAAAATAGTTTAAACTCATCTACAACTATGTGTCTATAACCCCACAAAGTTTGGATAGTTAATTTATCGTTTCTGAGATCTCGAAGTGACAAGCTTTTGGTCGCGGAAAAGGAAACGGACAACCTGAAATAATTTTTGGAAAAAAAAACCAGCCTCGAGATATTATCATTCTCTATCATTCCTAAAAATGTCAATAAAATCTATTAAGCCATTTTGAGAAATCATGCCGACAGAAAAGGGGGAAAATAAGAAGAATAGTAAAAAAAACCCACTACAATAAGTGTAAGGTCTTCCGTTGAAAACGGTAGACCTTAATATAAAATATAAATAAGTATATAAATAAGTATTAGATGTCAGCATCAGTAATAACTTTCCAAGAGTCACATAAGTTTTTCAAAATATTGTTATTCACAAGTTTGTATTGCAGCATATCTTTCAATATTGTATTTTAGTTTTAAGTGACCAAGGAAACCAATGAAGCATGGTGTCTTATTTGACATAAGACAACATAATATATATTGATTCATATAAAGAGTTATAAAATTATTGACTTTGTCATGAAACGACGATATAAGTTGGTCAAGTAGAATATGAGACACAATAAATCCAACTCTTTTAGAGGTCTTCCTGTAAATATATCAACTAAGTTCACTCCAAAGGGTATATATTTTCTCACAAAAAATAAGAACATGTATTATCGTTTCAACATTATTTTTGCAACATTCACATCTTAAGTAAATTTGATATTAATTGTTTAAGGTATTATCCAACTGAAAGAATTCTGTGTTAAATTTTAAATTGAAGCCATTGTACAGAAGAATTGTTTGTGATTTAAAACAAATCTTTAAAATGCCATAAACAGTAAGATTTTCAACATTATAATCAGTTAGAGCTGTTTTCCATTTGGTTACAGGAGTTGTGGCAACCATATTTTTATTCAAATCTTTGTAAAAAAAAAAAGTACACTTTTAATGGAGTATAATTTCAACTTTATCACTAGGATTAGATAAAGCTAAAAAAAATAATAATATAACGAAACCACTCCCAAATTAAAATTGTACATGTTATATACAAATTAATGCGGTGACCGTCATATTTGTTCAGGGTTGACTTTCCTCGACATCCTTTTTCATTATAATGCTTTCATTTAATATCAGAATTGAATATGTACAGCAAGCAAATCAAATCGAAAGCTTCTCAAAGTTACATTTTATATTTCCGATAAAAATCACATATATCTATTTTGACGAACATCCCAACATGTTATGTACATGTACATAGTCTTTAATTGTCAGTTAATGCAAATTTATTAGTTTAAGTCATATTGGGTTCCTCTCCATTACCCGGTTTTATACAATGAAAAAATGACAATAACAAACCGTTAACCATCTCAAAAATCCATAAAACGAAATACAAATTCAAAGCAGAGCAACACGGACCTCCAATATAGAGGTAGGATCAGGTGCCATGGAGGAGTGAGCATCCTCTGCTGAGCGGTCCGCGGGTAGGTTAAGGCAACTCAGAGTTTACTGATCGCCGATATTATGGTCATTTTAAAAATTGTTTATTTGTATGAAATCAGTGCTGAATCTTAATATCAAGTGAATGTATTCAACGAGATATTATATTTTTACTTCGGAATTAAGTCGATCTTTAAAGCTGCCTTGCCATGGTATCACGTGACAGTTAAAAATAGATCATTTTTGTACCTTAACAAAAAATCAAAAAGTGTAACACTACCCTGAAGTTTATTTGTATGTATGATACAATAATTCGATCGGCAATAAGTTCATGTTTATTAATATTGCTGCTAGAAACCTATAGTTAATCGCATAAAATAAATATTGTCATTATTTACCGGAAACCTCCTCAACTTTTTCAATTTCATTGAAAATACTACGTATTTTTCATTTACAACAACAAACCAAAGGATTCTAGCAGCATTTTTCAAGTATTTAAGGTCATGTGCTTTTGATATTTGCCAAATTCATCTTTCATAATATTCGGGGTAGTGTTACACTTTTGTCTTTTTTGTACACACTGACAGAGGAAAGGCCGGTCAAGCCACATAAATGTCTATCTGCTTACCTTATAACACTCGCTGATATAACAACATATCCATGCCTGTATTATCCTGGTTTTATCCTAACTGACACTCATCTAAATCTTGGGTATCTGTATTAAATAAGTCTTATTTCGGCATTGTTTACACTGCATTCCGATGATTTGTCTCCCGACATTGATCTTCTCTATTAAACATGCTTGTGACGTCATCAATGTTAACGATACGTAATACAGAGAAATTGAAGATATATTCTGTTAAAAGAGCTTCTATTGACATTTTACGCCTGTAGTTTTCATAATTTGGACCAGAGATAAAGTTAAAATTGACAGATTTCTTGAGTAAAATATGACATCATGCTGCTTATTGTGACGTCATATCGATCAGAGGAATTTTTACTTGATTTGTTGCCTTATCATACCCGCGTCACATCCGCCGTGTGCTCTTTGTCGTAATCGGGAAAATAAAAACCGCAAAAGTCCGTAGACAATTATGTAATTAATTATGGTCTAACAATTAGTATGAAAAACGTCAGTCAGCATGCGACTCAGTGGAAGATTGTATTTGCTGACAAGGTCGTCGTATCGACCATAGAACTTACGAAAAGATGACTTTAAACGAGACTGTTGATAGTCCTGTTTTATCAACGTGTTTGTCAGTAGCTTGCATCGTCTTAGAAACTGTTCATACGAAGAGCATGCCCTTGCGTATCGAATTAACTGAGAGACAAAAACACCATATGCAGGTGATAAAGGTATATTGCTACATAAGTAAGGAAAGTTGACTATAAAAAAATTGAAGTCATTGCGTTTATCATAAAGTTTTGTTGTTAGGTTACCATCAATGTCCATTTCCAGTAAAATATCCAAATATGAAACAGATGACGCTGACTCTGTGGTATCTTTTATTTCAAGTTCACTGGGATATATCGAGTCGACGTACGTATGGAAATAACAACTGTTAATTGATAATACGTCGTCGATATATCTAAATGTTGAGTTGAAGGCCACAGCGAGTGATTTATTTTTTTTCACGTACAAGTTTTTGAATAAATTCTGCTTCATAAGAATACAAAAATAGGTCTGCTAACAATGGGGCACAATTAATAAAAACAAGTCATGCAAAAATACCGATTTTTGAAAAATAAATTTTACTATTTGTTTACTTTGAAGTCATTTAATCATTATTTTTATAGTTAAAATTCATTTTGAAACATTGCCTTAAAGTATTATATATGGGAAAGAAAAATACCCTGATATTTGTAAATTAGATAATTTTTTTTTAAAAGCACAAAGATCAATTTAATTTATATGTGCTTATTGTAAAGCACATGCATATGTACTTATACGTGTATTTTCATTATTTTTTTTTTAAAAGAACATTTCTGAAATTATTTCATACATTGGTTTTAACTCATGATTTATTTGCAATCGATACTTAACGAATTTTAACAGAGGGTGTACAAAGTTTGTGTCTCTTGTATTGAAGAAGATTTAACAATTATTACACAAACCAACCAACTTTCAAAAGAAAAATACTAATTCATGTAGATTTGTTTTTATACAAAAATGCAAAAAAAAAATATATATATATATATATATACATTAAAACCTCTTGGTATATTTATAAAAGTAGTTTTGTCATAAAAACACTATTTGTTCTAAGACTTGAACATTAATAAGCATAACAAACACAATACACTATTTCCTGTCTTTTTTATATATTAAGTATGTCATTATTAGTCGCTAGAATCGCTAGAGGTGATGTACATTGGTAATGCTATAAACTGACATTAACACAGTTTTGATGATGGGCTACAGATGTGGGGACATATTTAGTTTGAAAACTAATTGAACATGTGTCAAAACGATTTTTGGCATTTGTCAATATATTGTATATATCTATTATTCCATATGTACTGATTTCAAATGCGACATACATTATGAATTTTAAAGAAACCTTGTAAAGGCTATAATAGTTTTTTTTTATTCTATCAGATATTTTGTTTTATTTAGTTTATTTAACAATTCTGCAACTGTCAACAATAACAAATGATATGATTGTATCGGCTTTGACAACAGCCATACCGCAAAATGATACGTTCAGCGACAACAGCACTATCCCCCAAACCATTGTACCAAATGTACTATCCACTTCCTTTGGGACATCGTACAATACGGATGCTAAGGATAATAACTTGTCGACAAACACTGCTCCAATTACAACAACCACAAGTTATGCTATGCAATTTAAGGAGGAGGAAACATCCACGCATGTTGTTCAAAACTCAACGCCATCAGATTATTTAGCCCTAGGATACTTTTTTAACGAATCGACAACAGGTATGAAACCAACGAGAACAAAACATATTCTCTTACAAAATTACCGAGTTTACCTTATTCAAGGTCCAAGATATTAGATCTAACAAACTTAAGGATTTTATAATGCATCAAATGCATTATGATTGACCTTTTTAAAATCATGTTTACACAAAATTTTCTTTAAGCACGTTTAGTATATTTTTCTTCTACTTTGAAAAAAATAAAGAAAGTATTACAGGGCCTGGAAAAAAAGAAGAAAACGAAAGAATAAAAAACAGGCATCAAAGTTTATTATTAAATTAAATATTTTTGTCTTTTACTGAATTAATAGTTATCAACCGTAAAAGTAAACTCGAATGAAAGGTTATTCATTAACAAAAGTTATTGGCTTGAACTAAAATATTGAACTGTATAATACCAAGTTTAATATGTTGATTTAATCTGTATATTCTACTTTTAAGATCCTGCTTTCATTCAATTCTTTACCATGTCTGATGATAAACCGCCGTCGGAGCTGTTTGTCGGAATGAAAACTACCATTGTTGTGGTAGCAGTATATCCAGTGGGAGAATACGGAGTAGTTACGATAACATTAGTAGACGAAAACATGGAGCTGTTCTTTGATGTGTTGTCTATGTCTTGCAAGCATGGACTCTCAATTAGCAGCGAAAAAGAGTACCCAATAAATAAAAAGTCAACTCGTGGGGTAATTTATATTAACTAACAGTTTTATCTCACCTGAGCTAAAAGCTCAAGTAAGCTTTTTTTCTATTTATGTCCGGTGTTCGACTGTCCGTCCATCTGTTTCTCTGTATTTTTTTTTTTTTTTACATCTTTGGCTTCTTCTCCAGAACCAGTGATCCAAGTTTAACGAAACTTTGTACAAAGCATCATTAAGTGCGGGTAATTAGTTTAATTGAAGGACCACATACTCTTTCAATGGGAGACAATAAAGGTATTGTAGAAAATGTGTAGATAATCTTCTACTCAAAACAAGAAAGCTAGAAAATCTGAAACCTTTGTGAAAGCATTCCCAGGTAGTGTAGATTCAAGTTTGTTCATGATCAACGGGGATATGGTGGATTGTATGTGTATTGTGGATCAAATTATTACATAGGAATAAGTAAAGACAATCTTAAGATAATATGCCAGGATTTATGAAACTTGAGTTAAATCATCCCAAGGTAGTGAAAATTCACGTTTATTCAAACAATGAGCCCTAGGGGTAGGATGGCCCCAATGAGGGGTCAAATTTTTATATCGGAGTATATAGAGAAAATTCGTTAAAAATCTTCAGAGAAGTTGTAACTTGTGTAACAACATCCCCAGTTAGTGGTATTCACATTTATTCTAATCATGATCCCCGGAGGTCAATAGGTGCTACACACGAGGGGTAAGGATGTAGAATATTTATATTGGAAGATATGGAGAACATTTTTTTTACAAATATTTTTCTCAAAATCCATGCGATAGGACTTTAATTTTTCCAGGAATAAATAAGGCTGTATGTTTATTTTTTTTTGTATACAATCATCGATTCTTCTTTATTGGCATGATTTTTGTGCATGGCTTCATTAAGATAATCATGGTATGGCTATTGAAGTATAGGTTAGCATTGTGGCCCATATACATCAGTTAAACTTGGCCCTTTTTGTTTGATTGATTATGTTTTGCACTTTTTTAATGTTTTTTTTTAAATTTTGTATTAAATTTTTAAGGGGGTTCGGCTTCGTGCTTTTTGAAAGGTATTAAACATGTGACATTCGTCAGTTAACTGATTGTTACTTGATTGTCTAGAGAGATGGATGACAGAATTGCATGTAGATACTTTCAATACGACGGTTTCATATAAACTTTTGATAAGGTTACAGTCATAATATGTAAATTAATTTAAGGAATCGAAGGGTTTTTTGTGCAACCAACATGGAATTGTATTTTATTTAACAGACTATATTTATTAATATAGTTTAAGGAAAATAATCAACATGATAAAGAAAATGTGAAATATTATTTAAATATACGTTTTATTTAGATTCGTTCGTTTAGAATTACTAGACACCTGTCAATATATACATATTAAACGTATCTTGGTTTTATCCATATAATTAAATTACACAAACATTAAATATATTTCTGAGCTATTAACAATCTAGCTGTTTCTAACTTATAAATGTCTTTAATGTATCAAAAATCTAATTTAAGCCGTCATACAGGTTACACATTTTTTGAAACTCCTTTTCTCTATTTCACAGTCAGGTTTTTTACACTTCTCAATGTATGGCATCAAACGCGAAATGATGAACGTACTTATATCGAATACCAGCGAAGTGAAAGATCGACAGGAAATGTGTAACTTCACCATATTTCTACAGAACACTAACGGTCTAAGCGACGGTCAGGAAATCAGCATCGTGGCTCAATTAGATTTGGATCAATCTTTCTCGGATAGTAACATGATTATCGAAAGACGAGTTACTTATTACGCCAGAACAACAATTTTGGTGATTTTTAAATTGTGATAAGTTTATTTCACTTCAATGTTTATGGGGTTTTGAATAGGTTAATTTAAATTCTTTAGTTATACGAAACAAATTCGTTGCTTATCTATAAACTGTATCTTATCAAAAATGCATATATATATATATATATATATATATACTTTTTAGGAAAACAATAAAACAGCTTCATGTGAACAACACCCTATGGTTCCGGAAATAATAACAGTAGAAAAAAATGTTGCTACTTCATTCAAATTCAGATGTTTGATTCCATTTTATAACCCTCGTATGATGGTTGTTATATCAGATGTATCTGATCGTCCCTACACGTTTGTCGACACCTTCTTCATTTATCTGTACAGATTTGGATCCCACTTTTATCCTGTAAGTGTATATAATGGCCCGTGATATCGATTATCTACTACAAATATTGACTGGGTTTGGCAAGTACATATCATTTACATATAATATTTCTTATAATAATATAACTTACTGGCATAAATCTGCTTTCAAACAAATGATTTTGCATGTTGACTGATTTTCCTGAAAAAATAGCAATTAAATAGATTTGATATTTTAAACATTGTTTTCTACGTTTTGCATGAATATCTTGTATGTAATACCCATGTTCTTTTTACTAATGCTATGAAACTTTTATAAATTATCAACGTAATTAAAACATTATAAACAAAATGCATATATAGTCAAACTTGTTATCTCGAACTAGATGGGACTGTTTAAAAATTTCAAGATATCCAAGTATTCGATATATCGAGGGTAAAATACTTTAAAAACTAGAAGTTGGGACTTACAAATAACCTCGAAATATCCATTGTATTCGAGATATCAGTGTTCGAGATACTGAAGTTAAACTGTACTAGTATATCTTTAAAAACTTTTAATTACTTCATATTCATTGTTTTTTCTTGAACATTACCAGATTGTTTTATTATTCATGTGACAGACATGCAGTGGCATTCATGCTGATTTTCAATATTAGAAAAAAAATTCAATTTTTTTTGGTCCTCAGGGTCCACAGGCTGATTTTATGCTCAGAGAATGCAGTGATATGTTTACGGACAAAATGGCTTTAGAGGTACCTTTACCTCAAAACTTGGTAAATCGAGGTAAATATTTAGCTATACATAAGTTTTATTAATATCAGATAAAATTTCTTTGGAAAATTTACACACATAAAATGGAAACATGATGTGCTGACACCTTATTATGACGTATATAAGAAGAATGCAAAATGATCATAGAGCCAAAACAATGGAAATTGGCCAATACAGTTAAACAATTTTAGTACGAACACGGATATAGCAAAATCTCGGATATAGCAAAGTTGTTTGAGTCCACGGTAAAATTCGTAACAAATTAAAATTTTTCGGTTTCAACAAATTCGGATACAACGAATTTTGGGATATAGCAAACTGTAGAATGTTGCAGGAAAAATATGAATCTCACTGACAAAAATGAACATTTGTGTATTTGTACATTCAGTTTAACCTTCTTAGTTTGTTTTAAATTTAGCATACTACTACACTGAAGAGACTACTGACGCCGACCTTTTGGAGTTTTTGTCATCAGTGACCCTTGCAGAGTCATCCACTGTAGGTGTCAATTACACCTTTAGGATTCACGTTTTGCTCGATGAAATTTCTTTTTGGAATGCAACCGTTCTTTTGACTCCAAAAGAAACACTATATAACGTGAGATATTAAACACAAGTAATATAATTACATATAAAGATTTTCTTTTTTTCAACAAGAAATGCAATGGATGTCCATTTTCTTTGAGGAAACAATTATCTACTGTATACTTCATGAACACTTCTGCATAATATTTTGTATAAGGTAAAATTTTATGTAAAATTGTTCTTTGCCTATGCCACGGCCTTTAAGGTATGCAAAAAGCTATCTTAAAGAAAGGAAGGAAGATAGCCCTCAATAATAAATGTGACCTAATGATGCCAGTCTAAACACAAATACATGTACATACATGTACGTACATGTACATCTTTTGAATGCTCAATGACTAAACATGATGTTGATAGCATGTCATGTTTGAAATATCGTGATAATGATATTTAAATGTTATTTTATTTATTGTTATAAAGGGGTTGTTAATTTAATGGCTGCATAGGCACAGAACCCCAGTTTCTTAAATAGGGAAACATATTCAATATAACCAAATTGGTTTAGACAGAACTCATGACAACAATAAATGCTATTTTACTTTCATGTTAAATACTGAAGTCTAAGACACAGTTTTTAATCTGTTCTATTACCTCAGCATTAGCAGCAGACATGGCAACGGGTAACACGACCAGTTGTTACATGCTCGTAAATTATGCGCGGTAGGTTCGCAATAGAATTCACATCATTTCTAAAGAAGTCAGTTAAGTTTTCTTTTGAATTAAGACATTCAGTATAATAAAATAATCAGTGCCTGTTTGTGAGGGCAACAGTTAAAATCGACACCTCTCGAAAACCATTGTCAACCTCCGCTTTGCGTCGGTTGTCATGCACTATTTATATATTGGTCAACTAGTAAAAACGGATTCAAGTTTTCACAAACATTATAAAGTATTATTATTTTGTTTTTACTTATTTTAATAATTTAGTTCTATCGTAAAATTATTTGAATCATTCTTACGCATAACTATTCAACCTATATAGCATATGCCGTTAGATGAAACAAATGAAAAAAGGTAAATCGAAATTCTAGGAATGGCAGAAGCCAACAATTTTCCGATGCCGTTCTTTCTCTTTGTACCCTTGTAGAGTTGATATTTATGAAAAAGGTGATTATAATTCACATGAATGATCTTTTTACAGTTCAAATCTTTCTTTTTTTATTTATGGAATAATGAAAACAAATTAAGTTTTTATTTTTTAGTCTTCATCTTCGTCCTCTAGACACATCTAAGAACAAACACAATTTTTGATACTATATGAATATATACAGCGAAACATGCCTATAACGAATTGCCAGGTACGGACGATTCTACTTCGATATAAACGTAATTTGTTTTATCAGTTTTACTTCATTATAAGCGTCAATTTATCATAAACATTTTCGTTATAAGCGTGTTTTACTTTATAACATTCCTTTATTTTGTAAGGGATTGACGCTGAAAGATTAAGGCAACCCCAAGGTTATTTCATTATTGAAATGGTGAACATTTAGCGTTTTAGTTCCCAGGATAGCTTATTTGTTTAGCAGTTATAACGTGTACTTGTAAATGTTTAAAATATATTTTTTACATTCACTCCTTTTAATCTAAGTACTGATAATTACAGTCGAAAACTGAAGATTGCAAGACAATGTTATCTCTATTGAACACCATCGTATCTAGTAATTATATGTGTGCATGTACATACAGGTGTTTTTTTAATAACAGATGATTAAGAGTCATTGCATGTTTTGCAAGAAACGATAACTGTAGTAAAACCTCTACAAAACTATACATTTTAGTGGAAAACTACGTTTCATAATTAATATCAATTAAGGTTTTAAAGTTTTTTTCTCCCTGAATGATATATTACTGTGGATCATTATTGTTCGTTGGGGAACAATGTTCGTGGTTTTCGTGGGTAACCCTTGGACACGAATGTGAATCTACACAAACATATTTACAGAATTTGTTTAGTACTCATATACAAAATACAGCTTGCTACCGACGAAATAACGTCCCCACGAACCAGAAAAAATTTAGCTATCCACAAACTTAGACCACCACGAAAAGAAATAATTCCATGGTATAACCGTAAAAATCGCATCTTAAAGTTTAAAGCATATATGATGGCTAGTTTTTGGACCACCTAGCCTCCTTAAGTGCAATATGCTCTGTATTACATATTTGGCTCTTTTTCATATTTAAGGAGACGCCACGATATCAGATCGATGTGTACAAAACTTCTGATGAGGAACTTACTCCTTTTAATGAAATTTCGGTATTCCTTAAAGTAACAACTCCAGAACTTTACTCAAACTCCCTACGTCTTAAGGCCTCTACAAAAGCCCTAACAGAAAACAAAGATCCTGCGGTAGTTATAAAAAAAGTTGTCTCTGATGATGTCTCTTATGACATGTTGTGCAACGGGATCACTCTGGATTATCAAAACAGTACATCTGGCATTCAAAATATAGCAATTGTAACATTGACCTTTCTGAATACAGCTGACGACAGTCCTGGAAGTACAACTTACCGTATAATACTTGGTATGGACCTAACGTTTGCATCGGTAGGAGATATTCATTTGTTAATAGTAGAAACAGATCAAACGGTGTTTGAAGAACGGGTTCTACTCAACAAACCACTGATTTTTGAGGATCAAAATGGTAATGTTTCTTCAAATATTGACAAAGTGCTGGACGGAATCAATGAGTCTTGTGTTCCCATTCCGGTACAGGGAGATAAACCACCAGTGCTGTTGATGAAACTATATACAGCATGGCTTAAGATTTACCCTTCAGCGTTCAATATCACTGTAGTTGGTGAATTTATTTCTTGCAGAAGACATGGAATGAGACTTTTACAGGTATTTTACATGTACAAATGTAACAATTTAATGTTTATTCTAGTAAAAAAAAATATAAATTTTGGACATTTTTTTCATTAAGTTATTTGTGATTCAATATAAACAAACGAAATTGTCGAATAAATAAGGTATTCATACGATATTTGTGCAATAGCTATATCAAATATTGCAAATTTAAGTAGTTAATAAACATAAATCATGTTTTTAATTTAGAAAAGATGAAAGTATAATGTTAGTATTGTTTTTTTTTGGCATATCAAATATGCAACAAATGCTGTTGTTTAAAGTGGTATATATTATTCATATATGTTATAGGTATATTAATCACTTCATATAAGACTATATTCCGATGTTATTATATGTTTACATGAACACGCGAAAAAAAAAACTCTATAAAAAGTATTAGCAATCGTAAAATATGATGCATACTATCTCATTTTATTTATGATAAAGTGAACGCATTGTTGTAGAAAACAAGAAACATTTTAGCTTATCCTACATGAAATTATAAATAAGTTGTTCTGGTCTTGTGCTCATCCGTTTATCCGTATGTCCACCTGTCTGTTCGTCCGCCAGACTCTCTGTCTGAAAGTCCTTCACATTTTTGAATTCTCGAAAACTCCGCCATATTTAGCTCGCAGTATCTTTACACAACAAAAACTTAGAATGTAATAAAAGCAATAAGCATTAAAGAAATACACTTACTTTTGTTTTAAGTACAATACATTGTGGCAATAGTTGCATATCGGCTTATTAGTTATCATTTATCCCTGTTATTGATCCAAAACTAAAACTAAGGATCATGTATGAAAAAGTATGCTTCCGTCAGACGATATCGTTTCGAGATATCGGTCAATGTTGTTGCCTTAGGACATTTGGTTCGATTTTTATCATTTAAAAAAACTGTTTTCCTAAAAAGAAATTTTGTCTCATTGTAAAGGTGGCGTATCCCAATGGTATGCGAACGTCCAGTTTAGAAAACGGATTTAACGACAAGATGAACTTTTGTGACATGCTGTCGGAGATCTCGATACTCAACAGGGTAGAATGTAATTTTACTTGTCACTGTCAAAGTATTACTGAATGCAATGAAATACTGATATTCATGGCTAACGTACAGAGCATAGCAGCGTGGAAATTATGTGAATTAATTGCAAGTAATGTCGTGTAATCGTTCTCCAAATTTACCTTATACGTGTTAATTTGTTTTAATCAAAAGCAAGGTACCTTAAGGTACAAATGATTTTTTTGTAGTATGCCTTTTGAATGTCATGATTATATAGAAGCGAGCTCTAACGGCAAGGCGTGTGTGAATAGAAAAATCGGACCAGTTGCACATTCATTCAACGGATATTTTTGGCGTCAGTAAATCGGACCAGTAATGCATTGTTTTAATGGTCCCAGTAGTTCCCTGTAATCATGGCAATTTTTATCACTTCACACTCTCACGAGAATCAGCAAGACAATCAAAACAATAACGATGTATACGACATACAGTCAATGTTACCTCTAAAGTTCACCTCAGTACACTCTCAATCAAAAAAAATCAAAAAAAAAATCGAGTGACGTCACAAAGGTTTGCACATTGATCCGATAGATTTTTTCGGCGTCAGTAAATTTTGACCCACAATTCATAGTACCAATGGTTTCCAACTCCTCACGTTCTCGCGAGAATCAAAATAAAACTTTTGAGAAGCATATAAGATGTGTAATTTTAAGAACATCATGCTTTTTAAGTAAATAAAACAGTATACTTCGCTGACTTTTATTTCTCAGGGGAGTTTTAAAGAGTCAGACGACACTTAACCAACGTGAACTTTGACGTCACAAAAAGGGAAATTACTCTAACTGAAGTTATTGTAAATCTGCTGAAATTACTAAAATCCTCTCAAAATCTTGCAAAGCTAAAGAATGAGGACATTTCTTCAGATATAGGAAACAGTTGTAACTTGCACTCATTTGGATGAATGCTCACATTTATTTTATTTACTATAATATACTTATATATTAACTATAATTACGGTAATTTCCAGGAACGTACACGTAGCATCGGTTTTTTTAAAAAGGGGGGGGGGATGGCAGCCTCATCCAAAAATCTTTACAAGCAAAAAGAAAAAAAAGATAATTCTCAAAATTCTGAAAATTCTAATCCTTCAGCTCTTTAGCAGTTCAATAGTTTCTTTATTTTTACTTCCATTTATTACATGCTCCCAATCCCCAAGTGTGGGGGGGGGGCAACTCCATGTCCCTTTAATATGATAAGCAAATATTTTAAAGCGTAAATTAAAAAATAATAATAATTAATAAGAAAAAATGTCGACTACAAAAAATGGGATGAACTGACGTTACAATCACTTTAAAAGAGGAGATACAGTGCAATGAACATTTATATTAAAATCTTTATTCAACAACATTTTATCTCATCTGAGATTAAACTATTGTTCTAATTATAAATAAATAAATAACAAATCTTATAACATATGAAATCTTATAAACTATGCATGGATAATGGAAATTACTGAAAAAATAGGTATGTTTTATTTTTTTTTTCGCAATCAAATTTATTTACGTTGTTAATTTTATTTTTATTGATTTATCAAAATTCATTGTTTGATCACATGCTGCGCTCGCCCCAACGGTCGCACCGTAAAACATATTACTTTATTCAAAATAAATATTTTGTTTATAAGACATTGCTCATATTATTTAATACGTAGCTGGTACGTATTTTACGTAGCGGTTCACTATATGCAAAGTGTTAACGTACTTCATACAGCACTGTATTTTTTATTATATGTAATTAATAAATTCATAATAAAAAATGTCTGAACGGTGTTATTTTTATTGTTTTAAATTCCTAAGTTCTTCCGTCGAATTGAATTTTTCTGATTATCAACAAATTAAGTATTACTACATTCACAGTAAACATCCTACTCTGATGATTTAAAGAAACAATAATTACATGATTGATTTCTAGCTCTCTAATTGGCTGATATCCAGAAGTTTAGGAAAATTAAACGTTATATTCACCTGCACATGACGTAGGAGGTCAATATCACTTTTTTTCTACATAAGACTAAAAATAGAATATCCAGTGAAATATCGCGTTTCTCTTAATGTTTGGCTATGTCTTCAAACTGAAATAGTCGCTTAACAAATTTGATATTGTTGTATCAATTCGTCGCTGAATCATATAATAAAACTAGAAACCAGCCTGTTGCAAAGCAACGACTAGGTTTTCCGTCGCAGCTGCGTCATACTTAGACCCTTAGTAAACGAGACAAATGTTTTCTATATACATAACAATTTATTTCTTGGGGATCTGTTTGTGAAATACAATTGCTCTCGAGTCATATACTTGTACATTAAAGTTGATTGATATACTACCGATTTGTTGTGTTATTATATTCCTAATATTGCATAAAGCGTAATTAGGCTTATACTTGCAGATTCAGTCTTAGATGGGACGTGAATAATGTCTTTGGCATAGAGTTTTAGCTCATGGGGCATAAGTCCTTTTTTATCAATTGTTTTGGAATCGTCCAGAACTTAATATGAAACGTTTATCGATCGTTTTTTGTTCGCGTATCAATCTTGTAAACTCTTTAGCAATGCATTCTCAAAAATGTTATATATCGTCTTTTTCGTATTAAATGTGTAAACATTTCGGTACCATTTCGTTATTTCTAAAGCATCACTTTATTGGATCTATTCACATCACAGTTGTTGTAATTTGTTTCCTATAATACTAAAGTAGAGACATTTGTTGTGTAACTTTTGAACCCCTCTCAGTTTTCTTTGAACACCATTGTACTAATTTTTGTGCATATTTGTCATAATATAGACACTATGATATCAGTGTAAAAAGGATAGAGAATCTCTCTCTTTCTATCTCTCTCTCTCTCTCTCTCTCTCTCTCTCTCCCTCTCTCTGTAATAGAAAAAAATATCTTTGTTGATATTGTAGTTTGCTGATTGACACGTGCAGTTGCTTTTTACAAAAATTAAAAAAAATAATAATAAAAAAGGACAAACAAAAAATAAGAGAGATATTTTATACTAAATAAACAATGTTTAACATACACCAACTACGGTTTACATATGTGAAATATAGATTAACTAAAGTTTCACAGATGATACACTAGATTTGTCGACTTTTAACTACAGCCTACGAACTATAAACTATAGTTATATGGCACATCAATTTCACAAAAATGAGTAAATCATAATTTCACAATCGATAAACTAGGTTTAACGGTAAATGTTGTTAATCATAGTTTCACACTCGTGAAACTATATTTATCAATAAACTATGTTTTGCAATTGCAAATGATTGTTTATAGTGTTGATTATAGTTTTACACTTTCAAAACATAGATAATCGGCTTAACAATGGTTTACAGATGTGAAATATAGATCGTTAACTTTAATTTTCTGTTCGTAAACTATAGTTTACATCCTAGTTTATTGACAGTGAAGCTAAGATGAACTCATTTTTGAGAATATGGTTTGCCAAACAAGTCCATTTGGTTAGTTTTGAATAGAACAAAACTTTTTTGTTTATCTACGTAATAAATGGATATGGAAAACATATCATTCTTTGTAATTAAGCAGCTACTGTAGTCATTATCAAACTTCATTTTAACGACAATAATATGAAAGACAATTATCTACTTGTATCATGTTGAATTGTAAATAACAAATATAAAAGTTTGTATATATATTTTATATTAATCTTGGCATACGTGAATGTATCTTAGACTACTCATATCGCGAATATACGTAAAAATTATTCGCGGGTACATGAAGGTTAAGGAAGCATATGGAAAGTTAAGCATCTTATTTTTTCTGTAAAATACAAAATCGTAAAATTAAGCAACTTTTTTGAATCGGACCTACAGTACCCGCAAAGTTATTTTTTACAAGATTAACGATAGGATAGGATTCACGCACGATAGGATAGGATTAACGCACGACAGAACAGTATACACTCACGATAGGATATGAGTGACACACGATAGAACAGTATACACGCACGATAGGAAATGATTGATACACAGTAGGAAAGGATAAACAATGTTCATGATCAACGTATAATCGCTTTACAAAATCTTCAGGAATTACCTGATAATGACATAATTTGGGAAAGAACACGTACGAACAAAGATTTACGTTGAATTTCTTTTTAGTAACAATTGCCGAGTTGTTAATCATCGTTGCATCATTTATAGAATGTATAAAAATGACCAGTTGATTTTTTAACAAAACATATGAGCTTAAATGTTCAATAAAATTTCTGTATTGTTTATACACATGATCTATACAATAGCGAAAGCGTTCAATTCTCTGTGAACTTTTTCATGACGTCCCAATGATAATCGCACGCGGTAATTGTTTGACGGTTGCATTATTGTAAACGAAAACAAACCGTTATATATTTATGATTCTGAACGATTTACCTTTCTCAAACATAAATATAGGTAATAAACAGTAATGTTAAAAAGTTCACCACCGAAATATGAACTTGGTTTGTATGTGAAAAACTCTGGTGAGAAGCTCTTATTTATAACCATATGCATATATTAGTTACCTAGGTTTGAGCCGGTGAAAAATCTTTCACATTCCGATCCGTTTCAAAACTCGCATTGAAAAAAAAAATTAAAAAACTGTCGTGTATAAAGAAAAAAATTCAAACAAAACAACACTTAAGGATGACGTTTACTCAGAATGAAAAAAAAATCCACTGATGATAATAAAAACCCATCTATTGTATGTTATAGACCTTTGATTGTAGTGTTATTTTTCACTTTCAAAAAAGTAGGTCAATGACCTACTTTTTTAGTTAATGGCCATTGAATATATTTTGAAAAATCAAGAAAAATCCAAATAAATTTTACACCACGATTGAGAATTTCTTAATTGTGAAAATATTAGAAATAATTTAACACTTTAGAAAATGAAATACAGTTTATGAATAGTAGTGGCACTAAATAGATATAAAGCATTAAAATTTCAGCTACAATTTTTTAAAAATATTCCAGCCCGAATTTCCTCTATCAGATTTTAAATCCCTACCCATTTTTGATCCAATTTTACAAAAAATTGAATGATGATAACACAAAAACATTTATAGTATTAAACTACTTATATTGACCTTATTCTGTTGGCATAAAATTTATATGAGGTCAATGATCAAAATTTTGAGATATGGTGTCTTTTATCGTTTTTAAGTATTTTTCAATATATTTGCAATTCGTGTCATACGATAATTTTAATGAATAAGTGAGGTAAACCCAACAGAAAATATGCAAAATTATAAAGACTAAAAAATAAAATCTCAACTTTTAATATTAGAGTACTGCCAAAAATGTTTGAGGGGAAAACAAAATCTGCAAAATTTAGTCCAAATTTCCTCTGTTTGGCTAAAAGTCAATTTTTGTTTGAGCCTAATTCCATAATATAGTAGAAATATCGAATGTTATATCAATAATAATTCATTTCATAAATACTTTTTGTGTTTAGAACAAATTTTACTCATGACATTGAACTTTATAACAATCCGAATTTGAGAACCCAAACCCTGAGTAAACAACACCCTTAAACAAAACAAAATAAATAACTAAATGAAATTGTATGACCTTCATCAGCTAATTTTCAACAGTTATCTAAACTGATGAGTCGCCAAACCTTACTAAATATTCAAAAAGAAAACTGCTGCACTATTCAAATCTGCATTTCTAAATCAGACATTTTATTAGATAATCATTACTAATGTCCAGATAATTCTCTACTATATATCTTCTCCTTAAATCAATTAAGCGACACCATAATATAAAACACGTTGTAGAGATTGCCTAATCAGATGTGTTCTTGTTTTATCAACATCCGTTGATAGGCAGTTTGTGTCAATGAGAAAACGTTCATATTTTGTAAAAGTTTGACTTTTCAGCATCGACATCCTTCTGCATCTTTATTCTTTTACTTAACATTTGAATTACAAAATTTGTACAGCAAACAAACTTAATCAAACTCTGCTAACAGTTACATTTTACGTTTCAGTGAAACTACTTGATCATTTATTGTCAGTTAATGCAAATTTATAAATTAAAGTAATTTTTGATTTCTCTCCATCACTAAGTTCTAAACAAACAATGAAATTTTTATGCCAAAGCTATCAATTTTTAAGAATAAATTTAACTGCTACTTTAATTTGAAATAATAAGCATTATTTTTTATAGTTACAGTTCATTTGAAACATATGCATCGTCTTTATATATAGGGAAGTCAAACGTAAAAAAGTTTATGATATATGTGCATCAGATACATGTGAAAGGAAAGATTTAAGCACAAACATCAATTTTATTTATATGTGTTTACAGTTCATATATATATATATATATATATATATATATATATATATATATATATATATATATATATATATATATATATATATATATATGTTTGGTATACATGAATTGTTTTATTTGAGAGAAAAAGAGATCATTTCTGAGATGTTTTCTTAAATTGATTTAATTTGTTATCACATTAGAGCATATTGATTGAAATAATTGATACTTTAACGAATTTTAACAAAGAATGTTTACAGTTTGTCTTTCTTGAAATCAACCCCCTAAAAAACTTAATTTTATACAAAACTACCTGAAAATGTTAAAACAGACATTAGAGCATTATGATGTATTTATAAAGATGGTTTTGTCACAATAACGCTATTGAATGAAAATGAATTAGTAGTATAAACTATATCCGGTAGTATTTTTATCACAAAATGTGTCTGCATTTTTCGCTCATGATAAAAGCATTCTCATCATAAAACGTCCACCCTTTAGACATTTATCGCATATCTAAGGCGGTAGACGCAGAATGAGAGATGATTCTAATTAAAGACAGGTGTAATGCACTGTTTTGGTTGAATTGGTTGTAAGCTAAGGTGTTGAAGCACGGATCGGAAGACGGAGAGGATCGTAAAATAATTTTACTGATGCAAAGAGTTCACCTGATGTGACAGTTTGAAATAATTCCAAGACGGCGGCGATGGGTGCCTTGTGTATTTTTAGGTAAAGGGTATTTATTTTTTCTTTATGATAAAAATTCACAACGTCTGGTGCCTGTGATATATTATATATATATTTAGATTTTAAATGATACAAACAATATAGAAAGTAGTCCTGTAAATTATATTTCTACGCCAGCGTTCAATAAGCTGGTTCCAAACTAATCAATATCAAAATACTGCAAGTACTGGAAAGCGCAATTATTATCAAAACCGCTTTGGTTGAGTTTTTCCCATACCGTCACGATCAATTCTGTCAGCTACGTCAAGCATAAATAATACACGCCGCCGTTGTCAAAACTTTATGATTGGTCAACTCTTTCTTAGGGGGAGTTACATTGTATCTGTACACGCTTATGCAATGCCAGAGCTGAAGGATTTCTCAGAACAGTTCATTTTTCCCCAATATTGAGTCATCATCGACTTCTAGGATCCACTATGTTTAAACTCTGTGCAAAACTTAAACACACACACACACACACACACACACACACACACACACACACACACACACACACACTCTCTCTCTCTCTCTCTCTCTCTCTCTCTCTCTCTCTCTCTCTAAGCGGGCGTTAAACCATAGTCTCAAGCTACGGTCCTGAGTACGGCGTTAAACAAATTATAATATTTAAAAGTTGGATGTGCTCCGTGTTCATTTCATGCATATATCGTAAATGTATAATGTACATATATTACCTACTAACTTGCCTGTCGAAGTGATAGATATGAATTCCTCGATTTCTACGCCTTTCGATCGGCAATCGACAGTTAATAAACGAATTGAACGATGATATGAAAGAACGAGACAGAAGTAGAAAGTGCAAGGGGGTATTTACATGTGCGTCTTCATTAAGCAAGTGTCCGATTCGTTTCTTCTTTTGTTACCCTACCACATTCGGTGTAAATATATAATACTAAAAATTATACCCGAACATTTTACCGCAGATTTCATTATTTTACTTGTCTCTGAACCTCCGATCACCAGTTCAATACAGTGGTGTGGTTTCACTGGTTTGTTTACATACCAAAATGACGGCTCTTAATCCGTTTTCCGAGTAAGCCTAAGGTTGTTTAGTAGGAGAAAGATTGGGGCAAGTAAAGCGACAATTATTAACAGTTGTAAACTAAATAAAGAATTACTTAAATGGATTATTTGCACATAATGTGGTATGATATAATTTAATCTTTTCAAAACTAGAGTATTTTTCGTGCGCCGTAAATTGCAAGTTTTTCGTAAGTATCATATGCACTGTAGCTTTATAATAACTAACCCACAATTTCCTCGTAGAGCTACAGCCATATGTACCGTATGTATGTTTTGTCACAAGTATACACGTTTGAAAAATACCCAAATTTGGACCGTCACGAGTACCCCGGTGAATTTTTCATTCTCTGATATGTTGTTGTTCTGTCCGTGCATAATTAAGTCTGAACCAGCAGTCAATCATCGGTAAGCTGAATCCACCATGTGGTTAAGGTGCGGATATTGTTTATGCATGACGTAGCTGATAAAATTAAACGCGACGCCATCGGAAAAACTCAACCAAATCGGTTCTAATAATAGCAAGCAGTAGAGTTCTAGTTAAGGTCTTCCGTTTCCAACGGAAGACCCTCTTGTTATTGTATTGTTTCTTTTACTTATTAGGGTCTTCCGTTTCCAACGGAAGACCCTCTTGTTATTCTACGGTTTCTTTTTCTTTATTATTATTAGGGTCTTCCGTTTCCAACGGAAGACCCTATTGTTATTCTACGGTTTCTTTTTCTTTATTAGGGTCTTCCGTTTCCAACGGAAGACCCTCTTGTTATTCTATTGATTATTTTTATTATTATTATTTTTTTTCTGACTTTTTCCGGACGCTATTACTCGTGAACTACTGGACCGATTTGCATAAAATTTGCAGGACTGATAGAACATCAAAAGTACTTGAGTTTATTAAATTTTGGGTTGATGACGTCACTTCCGGTTTGAGATTTTGAGGATTTAGTGAATTTTTAAGGACCATTTTGTCCACCTAACTCCTCCAAAACTAATAAAGATAAAAACATGAAACTTTCAGGGATAGTAGATGAATGTCTGTAGATGACTCTCTGGGTTTGATATTGTGGAAAATGCGCAAGGCGCCGAAGCTCGCCCGAGCTCGAAAATTGGCACAAAATTTTTTCACAAAATTTTTGCACATTTTCTAAATTATTTCTGTATGTGTAAATAATTTGTTAAGACATGTAATGCAAAAGTTGTTCAGATTTACACGCTCTTACATTTGATATCATAAAAAAGGGGCTGGCCCCTCACATAAGGGGCCAAGAGGGCTCTAAAGAATTTGATAAATAACTCTTTACTGAAAAATAATTTCTTAATAAGTATAGAAGCAAAAATGTTTATTGTGTAGCTGTTTATCTACATAGTACCATACTGAAATCATATGTTACGTAACTAGGGGTTTTAAGGGGCCAGAAGTCCAAAATTTTGATCATTTATATCTGAAAAAGGAGAAATATTTTGTGAAACATTGTAGAAGAAAAGTTGCTCAAAAAAATGTTGTCAACCTTATGCTACCTTTAAATTTTTTGTCTTTGGCCCCATTAAGGAGTTTAAGGGTCGGCCCCTAAAACACAGTTGTTCAGATATCTCTAGATTGGTTAACAATTCGTGAACAGTTGTTGAACAAAATATGTTTATATTTGCGAGACCATCATTTGATATCAAGAAAAAGGGGCTGGCCCCTCAAATTAGGGGCCAGGAGGGCTACAAAGTCTTTTAATATTAACCATTTACTAAAAAATAATTTGTTATATATTATTGAAGCAAAAATGTTCACCTCATTAAGCTTAATTAAAATCTGAAATCGGTTTTAAAATCGGACAATGCATTACAGAGATATAGGGGTTTAAAAATTGATTTTTCCGGAAATTTTGATTCCACATTCTTGGTTAAGAAAATAGTGTTATGGTCAAAGTAAAATTAACTCGTACCTAGAATGATTCGATATTTGTTAAGACGTTCTTAAACACATTCGGATTTTTTTTGTCAAGTCGTTCTTGAAATTCTTAAGGTTTTTGTTAATTCGTACTTAAAGTCATTCGGATTTTGTCAAGTCGTACCAAGAATTATTCGACTTTTTATATCTTTTTGTTTTAATTACTCCTGGTATTGGCTTTAGAGCTCTGCTTCTTACAGAAACATCTAGCTTTTCTTTCGACATTAACGGAAGACCCACTCGTTGCTTTGCAACGAGCTTTGCTCTAGTTATTCTTTTTTTTCTTTTTCTGACTTTTTTGAAGCGTTATTTCTCAAAACCTATCCAACCGATTTACATGAAATTTTCAGGACTAATAAAGCATCATCAACGCTACCTATTATTAAATTTTCGAATGATGACGTCACTTCCGGTTTGAGATATTGACGATTTTGTAAATTTTTAAGGGTCATTTTGTCCACGCATCTCCTTCGAAACCAATCAAGATAGAAGCTTCAAATTTTTACAGGATTGTAGATAAATGTTTGAAGTTGTACCCCAATGCTTCCAAATTTAAAAATTGTCCAAGGCCTCGAAGCTCGCCTGAAACTGAAAATTAGCACCAAATTTTTTCACGAAATTTTCGAACATTTTCTGAAATATCTTTTGATGTATAAATATTTTGTTAAAACATGTAATGCAAAAGTTGTTTCAATTTCCACGGGCTTTCATTTGATATCATAAAAAAAGGGCTGGCCCCTCAAATTAGGGGCCAAGAGGGCTCTTAAGTCTTTTTGCAATAACTCTTTACTGAACAATAATTTGTTATCAATTATAGAAGCAAAAATGTTTATTGTACAGCTGTTTATCTATACAGTACCACACCTTAATCATATGTTACGTAATTAGGGGTTTCAAGGGGCCAGAAGTCCAAAACTTTGATCATTAATATCTAGAAAAGGAGAAATATTTTGAAAAGCATTGTAGAACAAAAAATGCTTAAATTAATGTTCTAAACAATATGCTACCTAAAAAAAAATTGTTGGTGGCCCCAGTAAGGAGTTTAAGGGTCGGCCCCTAAAACACATTATTTCAGATATCTGTAGAACGGTCAACAATTCGTGAACACTAGTTGAACAAAATATGTTTATATTTGCGAGACCTTTCATTTGATATCAAGAAAAAAGGGCTGGCCCCTTAAATTAGGGGCCAAGAGGGCTCTTAAGTCTATTGATAATAACTTTTTACTGAAAAATAATTTGTTATATATTATAGAAGCAAAAATATTCTTTGTACAGTTATTTATCTATACAGTATCATACTTAAGTCATATGTTACGTAATTAGGGGTTTCAAGGGGCCAGAAGTCCAAAACTCTGATCATTAATATCTATAAAAGGAGAAATATTTTGAAAAGCATTGTAGAAGAAAAGTTGCTCAAAATAATGTTTTTAATAATATAATACCTAAACCTTTTTTGTTGGTTGCCCCATTAAGGAGTTTAAGGGTCGGCCCCTAAAACACAGTTGTTCAGATATCTCTAGAACGGTTAACAATTCGTGAACAGTTGTTGAACAAAATATGTTTATATTTGCAAGACCTTTCATGTGATATCAAGAAAAAGGGGCTGACCCCTCAAATTAGGGGCCAGGAGGGCTACAAAGTCTTTAAAAAATAACTTTTAACTGAAAAATATTTTGAAAATAACTAAAGAAGCAAAAATGTTCAACTCATAAGGTTTAATTTAAATCTGAAATCCGTTTTAAAATCGGACGATGCATTACAGAGATATAGGGGTTTAAAAAATTGATTTTTCCGGAAATTTTGATTCCACATTCTTGGTTAAGAAAATAGTGTTATGTTCAAATTTAAATTAACTCGTACCTAAAATAATTCGATGATTGTTAAATGTACTTAAACACATTCGGAATTTTATTTGCAAAGTCGTTCTTGATATTGATAAGGTTTGTGTTAATTCGTACTTAGAATCATTCGGATTCTGTTAACCCGTACCAAGAATAATTCGATTTTTTCTTTTTGTTTTAGTTTCTCATGTATATTGGTTTAAGAATACTGCTTCTTAAAGGCACTTCTAGCTTTACTTTCGACATTAACGGAAGACCCACTCGTTGCTTTGCAACGAGCTTTGCTCTAGTTATTCTTTTTTTTCTTTTTCTGACTTTTTTGGAGCGTTATTTCTCAAAAACTATTCAACCGATTTGCACGAAATTTTCAGGACTGATTTAGCATCATCGGCGCTACATATTGTCAAATTTTCAAATGATGACGTCACTTCCGGTTTCAGATATTGACGATTTTGTAAATTTTTAAGGGTCATTTTGTCCACGCATCTCCTCCGAAACTGATCAAGATAGAAGCTTGAAACTTTTCCAGGATTGTAGATTAAAGTCTGAAGTTGTACCCCCCTGCTTCCAATTATTAAAATTGCGCAAGGCCTCGAAGCTCGCCTGAACCTGAAAATTAGGACCAAATTTTTTCACGAAATTTTCGAACATTTTCTCTAATATCTTTTGATGTATAAATATTTTGTTAAAACATGTAATGCAAAAGTTGTTTAAATTTCTACGGGCTTTCATTTGATATCAAGAAAAAAGGGCTGGCCCCTCAAATTAGGGGCCAAGAGGGCTCTAAAGTCTTTTTGCAATAACTCTTTACTGAACAATAATTTGTTATCAATTATAAACAAAAACTAGAGCAAAGCTCGTTGCAAAGCAACGAGTGGGTCTTCCGTTAATGTCGAAAGTAAAGATAGAAGTTCCTGTAAGAGGCAGAATTCTTAAACCAATATACATGAGAAACTAAAACAAAAAGAAAAAAATCGAATTATTCTTGGTACGATCCGAGTTAACAAAATCCGAATGATTCTAAGTACGAATTAACAAAAACCTTATCAATTTCAAGAACGACCTAGCAAAAACAAATCCGAATGTGTTTGAATACGATTAAACAATTATCGAATGATTTTAGGTACGAGTTATTTTAACTTTGAACATAACACTATTTTCTTAACCAATAATGTGGAATCAAAATTTCCGGAAAAATCAATTTTTAAACCCCGATATCTCTGTTATGCATCGTAAGATTTTAAAACGGATTTCAGCTTTAAATTAAGCTTAATAAGCTCTTATTTTTTGCTCTTATGATTAATAACAAATTATCGCTCAAAAAAAGGTTATCATAAAAAGATTTTGAAGCCCTTCTGGCCCCGGATTTTAGGAGTCAGCCCCTTTTTCTTGATATCAAACAAAGGGTCTCGCAAATATAAACATATTTTGTTCAGCAAGTGTTCACAAATTGTTGACGGTTCTAAAGATATCTGAACAAATGTGTTTTAGGGGCCGACCCTTAAACTCCTTACTGGGGCCACCAACGAAAAAATTTTAAGTTTTAGATTGTTGAGAACATTATTTTGAGCAACTTTTCTTCTACAATGCTTTTCAAAATATTTCTCCTTTTTTAGATATTAATGATCAAAGTTTTGGACTTCTGGCCCCTTCAAACCCCTAATTACGTAACATATGACTTAGGTATGGTACAGTAAAGATAAACAGCTGTACAATGAACATTTTTGCTTCGATAATTAATAACAAATTATTTTTCAGTAAAGAGTTATTATTAAAAGACTTTAGAGCGCTTTTTGCCCCTAATTTGAGGGGCCAGCCCTTTTTTCTTGATATCAAATAAAAGGTCTCGTAAATATAAACACAATTTGTTCAACAAGTGTTTACAAATTGTTGACCGTTCTAAAGATATCTGAACAAATGTGTTTTAGGGGCCGACCCTAAAACTCCTTACTGGGGCCACCAACGAAAAAATTTAGGTATCAGATTGTTGAGAACATTATTTTGAGCAACATTTCTTCTACAATGCTTTTCAAAATATTTCTCCTTTTCTAGATATTAATGATCAAAGTTTTGGACTTCTGGCCCCTTCAAACCCCTAATTACGTAACATATGACTAAGGTATGGTTTTGTATAGATAAACAGCTGTACAATAAACATTTTTGCTTCTATAATTGATAACAAATTATTGTTCAGTAAAGAGTTATTGCAAAAGGACTTTAGAGCCCTCTTGGCCCCTAATTTGAGGGCCAGCCCCTTTTTCTTGATATCAAATGAAAGCCCGTGAAAATTAACACAACTTTTGCATTACATGTTTTAACAAAATATTTATACATCAAAAGATATTTAAGAAAATGTTCGAAAATTTCGTAAAAAAATTTGGTGCTAATTTTCAGGTTCAGGCGAGCTTCGAGGCCTTGGGCAATTTTTATAATTGGAAGCATGGGGGTACAACTTCAAACATTTATCTACAATACTGTAAAAGTTTGAAGCTTCTATCTTGATCGGTTTTGGAGGAGATGCGTGGACAAAATGACCCTTAAAAATTTACAAAATCGTCAATATCTGAGACCGGAAGTGACGTCATCATTTGAAAATTTTATAATATGTAGCGCCGACGATGTTCTATCAGTCCTAAAAATTTCATGTTAATCGGTTGGATAGTTTTTGAGAAATAACGCTCCAAAAAAGTCAGAAAAAGAAAAAAAAGAATAATAAAGAAAAAGAAACCGTAGAATAACAATAGGGTCTTCCGTTGGAAACGGAAGACCCTAATGTTTATTGTACAGCTGTTTATCTATACAGTACCACACCTTAATCATATGTTACGTAATAAGGGGTTTCAAGGGGCCAGAAGTCCAAAACTTTGATCATTAATATCTAGAAAAGGAGAAATATTTTGAAAAGCATTGTAGAAGAAAAAATGCTTAAAATAATGTTCTCAACAATATGCTACCTAAAAAAAATTTGTTGGTGGCCCCAGTAAGGAGTTTAAGGGTCGGCCCCTAAAACACATTAGTTCAGATATCTCTAAAACGGTCAACAATTCGTGAACACTTGTTGAACAAAATATGTTTATATTTGCGAGACCTTTCATTTGATATCAAGAAAAAAGGGCTGGCCCCTTAAATTAGGGGCCAAGAGGGCTCTTAAGTCTATTAATAATAACTTTTTACTGAAAAATAATTTGTTATATATTATAGAAGCAAAAATATTCTTTGTACAGTTATTTATCTATACAGTACCATACCTAAGTCATATGTTACGTAATTAGGGGTTTCAAGGGGCCAGAAGTCCAAAACTCTGATCAGTAATAGCTAGAAAAGTAGAAATATTTCGAAAAGCATTGTAGAAGAAAAGTTGCTCAAAATAATGTTTTTAATAATATAATACCTAAAACTTTTTTGTTAGTGGCCCCATTAAGGAGTTTAAGGGTCGGCCCCTAAAACACAGTTGTTCAGATATCTCTAGAACGGTTAACAATTCGTGAACAGTTGTTGAACAAAATATGTTTATATTTGCAAGACCTTTCATTTGATATCAAGAAAAAGGGGCTGGCCCCTCAAATTAGGGGCCAGGAGGGCTACAAAGTCTTTTAATAATAAGTTTTTACTGAAAAATAATTTGTTATATATTATTGAAGCAAAAATGTTCAACTTATTAAGCTTAATTTAAATCTGAAATCCGTTTCAAAATCGGACAATGCATTACAGAGATATAGGGGTTTAAAAATTGATTTTTCCGGAAATTTTGATTCCACATTCTTGGTTAAGAAAATAGTGTTATGTTCAAAGTTAAATTAACTCGTACCTAGAATGATTCGATATTTGTTAAGTCGTTCTTAAACACATTCGGATTTTTTTTGGTCAAGTCGCTCTTGAAATCGTTAATGTTTTTGTTAATTCGTACTTAAATTCATTCGGATTTTGTTAAGTCGTACCAAGAATTATTCGATTTTTTATATCTTTTCGTTTTAAAACTCCTGGTATTGGTTTTAGAGCTCTGCTTCTTACAGGAACATCTAGCTTTTCTTTCGACATTAACGGAAGACCCACTCGTTGCTTTGCAACGAGCTTTGCTCTAGTTATTATTTTATTTTTTATTTTTTTTCTGACTTTTTTCGAACGCTATTTCTCGTGAACTACTCGACTGATTTGCATGAAATTTTCAGGATGTATTGAGCATGTAACGTACTTGATGTTATAAAATTTTTAACTGATGACGTCACTTCCGGTTTGAGGTTTTGAGAATTTAGTGAATTTTTAAGGACCATTTTGTCCACGTAACTTCTCAAAAATTAATTGTGATAGAAACGTCCAACTTTCAGGAATTGTAGATGAATGTATGTAGATGATCCTATTTATTTGATATTTTGAAAAGTGTGCAAGGCGCCGATGCTCGCCCGAGGTCAAAAATTGGCACCAATTTTTTTCACGAATTTTTCGCACATTTTCAGCCCTAGCTTTTAATGTGTAAAAATTTTGTTAAAACATGTAATGCAAAAGTTGTTCAGATTAACAAGGACTTCTGTTTGATATCAAGAAAAAGGGGCTGGCCCCTCAAATAAGGGGCCAAGATGGCTCTAAAGTATCTTTGCAATAACTCTTTACTGAACAATAATTTGTTATCAATTATAGAAGCAAAAATGTTCATTGTACATCTGTTTATCTATAAAGTACCATACTTAAGTCATATGTTACGTAATTAGGGGTTTTAAGGGGCAAAAAGCCCAAAACTTTGATCTTTAATATATAGAAAAGGAGAAATATTTTGAAAAGCATTGTAGAAGAAAAGTTGCTCAAAATAATGTTCTTAACAATATGGTACCTAAAAATTTGTTTTTGGTGGCCCCGGTAAGGAGTTTAAGGGTCGGCCCCTAAAACACATTTGTTCAGATATCTTTAAAACGGTCAACAATTTCTAAACACTTGCTAAACAAAATGTGTTTATATTTGCAAGATCTTTTATTTGATATAAAGAAATAAGAGCTGGCCCCTCAAATAAGGGGCCAAGAGGGCTCTGAAGTCTTTTAATAATAACTCTTTACTGAAAAATAATTTGTTATTTATTATAGAAGCAAAAATGTTCATTGTACAGTTGTTTATCTATACGGTACCATACCTAAGTCATATGTTACGTAATTAGGGGTTTCAAGGGGCCAGATGTCCAAAATTCTTATCATTAATATCTATAAAAGTAGAACTATTTTGAAAAGCATTGTAGAAGAAAAGTTGCTCAAAATAATGTTCTTAACAATATGGTACCTAAAATTTATTTGTTGGTGGTCCCGGTAAGGAGTTTAAGGGTCGGCCCCTAAAACACAGTTGTTCGGATATCTCTAGAACGGTTAACAATTCATGAATACTTGTTGAACAAAATATGTTTATATTTTCTAGACCTTTCATTTGATATCAAGAAAAAGGGGCTGACCCCTCAAATGAGGGGCCGGAAGGGCTACAAAGTATGTATATAATAACTTATTTTTTAGCGACAATTTGTTATTAATCATAAAGCAAAAAAAAAAAAGAACTTCATTTAAAACTGAAATCCGTTTAAAAATCGGACAATGCATTACAGAGATATAGGGTTTTAATATTTTGATTTTTCCGGAAATTTCGATTCCACATTCTTGGTTAAGAAAATAGTTTTATGGTCAGAGTGAAATCAACTCGTACCTAAAATTATTCGATAAATGTAAAATCGTACTTACACATTCGGATTTGTATTTGCTAAGTTGTTCTTGAAATCGATACGGTTTTTGTCAATTCGTACTTAGAATCATTCGGATTTTGTTAACTCGTACCAAGAATAATTCGATTTTTTTCTTTTTGTATTAGTTTCTTTTGTTTACTGGATTAAAAACTCTGCTTCTTACAAGAACTTCTAGCTTTACTTTCGACATTAACGGAAGACCCACTCGTTGATTTGCAACGAGCTTTGCTCTAGTTCTAGTACATATTTTTCAAGTGTTGTATGATGATTTGATAATAGTGACAACTTGAATTTGATTTGATAAAATTTAAAAGTGCAATGAATTAATTCTTCTCATCACAATCGTACAATTGATGACGTTAATTTTATTTTTAAATACACATAGATTCATTTGGAGCTTTCCGTCTAACGCTCCGAACATTGATATTCAAGTCAGAAAAAAAATGTGCGTAATACCGTTAATTCAAGTACCGGTTACTCTTTGCAGTGCAAAAAGTTAGTACGTACATCGCAATTTTCATGGAAATAGTTTGGAGAATCTACATTTTCATATTATTTTTTGATATACAATAGTCATAGAAATTTCGTTGTTTGCTTTCCATATCAAATACTCATAGTTTTTTTGTCTGCATCTCTTTTTGTGCATATCTTATAAACTTCCCATTGTTCTACATGTGTTAAAGATTCTGTTGTTTTATATTCATATTCCTAATCATTTATGTTTGTTGCTTGTTGTTTAGACACATTTGTCTGTGTACAATTGTTCTCAATGATTCTCAATAATCTATTTTTTTAAAAAGGACACTATTTTTAACTCCCTCTCCAAAGATAATTTTTTAATAGGAAGAGGTTTAATGTGTCGTACCATACTATCTTGAAACCCCTCTTCAATAGAAAACAAGAGGCCCATGGGCCACATCGCTTACCTAAGGAACAATAGGTATAATAAAATTAGCTTAATGAAGTCGTAATACAGAATATCTGGACAATGTAGTATAATACATGTAGATCCTGTATAAATAAAAATCCATTACCCTCCTGGATATTCTTATATTTAAGTCCCCTTTTTAACAGGATTAATTTATAATTATATCACATGTTGACCATTGCAGTTCTCAAAAAGATCCTAAACAATTGTTTATATATGGGATATAAACCTACATCAAACTCTGAACCCCTTGTGAGGCCCAAGAATCGTTCAGGGGCCAAAATCTAATCAATTTTAATAAATAAACAGCAATATGTCAAAATGCTTGCATATAAGTAAAGCCATATATTATAACAATTCAGTTTTTGTGAAAATTAAAATGTTTTCCTTTGTAAAATTGCCATTGTTACCTCACCCTAATCCTCCAGATTTTGATTTAAACGAATTTGAATCTACATTATCTGAGGTTGTTTTCACTAAAGTTACAGCTGTTTTAGGCAAATGGTTTTTTAGAAGATTTTCAAGTTTTTTCTCTATATATTCCTATGTAGGAATTTGACCACCCCCTCCCCATTGTGGCCTTACCCTACCCCCCCCCCCCTCCGAGATCATGATTTGAACAAACTTGAATCTACATTACCTGAGGATGCTTCCACACATGTTACAGCTTTTCTGGCCTATTGGTTTTTAAGAAAATGATTTTTAAAGATTTCTCTTTATATTCCTATGTAAAAATTTACCCCCCTCCCCATTGTGGCCCCACCCTACTCCCGGGGATCATGGGTTGAAGAATTTTAAATCTTCCTTACCTGAGTATGCCTCCAAGCAAGTTTCAGCTTTTCTGGCCAATCAGTTTTAGAAAAAGATATTCAAATATTTTTCTCTAGATATTCAAATGTTAAAATTCGACCCCCCCCCCTCCCCCCATTGTGGCTCCAGCCTACCCTGGGGCATGATTTTCACATCTTTGAGTTTTCACTACCTGAGGATACTTCTACATAAGTTTCAATTTTCCTGGCCAAATGGTTCTTAAAAAGATTTTAAAGACTTACACTAAATATTTCTATGTCAAAATTCGACACCCCCCCCTCCCTCCAATTCATTGTGGCCCTATCCTACCTCCGGGTGTCATGGATTTCATAACTTTGAATTTACACTACCTGAGTATGTTTCTACATAAGTTTCAGCTTTACTGGCCGAATGGTTCTTGAGAAGAAGATTTTTGAAAATTTTCAATAATTCGTAATTATCTCCCCTTAAAAAAGGGCGTGCTTCTTAATTTTCACAACTTTGCATTTCCCTTGTCTAAGGGTGCTTTGTGCCAAGTTTGCTTGCAATTGGCCCAGTGGTTCAGGAGAAGATGTTAAACATGTGAAAAGTCTACGGACAGACGGACAGACGGACGACAGACAAAATGTGATCAGAAAAGCTTACTTGAGCTTTGAGCTTTCAGCTCAGGTGAGCTAATAAAAATTGGGGGGGGGGAGGTATATATTTCTTGGCAATAATATGTTTAACCTCCTCTCAAATAGGAATTTTAAAAAATAGGAAGGGTGGTCAATATTTTGCGGCCATAATATCTGTTGCGGCTATAATATTTTGAGTCCCTTCTCCAATATTAAATTTAAAAAACATTGGTGTGGGATTTCAATATTTCGCGGCCATTATATTTTGAACGAGATGGAAGTTTCATTGGGGGAGGGGGGAAGTGGAGCGTTCAGTATATTGCAGCGATATTTAGAATCCGGTTTCAGAATTGCGTGGGGTTTAGAATACACTAATTACGTAAATCAGCCTTTTTCTGTTTTAATATTGATTGAATATCTTTATCCATATTATTGTCTGTTGTAACTTTACGTTAATTGAAAGTTTTTCCTTAATCACTGTTTTGGCAGTTGTGGCTATATGATAGTGTTGGAGGAATCTCTTGAAAACAATTTCTTAATACACATTAAAAATTATATAGAGGAAAAAGACGCCTTTTTGAAAAGGTCTTTATCGCAAATTTAAGGATTTTACCTAAACATACATGTAGAACTTTGCAATTTGTTAACTTTTCTCTCTAAATGAATAGAAATTATTCATAATTATACAGACTTGTGTAAAAGCACAAAATTCAGATGTAGAGGTTTAAAAAAAAGATTATAATAATCTTCAACCTCAAGATCCTGGATACTCAAATGCATTATAGCGAGTTAGTGTTTTTTGGGGTTTTTTTAAGCTTAGGGTGTAAAAGCTATTCTGTACTTTTTTCTTGGGAGGGGGTGGCGATGGTTATAACTAACTTATCGTCAAATTGATCGTATTTTAGGGATATGAATTCATTTTTTTACAACAAGAAATTGTGGTTGGTGCGAGTTAGTTAATATTTTTTTATTGAGGTAAAGTGGCAGTAAGGGGAAATGTTTTTGTTTTGTTGTCAAGCGAACACACGTATGATCCATTGCAAAGACAAAATGCCAAATATAAAGATGGATAAGAAACTGAAAGATAAAACATCATCATATCTTATAACTCTTTCAAATATTCGCTCCAAACAAAATTATATTTAACATAGATGTAACATCGGTTGCAACCCTTAAGTAGATTCCATACTTGAATTACATTACTTTGAACTGGTGCATGCATACCATATCTTCAAATTATGCAATTTGTCAAGACTTCAATGTCTTTTATTTTATTGAGTTGGTCTGCGATCTGTATTGATGCCATTGACTAGTTAAGGTCTAATGTAGAACAAATCAAGTTCAAACAGCATAAACTTAAAGTCATGAGTAACAATATAATTGAAATATCATTTTGTATCCCAACAATTGAACGTTTTCGGAAGTCCGTATTTATTATAGCATCATTTTTATGCATCTTTGAAATAAACGAGAGAGGCTAATGTGCACGCTCCATTAAACAGTGACGAGACCATTCGTTCGAAGCCATCCTCAAGCACTTATTTACCAGTGATTTCTTTTGTATTTATTATAGCAGCATTTTTATGCATCTTTGAAATAAACTTAAGAGGCTAATGTGCACGCTCCATTAAAAAGTGACGAGACCATTCGTTCGAAGCCATCCTCAAACACTTATTTACCAGAGATTTCTATTGTATTTATTATAGCAGCATTTTTATGCATCTTTGAAATAAACTTGAGAGGCTAATGTGCACGTTCCATTAAAAATTGACAAGACCATTTGTTCGAAGCCATCCTCTAACACTTTACACTACTCACATCAGTGCGCAAGTTAGATTAGTTTAGAAATCGTTTTATTTTGAATAGATAACAAATTGTTTTGATTTAGTAATAGATTAGCTAAGACAGCAAATATATCCGTCAATATTTATTTGAGTTTCAATCCCGTTTAAACTATGTCTTATGGGAGAGATATATAAATAAGTTTAGTAATTAAACAATATTCATTCATTTGGTTACTTTACAGAAAATAGGCGCGATTATATCTTTTCAACTGAACAGTATATAACGGAAACGCCGAATTTAGATTTTAGATAAAATTGAGTGTGACAACCTGAATTGAATAACCTTTCCAAAAACCTTTTGATTATTTTGTTTGATTCATTTTGATCGTCAAGCCATTTGTTTTATCCGCTTCTCCACCAAATTCATTCCATCTGACCGAGTATGTCTGCAATTAAAATGGATAAAAAACATTTTCGTTTCTTCCACGGATTATCTTTACTGACCTGTGGTAAGTATTCACCAATTGTTTTAAAACATTTTCTACTGCCGTTTGTGTTGTTGAATCCAGAGGGTATTATTAACAGCTTTTAAAATATGTCCCAATACGCGTAACATAATATTCAGGTAATAGTCTCAGGTTCTATGGAAGAAGAGAAAATATGAAAATTGTTTAATTAATGAACGGCATCGATTAAAAGAAAAAGAACAGATACTTGACAAAGCTTATTAAAAAAAATATACATAAACTTTATGCTGTTATCCATTAAGGTAGTATGCGACACCTGTAGAAACTAATGTGAATAAAAGTACATTTTATCAAAATACTTTCAACGGTTTAGAATTTTCAAATTTTACAATTGTTGACCAAAAAATTTGTTTTAAGGAGGCTGGATGGTCAACACATTAACCATCAGATTTTTCTAAAGTTTTAGAATATGAATTATCAAGCTATAAACTATAACTCAATAAAGGAAATATCAATATATTTAAACTTTGAAATGTGGGTATTTTCCTAAATTTCGATATGGAGCGCTTCTTTTAATAGAGATCAATACAGTCTTAAAATGTCCATGACAAGAGATCCCTCTAAAACATTTTTGGTAAAAAACTTAAATGCACCAGCGGACATCGTAATCACGACATTCAGATTCGTAGATCAATTACGATATGCTGTTAGGTGATAATATGTGAAAGGAAAACATTCATAAAATTATACTCGACTTGATTGTTTATTTCGATAGAAGATACATGTATGTACGTCAAAATATGGAGGTGTCCCATACAACCTTTAATTTGTAAAATCCGAACCATAAACTATGTTCTCATTGTATTATAATGTACATGCAAAACATATTTGGTGCTCCAACCCCCACCCTCCTCCCTCCCCCCCCCCCCCAAAAAAAAATAATAATAAAGAAAAATCGATAGTTTGGATTAGGAAATGCAATTGAAGTTAATCAATTATTAAAGGGTGTGCCAATAAGGTTGGCGGAAACAGAATAAGTTTGAGTTAATATATTCATATATTCACAAAAAGATTAAAATCATACCCCTTTTTTAAAAATATATGTAATATTGTTAGTGTATACTTTTGTTCACAGTGGGGTTTTTTAATTATCTTCTGGTTTTTCTTTTTATAATTTTATTGAATTTTGAAATGTTACCTGTTTGTATTAGTTGTGAGGTATAGTAAGATAGTATTCAAAATTATACAAATACAGCTTTCACGAGTAATCTTTCCTGTTTATATTAACATTCTGTAATTATGTGATAAAGAGTTCCTGCCTGAGCGACTAACTGCACAATCCCATACATTTGATTTGTTCTAATTTTAGAGGAAAAAAAGTAATTCAAAGGGGTGTATAGCAATATCAAATGATACAGTATTTATTAATAATATAAAAATGCTTCCGGAGTCAGAGTCCTGACCATTAATGAAAAAAATGTCATTAAAGAGCTACCTGTAGTCTGTCTCGAGATATTTATGCAGCACATTTTCTTAAATTGTTCGATATTTATGAATATCTCCTGGTTCAAGCGATGTTCATTCTATAGTATGAACAAAAAGAAAAGTCTACGGGTATTTTGCATTGCAAAACATATTAAAGTACCCGGATGATAACGTTGAAAATTGTGCAAGATATTCCAAGTGACTTTCGAATGGAGAAGAATATAAACATCTCTTACTATAAATGTCCATAAGAAATATGTTTTTGTTCCTGTGAATTTTTCAGAGTGAAAAAGGATACTGTATCAATAAAGATATCTTGAATATTTTCCCTTTCATCAATTTCAAATTCACTTCTTTCACAGTTATGTGTATATGTATTAAAATCATCCAAATATGCTGCATAAATATAGTGGGACATACTTTAGCCGTCCAACAATGACATGTGAGATATGGAATAGAAAACGCAAAATGATTACCTCATTGACCATCAATAATATGAATTGTACTGTATTTGACTAAGACCCTAACCATTAATGATACAATTGGGTAACAACACTGTTTTAAACATAAACAGTTTTGCACGTCTTTCTGTCTATTTCTATGTTGGCTTAAATGAGAATCAGAGAGATAATTCAATCGGGTTTTACTTCGATTTTTTTCATTTTTTATTTTGTTGGACAAAGTTTCTAATAATATTTCTTCGTTCATCTTTTAGGCACATGCTTACAAGTCTTCTTTCTAGTCTGCATACGTCTAGGTTGATTGAATATAGTTACAATGATACTTAGCAATTTATACTATAAAAATATATTAAAATAGTAGTATAATATACAGTGCTGAGTTTTTCTGCACTTAATTCATTTTACCTCAAACTGTCATAAATGAGATATCCATAACTACAGTCTGTCCCAAGATATCTAAGCTGCACATTTGGACGATTTTTTTATAAAAATATACATAACTGTGAATGAAGTGTAATTGAAATCGATGAAAGGTAAAATTTCCAAGATATCTTTAGTGACACATTATCATTTTTCACTCGAAAAAAAAATACAGGAACGAAAGCAGATTTCTTACGGAGATTTATAATGGAGAATGTTTCAATCCTTTCTCCATTTGGCAGTCACTCGGAATACCTCGCGCAATTTTTCGACGTTATCATCCGGGCTTGCTACAATACAAAATTTCCGTAGTGATCACATTTTCTAGCCGTGTATTGAAACCTGAAAAGCTAACGAGGGCGTTTCAACTGAGAAATCTTGGAAATTTTTCATACTTTTGAATGAACACAGTTTGAACCCTGAGGTATTTATAAATATCGAGTAATTAAGCAAAATGTGAATTGATGATATCTTGGGACAGATTATAGTTGATAATTAACATTTAAGACAACGTCGTAAACTGTGTAAACAGACGCCAATCTTGTTTTCACTTCTACCTCTTTACATCAGACAACCTATCTAGAATGTGTCCTGATAACTCAAAATAAGAGGTGTGTATGCAGTATAAAAGTAACAATTCTTATTAACATTTGCCTGTGAGATTAAACCTTATTTGAATAAAAGAATTGGAAAAGCAAAATTTAAACCAATTTGATATTCAAAATCTTTTCAGCTACATGTAATTAAAAAAAGACAAAGGGACATGCAAACATGCATATTTTTTAAACAATGCTATTTTTACATAATTAATTGTTTCATTAATGGTTGACGTCCATACACTGAACAACACCATCCACCAGAACCAATGCAATACAAGTCAATATTGCGCCCAGCTATGTACTTATTTTGATTGCCTATTTAAAAAATATATATCAAATGTTCCTTTCTGGAAACATTGAAATATATATGTCATGCAAAGATAAAGGTATCTAAAATTCTTATATTTATTAAAAAAATATGCCATTGATAGTCATTAGTGTATTTATTATGCGGTTTTTTTTAATTTCATATCATTAGTGGGTGGGAGGTTCGACCATTAGTGATATAATTTTGAAATAGTGATATTGGTGGACGGCTAGAAAATACTTTAATCTTAACAATATATCAATAATGGTCAGGATTCTGACCATTAGTGACACTATATCACATTAGTGGATACTGTAATATTGGAGGCTTCTACAGGGGAGATTATTATAAGATTTTAACTAACTGCTGCCATTACAACGAATTATTCATGCTTTAGATCTTCTGTGTACAGTACATTACTGTGTGCATGTACTCTGGGACATAAACAAACGATATGAAAACCAATTTCTAGTCTATAAATTTAAATGTATCGAATCAATGAAGCAATAATGATTTGGATCTTACTGATTTTTTTTTATTTTGTGTTTGTATTCCATATTACATTTATGTTTTATTTCGCAGAAACCCCGAACTAAGCTTAAAAATATTTTTTTTTTAACCTTTGAAATTTTATAAGTATGCATACAGTCTGTTTATGATAAAAATTTCTTGAACTGGCTTGTTTCTGTCCAAAACACACCAAAACTGTTGACAATAGATACAAAAGCAATAAATATGACGTTCAACATGTTGTTTTATATGCAAATTACGCATACAAGGGCATAACAATGCATTTTTAGATCAATTAGAACTGCACAGCTACAGACTTAAATTTAAGGTATCCGATCCATAATAGCCCCAGATTCAATGAATCTTGATGCATAACATACATGTATGGGCTTAATACTCAGTATACTTGGACATAATTTTCATGTTTAAGTATCAGTATATAGGAGTGGAATGTGTCCTAATTAATGACCTTTTCCTGTTCTTGAAGAGTTGTACCCCTTTGATCTTAATCTATAAAAATCATTTTTTTTTAAATATACACGGTATAAAATTTATTTTAGATAGTTTTTGTATTCCTAAGGATTAAATTCATCTTTACACCGAAGAATTTATCGATATTCTTAGTTTTTACTATTTTATTTTAAAAAATGTGCTTGTCCCCATAGGCCTTAATGCAATCATTAATTAATTACTGCTTAGTTAATAGTATTTTTAAAAATTTCTCTCCGTTAATCTATTTCTACTCTAAAAAGCTTTGAATTAATATCAGAGTATTTAATACATGATGAATATTCAGGGTTAGAAAAATTAGGTCCTAATATGGGTCGGATACCTTAAGATATAAAAATCTCAAAAAAAATACGAAAGGAGGTCATTAGTGTCCACTCTACAACCATTCGTTGAGAAAAAGGTCAAAGCTTTCTTATTTAAATTGTAACTTTGTCTCAAAAGAGGGTACACTATTCTTAAAATGAGTCTCAAAAACCATCAATTTGCACGAGTTATTTGTGTCTGTGTCTATAGAGGTACATTGAAGTTATTTTTTTATTGAAAAATATACGTATATTTGTTTTATTTATGGCAATTAATGTTTTGTACCCATATCCTACTTTTAAAAAGAATTTAATTTAATTTATACTTATTTAACTAAAACAAAACAATTGATGTCTGTCACATTCAGCCCAGATTGTTTTTTAATTGACATTTATTTTTATCGATGCAATTATAACGTGAATATGCCTTTTTGTGTCTTTTTGATCATAAAAAATGATGCAATATCAATTTTTGCCAACGATTTTATCAAACCCTCTGGTATTGAACTCCTTTCGATACAGTGAGATCATAAAATATTAATATTATAATAATGATTTTTCCAAAAACTTTAATACTATAACCGGACTTCATATAGTAGCTCTTTTTTATCCTTTTATCTCTATTACTATTTTTTAAATTCAAATTATGTAAGATACATGTAAATGTTACCTTGATTACAGGAGAGAGGTCACCATCCCTCATCCATCTTTCACCAAACATACATACAGCAAAAAAGATTAAACGTTAAATAAAGGAAAAGGGGATACGCTTTCCTGTAAATATAATTTCTGATTTAAAAAAAACACAAACTGAGCAATGTTATTACAATTTTTCATAGGTTTTTTAATGACATGTTTAAGGATATAAATGTGTTTATGCACTGATATTCTAAAAGATCATATTGCGTTTGATATACAAAACTAACGTATCGCTAACGTAACTGGTATTGTTTTGTCAGCATGTTTGTTCATAAGCACATGAAGTTTAAGCAATTTTAAACATGTTATACAATGATCATTTCGATTCTAGCATTACCCAATGTTTTGTACAAAATGTACCACATGAAAGATTATTTTAAAGGAGAACACTTGCGGCATACATATTTACCAAATAAAAAGCTGCAAGAAAAGCGTTGATATTCTAAGCGATACGGTTTATAAGCCCTTATGGATAATACAAATCTTTCTAGTTTTTTTTTAACGTGTAAATTTTTGAGCTTGTGAGATAACTCTTTAATCAATTCCATGGGTTCTTTTTTTAAGTGAGCCTATTTAGCCGAAAAAGATTAAAAGAATCGCATGTTACATATAATAGCATCAAGTATTTTGACAAAATCCTGACCTTTTTTTTCAAAGTATCGACGATATCAACGCAATTTTTTTTCAAATTAGGTTGATCTGGTCATGTCACAAAATTAGCACCTTTTAAAAAGTTTTTAAAACATTACATATGCATGCAAATAATTTTTGATAGCGATCAATTGATTTAATTATGGTTTAAGTCTTTGGCAATTTTAAAAAGTAATATTTTATTATTATTTTTTTTTTACATGTGTAACACTTTCTTAGAAATTATGACGTTTATCTCATTTAAGCTAATGCACCATGGTCACTACTGAATTCAAAGCTCACATTCATTCTTTAACGTACATGTTTAAACCAATATTTTATGGTGTAATTTGCCTCGTGTATTTCTTCCGATCGTATAAAATACTGTGGGATCATTAAATTTCGTGGGGGCCAATTCTAGTGGATTACTTAAATTTCACAGGTTCGTAGGGACGTAGTTTCGTGTATTCTTTTACACTTTCGAAGAGAAATATGACTTTATAACCATTATTTATTAATTCGTGGAGAATATTAATTCGTGGAAAAGAGGTACCTTTAAACAATATTTTGTTTGAAATTAAGATTTTAAGAAGACATGAACAAATCATTTTGGACGAGATATGAATATGCATTAAACAGCCGTTTGCGTTTTGTATCGATCTCCACAATAAAAAAAACCCCACTTACGTCTGGATGATACATATTAAAAAGATACTGGTGCAATATTCAAAATGGCGAAGAGTACGGACCGCCATCCTGAACGACGATTTTCAAGTTAATAGTATCACTTTTATCTCTGATTTTTTTATTGTCGCAGATACACATTATCTATAGAGAGAACTTTGCCTTCTATTAACAGTACTAAACTGCAAAACAAAACGTATTATCGGCAAAATTTCCCAGTATAGCTAAAGACTCCAAGGACTTGTCTGCAGACTGCATCATTTCTTTTCTCGTACTTTTATATATTTCATAAAAATCTCGTACTTTTATATATTTCATAAATATTATTCATATTTTTTATATTCCTCGGGCTGATATTGGAGTCTCGGGTTGATATGGGATGTGATACAGATTTTGCCATGTATTATTCTCTATGTATTTAATAGCAACATAACATGCATCTTTGAATAAACATCGAAACATGAAGAGCATGTTTCTTTCAAAATTGATGAGGCCATTCGTTAGAAGCCATCTTCTGACACTTATATTTAACATCAAACACGTTCATAAAAAAGGCAGATAAAAGTGTTGGTGCAACAATCGTTACATTTTGAACAAATTCAAAAAAAGTTTGTCGATCATAGGTGCTTGACATTAAAATACATTAAATTAATATTAGATGAGCTAAAATAGCAAAGGTACCCAGCATTATTAGTAGCAATTTTAAACTCTTATGGTACATGTAGGAAGATGAAGACAAGTTCGATAATTAAATATTTCATTACCCCTTCAAAATTATTTGATATTCGTGAACAGTAGACGAGTAACGCTGAATTTAGATTTTATATAGAGTTGAATGTGATAGCCTGAATTGAAAAACCTTCCGAAAAGATTTTTGATCTTTTTTATTCGGTTCATTTCGATCGTAAAACATGTTGTTACATCCGTTTTCACACCAAATTCATTTCATCTTACCGAGTAGATGGATAAAAAACAATTTTTAGTACTCAACTGTTTTAAAACACATTTTTACTGCTGCTTGTGTTGTTGAATTCTGAGAGTATGGTTAACAATTTTTAAAATACACCCGTGTACTTGTATCATGTTAGAGTAAAAAGTATTTAAAAATAAAAAAAACAAAAAACAACACATTTAAAAAATAATGAAAAGTGTTGGTATATATTTATTATATATTTATTAAATGTGATTCATAAAATAAAACCATAATTGTTACATCGTGTTAACTTTATCTCCCAAATTGTCATGCTTTAAAAAATCGAATGTGTACACTGTCCATAATTATACGTATTAAAATTAAAAATAATATTAATATATACACCATTTGAGTTTAAAGAATATTTTTTTAAGTATTATACCAACATATTTGTAGAAAAAAATTCTGCTGAACGAAACGAACGCACCGTTAAATAATTCAGCAAAGAATTGATTTTAGTCTGGGATCTATCTTGGTATATAAAGTATTAATGTTTTGTTGGAGGTCAAAGTTGATTCTTATGTCTTTTCATTGAAAATGTACCTAAATACCCAAAAAATATTGACGGTTTGAGGTTAGAAATGCAATTCATTAATAATTAAAGAATGTGACAATGAGTTTAGCGTAAACCGAATAAATAATGTTACCGTAATGTATGCATGTAATCACAAAATTTGATAGCGATATACCCCTGTTTTTAATATGGTATTGTTAGTGTATACTTTTGTCCACTATGTTTTCAGTCGACCCTTCTTTGTTGTCTTTTTTTATCTAAGAGAATTTTGAAATTTTATCCTGTTCGGATTCAGACCACTAGTGAAATTGTATACAAGTATCATAACTGGATACTATATCATTAGAGCTTACTACAAGGGGTGGGGTGGGTTATTTTATGATTTGAACTAAGTGCTGCTATTATGACAAATTATTCATGCCAGAGGTCTGATCTGTTTGATCAAATAACTCCATTTACAATAAATATAATGATTTTTCCAAGAGTTGCAATACCATAACCGAATTTCATGTGGTGACACTTTTCATTTTTTTTTTAATCAATTATAAAAGAGACATGCATGGTGACGCAAAAAACCATGCTTTACCATCTATCAATTTTTACACGATGTTCACATTTTTATATATCATACATGTATAATAAAAAAAATTCAAAATCACTATAGTCAAGAGTAAATAAATCCTATTGACAAGCGATTGACAAGCGCAGGGAAATGTAAATACTGAAGCGTGACATATGCTATAAACAAGCGGCCCGATGTCTCAAGTGAACGTGCTACATTATAGTATAATGTGTATATTTACTATGATTGCAAATTTTTTTATCGAATAACCTAAAATAAAATAGTACGGGTCGCAATATAAAAAGGATCGTTTGGTTCACAAAACTTGTGTGGTCTTAAACTGGCATATATATATTTCTTATAAACTTCAACAGGGTTGTTTTCATTCAAATGGGGAATTGAAAGTATTTTGCCAAGAACCATTCTTGTGTCACGCGTGTTAGCACCGGTGCACGTTTTTGTTTGCCTCTTATATTGTTGTTAATATTCTGTGTCATCAGGGTTATCAGCCCAACATAGATTAATGGTGTTCCCTGTGTCCCCGTAACCCTAAATGAATGGCATTGTTAATTCATACCGTGTTTAACAGCGACTGGGGAGGGGGGAGGGGGTAACTCCCAAAACTCCGGTGTCATATAGGATACTGATATCATGGTCAAATAAAGGATCTGCTTTTTGTGGCCCGTTGCCATTCCCTTTTTTTGTTCAAGAACTTTGTGTTTGGCTTTCAGAGCTTGTTCAGTTGCTGTGAATATATCATCAAGCGACTGCATGATGCTTGCTTCGTAGCGGTGTCGTCGAAGAGCTCTGCCAATACTGGAAATCATACTTCGTAATAATACCGGATACAGATACTTTTATTGATATATTAACTATTACTTACTTACTTGAGACTAAATGTGTTTGGTTTTTTTAAGATCTTGCTAAGACTACACACTTTTGCATGTTAAATTGTTTAAGGTCGATGTATTTAAAAGAAACCAATTCTAAATTAATTACAAGGATGGCGAACTTCCGTGTAACTGGATTAAAATGCTACCTTAATTGATTGTTCTCTATTTTTGTATGGTTTATGATACTTCCCGTAATTATTAATTATACATGTTATTTTTTATGATACTTTGTTTAGAATATTATTACTCAAACGAAACAATGGACAATGATATTTTTGGATTTTGGCATCAGTGACGCTTTCTAAATCCGCCATTGTTGGTGTCAACTATACCTTTCTAATCAGTGTTCTCATTTATAAAATCGAGTTTTTGAATACTACTGTTATACAACAGAATCATCAGTAAACGTAAGATCTAAAAAAAGAAAAACAGGTTATGCAATTTAAATGAAATTTATTTCACATGTTTCATGCATAATACATAATTGTTTAAGGCAACATGTATAAGTCCAAACGTAAAAAACCCATCCCGTATCATTTTTTCCCCATCTTTTGATGTAGACATGCCGTTCTAATTTTGTAATTTAAAGTTCTTGTATAATATAAACAACAATTTTTTAACTGGGAAACGTTACGATATAGCATTGACTTGTACTGAGATGATGTGGATGAAATATACCCCTGTAGTAAATTATAAATACTCCTTAAGATCACAGTTCCAAAACTATATTCAGACGTCATTCACATGAACATTTCTACAAGAGCACACGCGGAAAACATGGGTCCCGCTCTTGTTATAGAACAAACAACCCACTATCTTGTACCTGATAGTATGAAGTGCAACATCTATGCAAATTACCAAACAGGTATATCTGGCATCCAGAATATAGCAATTGTAAGAATGACTTTTCTAAACACTGCGACACTAGCATTTGGCTATGTTCTTTATCGCATTCAACTTGGTGTACAATCTGCAAACATAGGAGATATTCATTTGGTGATTGTTAAAACTAACAATCGAGTTGTTAAACTCCCAATTCAACTAAATAGTCCACTGGTATTTCAAGACACGAACGGAAACATTTTAACTGAACTAAATAAAGTGCTGGACAAAAATTACTCATCATGCATTCGCCTTCCGGTATTGGAAAATACACCATCTTTGCTTCTGATGAAGCTTAATACGGCGTAGTTGGACATATATCCTGCAACCTACAATCTTACAATAATTGGAGAACACATATCATGCCAAAAACATGGACGGACAAGTTTACAGGTCAGTAACATTGAAGACTTGCTCAAGGATGGGCCACTTAGAGGGTTCGAACTTTTACATAGGAAAATACGGAGAAAAATCTTTAAACGTCTCTTTCTAAAAAAAAACATTTGAGCAAAAAAGCTGTAACTTGGGTGGAAGCATCCTTCGGTAGTGTATATTCAAGTTTGTTCTAATCATTATCCCCTTGGGTAGGGTAGGGCCACAACGGGGGCGGATTAAAATCTTTACATAGGAATAAATAGAGAGAAAAAAGAGATTCCCAGGGGGTAAGGTGGTGCCAAAATGGGGGTAAGTAAATTGAGAAAATCTTTAAAATTCTTATTTTCAAAAACTAAACCAACAAAGGGAGCTCAATGTTTTACTTAAGATGTTGATAAAAAAATTAAGATTTATACTCTACTTAATTATCTAGATATTTTGTATTTGATACTCTAAAAACGGTCTTTAGCTTCTGTTGGCTATTGTTGCTTAAGTGAGCGATGTGGCCGCTGGGCCTCTAGTTATATTTCTTGCAAATTGTGATTCATAAATTTTAATTCGTGCTGTCCTATTCTTAAATGTTATCAAACATGTTTGACATCATTTAAAAGTATTGAAAAGAGCATTAAAATTATTAACCATATCGACTTTATTAAGTCTAGTAAAATTTGACTCTGCATAATGTTTTCGTGTCCAAGCAAATTCATTTAATGGGACATAATTACTCGCTACTTGGAAAAAGCCACCGTAACGGTATTTGTTTCTTACATCGGACACCATGAAATTTAATGTCCATATAAAATTAATAAATACCTTTATAATCTCATTACCTTGTATAGTTGCCTTTAATCATTTATACTTCAATTAGCCTGCCCGGAATTGTCTTATAATAAAGGTCATCATTTAAAGAGGAATGGTTTTCTTTCCGAAATAAGCTGCATTTTGTGTAATTGATTGCGCTACGGCTATCAAGTGTTATGCTTAGTAACAAAATGTTCTTTTGACTTAGTTAAGGATAATATACTTGTCAAGATATTGTTGCTAATATTGTATTGTTCTTGAGGATGCATTCCCATGCTTGATTAAGTCTATGATAAAAAGCATTGTCATCCTTAAAATTGATATTAGGTGTAACATTGTTTTTATAAGGAATCTGTCTTATTTAAACAAACCACAAGTTGTTACTAATGTTCATTTTTATTTATTTGCATTAACGTAACCTTTTTTATACATTGAACATTCATGCCTTCTCTTTTTGAATTTGTAACCCCATATCAAAATACTCCGATGTCGTCCAATTGGCATACACATTAGCATCATTTACTTTTTCCTAGCTTTTCGTTCATTTATAAACTTAGTATTTCATTTTAGAATTTCGCTGGCTTTTGTTACTAGTTCATTGATGGAATAACTTTTTGATGTCTTCATTATTGCATTAAGAGGGCTCGATGGTCGTGGCCATTTTTAGACTGTGTTGATCTTCTATAGAAGAAGAGCTCTATAAAATAATATTGGAAAAAACCTAATTTAAAAGGTGAAACATATGGATTTTTTCTTTACTAGACAATAGTTTATAGCTAAACAAATCGCATATTAAAATTTTACGCATATCTGATGGTTAATTTGTTGACCATCCAGCCTCCATTACCAAAAAAAATTTCATAAAAAAGTTCAAGGTTAAACTTTTAATTTTTTTATTTTTATAAAGTTGTATTTTGTTTGCTTTCAATAAAACAGACACAACTTTACATTTTGTTTACAGTGTTTATTTTGGATATTCCCGTTCTATAAATAGTGTTAAATCAGAACAGTAGAGAAAAGTAGATCCGGTAAAAATTTAATTGATGGAGGTATTAAATAATTTTTTCGACCAATCAGAAGCACTAATATCTCGTCAAACTAATAAAAATTAAATGATATTAAGGTCAAGATCAAGTAAATGATTCCAGAGTGTCTTTTTGGAATTAAAACCATTATAAAGTCATAATTGATTTGATAAATCTTTCCCCTGTACTTTCCGGCTTTAAATGAATTCTGTAGAAAATGAAATAATTTCTTAACATTCTATATTAAATTATGGGAAAAGCAATCTCGATACCTATATTCGATTTGACATTCTTTTAAAGAGGAGATTAAGAGCTTGTTTAATGCAGTTTTAAGAGAGACTGTAGACATTCTAGACAAATTTTTCTTGGTCAAAAATGGACAAAAACTTTAAGACATTGTATTAATTTCCTTCATATTCATTATTAATCGATTACTTTAAATTTCTTTTTCATTAAAATGTGAATAATGTCTCTTTTGAACATATTGAATAAAATCCTTAAGTTGATTTTGTTTTTAGAGTTAAAGGGTATTTTCATTATGAATGATATGAAGATTTGAGACTTTAAATTTCAATCTTAATAGGATAAAATTTTATAATTTCTAATATTCAAATTCATTCTCAAATTATAAGCAATATAGAAAGCTCAGTCTTTTAAATTCTGTAAACAAGGTTTTTTCTAGGAAGTTTACGAGTTTGGGTGAAATCTTGACTTTGCAGCTTTAGCCTTCATAATTATTCTGTTGTTGTGGATTTCTTGAAAATAAGCATTCTATTAAAATTTGATAATTAAGAAAGAAATTTTGGGGAACTTTGCTCCGTTATATTGGAATGAATCGCTTTTGGAGCTTGTAATTGTTCTAATGTAATAGACCCTTATTGGGGCGCTAGTTTAATTGTTATCTAAACATTAGGTATGCACACCTCATTAACTGCTTTGGGATTCCTTAACTGACCAGAACAAACACACTTAGTGACACTTACACACCCTTTTATCTCTTTCTCAGGCAAAATAGACACAAAATATAACACCCCCTCTCTCTCTCTCTCTCTCTCTCTCTCTCTCTCTCTCTCTCTCTCTCAATTATGGTAAATCATTAGGTAGCTCTATTGATTTTTCTAAGACACATCTGATTATATACTCATCATGATCATGTGAACAAATATATTAGAAATATATATAAATATTATTTTATGTTTTAAGTGAAAGTGGAAAATCATAATGAATGAACATACACAATTTTATTTTGACGCTTGTTATGGATACCTCTTGAGGTCCTCTACTTAACCCAAGTGTTTCCAAGTTTTTGTGATCAAACTCAAGTGAGATATCAATCCTTGAAATGAGCCCGAACACCTGAGAGCAACTTGGTGGTACCCCTACAGCCCAAATTTGAGACCTGGAAATAACAGCCCTATAGGTCCCCTACACTGCCCTGTTTTCCGTTTGCACACTTCAAAGATAAGGGAGATAATGAACCACCTTCAACCCCTATATCATTCTGAAATGCTTAAAAATGCCAAAGTTCGGGTGAGCTAACTTGACCCTTTTATTGGTCATAGACGCCCTCTAAGGCTTGTTATGGATACCTCTTGTTGTCCTTTACTTAACCGAAGTCTTTTCAAGTTTTTGTGATCAAACTCAAGTGAGATATAAATCCTTGAAATGAGCCAGAACCCCTGGAAGCCACTTGGTGGTACCCCTACAGCCCAAATCTGAGACCGGGAAATAACAGCCCTATAGGTCCCCTACACCGCCCTGTTTTCCGTTTGATGCACACTTCAAAGATAAGGGAGATAATGAACCACCTTCAACCCCTATATCATTCTGAAATGCTTAAAAATGCCAAAGTTCGGGTGAGCTTACTGGACCTTTTTATTGGTCATAGACGCCCTCTAACGCTTGTTATGGATACCTTTTGTTGCCCTCTGCTTAACCCAAGTGTTTCCAAGTTTTTGTGATCAAACTCAAGTGAGATATAAATCCTTGAAATGAGCCCGAACCCCTGGGAGCCACTTGGTGGTACCCCTACAGCCCAAATTTGAGACCGAGAAATAACAGCCCTATAGGTCCCCTACACTGCCCTGTTTTCCGTTTGATGCACACTTCAAAGATAAGGGTGATAATGAACTACCTTTAACACCTATCTCATTGTGAAATGCTATAAAATGCCAAAGTTCGGTTGAGCTAACTGGACCCTTTTATTGGTCATAGACGCCCTCTAACGCTTGATATGGATACCTCTTGAGATCCTTTACTTAACCCCAGTATTTTCAAGTTTTTTGTGATCAAACTCAAGTGAGATATAAATCCTTGAAATGAGCCCGAACTCCTGGGAGCCACTTGGTGGTACCCCTACAGCCTAAATTTGAGACCGGGGAAATAACAGCCCTATAGGTCCACTACACTGCCCTGTTATCCGTTTGATGCACACTTCAAAGATAAGGGTGATAATGAACTACCTTTAACCCCTATATCATTTTTAAATGGTAAAAAATGCCAAAGTTCGGGTGAGCTTAATATTTTCATATATATATATATTAGTATTGTTTTCTCGAAGGTTCATGTCAAAACATGGCTGACACAAAAAACTCCCAAATTCACCTTTATATTTCTGTTGTTTTGGTTTTAGTTTGCGACAGATGCTAGTTTTTAGGACAAAAAAATCACATAGTAAGATGTCTGATCGTCCCTATTTTGTAATAATACGAGGACTTTTTAATTTTCGATGCATATTATTCCCGGACAAAAAGTAAACAGACCCGGGGATGAAATATAAGCACACGTATAGGCAAATATCAATATTCAGTTGAATTTCCTTAAACTTAAACACATTTATAATTCTTGTCTAGGCGAGCTTTACTGCCTCAAAGTTGTCAATGCTCATAAAAAAATATTCATGCATAAATCTTTCTGATATTAATTAAAATATGCCGATAATAAAGTAAAATATAATTTTCATTTCGAGTACTCTCAGTATTTTGATGATTTTCCTTATTGGCTGCTAGCTTCTACGGGCTTAGTGGCTGCTGATAGTGGCTGCTAGCTTCAGCCTGGTTCAGGATCAATTCTGTCAGCTACGTATACGTCAAGCATAAATAATACACGCCGCCGTTGTCAAAACTTTATGATTGGTCAACTCCTTTTCTTAGGGGGAGTTACATTGTATCTGTACACGCTTATGCAATGCCAGAGCTGAAGGATTTCTCAGAACCGTTCGTTTTTCCCCAATATTGAGTCATTATCGACTTCTAGGATCCACTATGTTTAAACTCTGTGCAAAACTAAAACTCTCTCTCTCTCTCTAAGCGGGCGTTAAACCACTGTCTCAAGCTACGGTCCTGAGTACGGCGTTAAACAAACTATAATATTTAAAAGTTGCATGTGCTCCGCGTTCATTTCATGCATATACCGTAAATGTATAATGTACATGTATTAACTACTTACTTACCAGTCGAAGAGATAGACATGAATTCCTCGATTTCTACACCTTTCGATGGGCAATCGACAATTAATAAACGAATTGAACGATGATATGAAAGAACGAGACAGAAGTGGAAAGTGCAAGGGGGTATTTACATGTGCGTCTTTATTAAGCAAGTGTCCGATTCGTTTCTTCATCTGTTACCCTACCACATTCGGTGTAAATATATAATACTAAAAAATATACCCGAACATTTTACCGCAGATTTAATTATTTTACTTGTCCCTGAACCTCCGATCACCAGTTCAATACAGTGGCGTGGTTTCACTGGTTTGTTTACATATAAAAGTGACAGCTCTTAATCCGTTTTCCGAGTAAGCCTTAAGGTGGTTTAGTAGGAAAAGGTGGGCAAAGTAAAGCGACAATTATTAACAGAAGAAAACTAAATGAAGAATTATTTAAATGAATTATTTGCACATAATGTGGTATGATATAATGTTAATCTTTTCAAAACTAGCGTATTTTTCGTGCGCCGTTAATTGCAAGTTTTTCGTAAGTGTCATATGCACTGTAGCTTTATATTAACTAACCCAAAATTTCTTCGTAGAGCTACAGCCATATGTACAGTATGTATGTTTTGTTACAAGTATACACGTTTGAAAAATACCCCAATTTCGACCGTCACGAGTACCTCGGTGTGTGCATAATTTAGTCTGAACCAGCAGCCAATCAGCGGTAAGCTGAATCCACCAATAAAAAAGTTTGTGGTTAAGGTGCGGGTATTGTTTATGGATGACGTAGCTGATAGAATTAAACGCGACGCCATCGGAAAAACTCAAGGAAATCGGTTCTAATATAGCAAGCAGTAGAGTTCTAGTTCTAGTACATATTTTTTAAATGTTGTATGATGATTTGATAAAAAAGACAACTTAAATATGATTTGATAAAATTTAGAAGTGCAATGAATTAATTCTTTTCATCACAATCGTACAATTTGATGACGTTAATTCTATTTTTAAATACACAATAGATTCATTTTGAGCTTTCCGTCTAAAGCTCCGAACATTGCTGTTCAAGTCAGAAAAAAATGTGCGTAATACCGTTAATTCAAGTACCGGTTACTTTTTGCCGTGCGAAAAAAATAGTACATACATCGTGATTTTCATGGAAATAGTTTGGAGAATCTAAACTTTCATATTATTTTTTGATATATAATAGTCATAGAAATTTCATTGTTTGTTTTCAATTTCAAATATTCATAGTTTTTTGTAATCCAAATCAAAAAGGGAAAATCAAAATTCCCTTTTTTTGACCCTGTTTTTCATATCTGCATCCATTTACACCCCTTTTTGCAAAAAATAAGCCTTTACAAGTCAAAGTTCATGGAATTTTCCTGAATCATTGACATTTAAATGCATTAAAGAGACATTTAAAATGATTAACGTTCCTCTTATCCTTATAAAAACTTATGAATCATCAGAGGAACGTTCCTCTTCACCTAAACTAAAATCACTACAATTTATCTGAGGAACGTTCCTCTTTTCACTTCAGCAGAAATCTTGACAAGTCATCTGAGGAACGTTCCTCTTTTCACTTAATTATATAAACTGAAATCCTAACAAAGCATCTGAGGAACGTTCCTGACTTGAAATCTTAACACTGTATCTGAGGAACGCTCCTCATTTCACTTCACCTGAAAGCTACATAAAGCATCTGAGGAATGTACAATCTTTCACATGTTGATTGTTTTCTTTTTACATGAAAGCTGTATAAAGCATCCGAGGAACGTTCCTCTTTTCCCTTAAATTGAAATCTTTATACTGCATCTGAGGAAAGTTCCTCATTTCATTTAACAAAATGTTTACTTCTAAACCGAGGACTTCAAAACATTTCCTGTTTTAGGTATTCTAATCATTACGCAAAATGTGACTACCAACAATCCTCTTTGTAAAACTTATAAAAGACAAATTCTATTATGATTATTCTATATAATGCTTCATCTGATTGGTGAGAGAGTCACGTGACAGGGCGAACAAAACCTCATGTCTCCCGAGATATAAATATCGTGTCTCACCCATCGGAAATCTCGGGATTTTTCATTCCAAAGGTATGAGAAAGCCAATATGAGAATACGATGTTGACAAATAAGATGAAATCAATTTAATCTTTTAAATTTTCTTTATGCCACAAAAACCAATTTTACTATATTTGATTCGAATTTATGAAGGTAACGAGAGACAATAACAAAAATACAAGACCCAAACAATCACGATGTTATTGCTTTCGACAAGTCAAAAATTATTAGAAATCAACGTATTTTGTATAATCGATATGTTGTTCGGTATAATACAAATTTTATTGCATGAATGTTTGGGAAATATGAAGATTTATTCCCCCAGAAAAATAATATTTCCCTCGGGTAAAGCCCTTGGGATATATGATTTTTCTTGGGGGAATAAATCTTCATATTTCTCCCACCATCATGCAATAAAAGTAAAGTGTTACTGTATCACTCTTTCAAAATCAAATTGAAACATTGATTTTGACAAATTAAAAAGTAAATTTATTAATCATTCTTAAGGAGTCTCGGGGGAGAATGTTTCAAACATACGACTTCCTTTATTTTTTTTCCAGTGAAAGGTCAACTTATGAGTAAATTATGTGCAAAATATAAGGTAAATTGAGGGAATAGTTTATCTATTTACCACACTCAAATTTTGGTCGTATGTCCAAATCATCCCCGACATTTTATATAGGATTGATATAGGAAAAAGGGGGTTATTATTTTCAATTTCATATGTAAAAAAATACAAACATACGATTTTCTTTTAATTTTCAGCAACGTAAGGTTAACATATATAAGTAAAGTTTTTGCCAAATTAAAACGAAATTGACCAGATAGTTTTTATGCTATCCGCCCCCATAGTTTGGTCCTATAAACGTGTCTTGGCAGCCATTTTACATAGGCTATAGAATTGCATAGAATAAAAGGATGATAACGTATCAAATTTAATTTTATTTGTAATAGATAATAAAATACATTTCTACTAACAAAGAATATGAAAAGATCGCGTATATGTTTTTGATTTTGCAAATTATAATTTCAATCTTAATAATTGATGCTGCAATAAAAAATGAACGACGTTTATTTTTGTCAATAGTTATGTCAAAGTCTCAACTTACGTCATCGTAAGACGTTGACTCCGATGTGGATAACGTCAATTTTGAAGAAGAGGCGGAATGATTAAAATACTTCTGAACATTATTCTAAGGATTCAATTCTTGAAAAATAATTTTTATGATAAGTAAATCTTAAAAAGAAAATCGTTACATGATTACCTGAATATTCGAACATTTTACACTGCATTTGCGTTTTACGACATTAAAACTATTTTCTTTAATTATTGCGCAATACCCTGTGCAGAAGGCGCAAAATTTTAAACCCGCGACTGACCTTAATTTTACTGTTTCTATACCCCCCGAAACAAAGTTTGGGGGGTATATAAGAATCACCTTGTCCGTCCGTCCGTCTATCTGTTCGCCTGTCTGTGCAATCGGACTAAAAACAACTTCTGCTTAAATTAATTATAAATAATTGATTGTCAACATTCTACTGGAAAACCCTGATTTTATTTTTAATATCTATCATGATGCAAATTGATATGATACATTGCGGTGATTATTATTGCAGGGAAGATTTTCAATAAAGCTCCTATTGTACATGTAGCTAATAAGCACAATTGAAATTTAGAAGACATGCTAAATATGTCACTTATTAAATAACTTGATTAAAAAGTATGCAAAATTACTCCTGATGATAGCGGGTTTGCAGCTCATAATTTAACAATTTTAAATGTAAAATCAAATACTTTGTGTCAAGCCGCTGAAACAATTAATAATATGATGTTGGTTAAGTAATTTAAGAACTGATGAAAAAAAGTACACACACACACTCGAAGTCAGAACTCAAGCACATTATGAGCATTTAGTGGGAGCGCAGTCATTTGTTAAAAGTAGAAGTTCGTAGGAATGCAGTTACACGCTGCAGGAGCTGAGTAGAAATCCCTTTGTTGCTGTCACATTTTCACCTTGTAAAAATTCAAAATACAACTGCACAATGTTTTTGAATTTCGCAATTCCAGAAATATAACAATGTCGTGAAACTCTGGGGGAATGAAATCTGGTGTAACAGGACCTAAGCTTTGAGAAAACAATCAGGTTAACAGAAATTTGCATTAATTTTGTTAAATTCTTTGAGCTGGATGATAGTAACAAACATTAGGATGTAAAATGTTGAATTGCAGTTCTGATATGAACTGCAATCATTATATCAATACACATGTAAATTATATCTTACACTAGCTAACAATTACCCCCCCCCCTTTCTAATAAAATCACAACATACACGAGCTATAATTCAATAGTGTACTTGTAGTTTTGATAAATCTACAAATCTACCTCTGGTATTAAGGAGGAAATTTTAGGTAAAAAAAAAACAACTCACTTTTTGGCTTTCTTGGAGTACTTCATGTTTATCAACTAAAAAATATATATTTTACTCCAGTATATCCTGTAAATAACTTCTCAGCATGGTCAATAGAAATGTCATGGCCTAAAGACTCATATTCCTCTGCTTCATTTAACGAATCTTAGGTTTGCTAATGTCACCGGCCAATTCAAGATGAGTAACAACTTGCTGTTACATGCACATGCTAAGGTCTTCTATCAGATGTCAATCACTAACTGGATGCTGATAAGATGTTAGGGGTGTGCTAATAATAGTAACTGTGTGAACTTTGAGATACACTGCTTTAGGAACAGATGCAAAATGTGGTCGCAAATTTAATTTAAGATTAACACTGCATGTGTACTTTATGAAGCAGAACGGAAATATTGTTTGGAAATTGCAGTTGCAAACAGCACAGGATATATATGCATCAAGGTAATGAATACTTTTATTATATTCAAACGTTTAAAATACATAACTAATTTTCTTTTGCTCTTCTGCTAATTCACTACAATCAAGGTAATTGCAAACCTAAAGCATATAAATTAATTTGATACAAAATCCTTGATTATCTGATATTTTAAATATTTATTGTAATCATCAAATTTGGAAAATGATGTGCAAAATCAAAATATAATCATAATACAATGTAATGTTATAGGTTATGATGATTGGAAGTGACAAAATATTGCGCCTGGTGGATTTTGATTTGAAATCACTGCATGTGAATTGTTTGCTGGTCTAGTGGATGGGGAGCATTAATTTGGACAGAGCTTGATCGAGATGGAAGATGCTTGAAGATTCAGGTTTGTTATTCTTAATTTTAAATTAATCTCATACTAAAGCTGTCCTTCTGGGACTAATACTCCCACAAGGCTCTTTTGAAACAGTGTAATCTGCTAGCCACTTCTCATTTTACAGATTATCAATTTCCCCTACAAATGCTTATCTAAACCATTGCTAGGAAAATGGCCCTCTTGGGACAATGAATTCAGTAATACTATTAGCTCCATTTACATGATGTGAGTTTTAGATCTTACAAATCAGACTTTGTAAATAGGAAATTCATAAACAGATATTAAGTCATATGGAATAGAAACATGCTCTATTTAAGAAAAAGTTAAATATTAAATGTATGATTAATCTGCCGAAATGAATTGTCACACAGTTGTAGCCTGTACAAATGTGAAAGGATTAATCTAATGAGTGCACAGGCGCCCATTTCACAAAACATACTTAAGACTAAGTTATATCTTAGGATAGAACTTTTTCCTAAGTTCATTACTTTTAACTTTAAGATAGGTAAATTGATGTTTTAGGAACAAACTTAACATGGTGACTGTTTATGTTATATTGAAATGAATGATATGCACATTAAAGTTGAACAGAAATACTAGATTACGCGTATCATTAAGACTTTTTCACTTAACTTCTAATTTATTTAAATATATTTTATTGAATAAATTCAATAAGATTGGACAACAGGCATAGCCTAATATGTATATCCTCTTCTTGTTTTATATCCACTTTGCTTCTAAACTGAAAACATTAGAACTATCAAATTATACATATATTTCTTCAATTAATTTCTTTGGTGTGGACTTTTAATTTTTACAATTTTTTTTAGATTATCTTGCACGTGCAGATGGATAGCTAGTGCAGCACTGTGATAATTAAATTAATCATGCCCGAGAATTACTAATATCTTAAAAAGGAATAAATACTACATAAATACTCAATTACAGAATGACTGGATGATTTGTCCTATCCCTCCACGAAATAAGCTTTTCTTTTACGGGAGAAATGTTAGGTGTTTTTTTTGTCGGGGGGGGGGGGGTAGGAGTGACCGCATATTAAGTGGTTTAGGAATGTCGATGCTAAATCATCCATTGGAATGCTGTTTCATTCAAAAATTTGCCTTTTATCCTCGCTTCTTCTATCAGCCAAGATGAATTTATTTGCAGTATTTTCTTTAAAAAAAAACCCACCTCATTTTTAAATCAACCCTTACAAGCAGGCACGTAGCGTCAGGGTTGGGGGGGGGGGCAACCCCCCTCCCCTTCACTTTTTCTCGCAGCAAACATTTTTCTTAAATTAACATATCAAAAAGTGAATTGACATGGAGTCACCCCCCCCCCCCCACACACACACTTTTTTAGGAGCATGTAAAAAATTGAAGTGAAAGGAAGGAAATTAACAATTAAAATCAGTGAATTTGAAAAAATGAAATTATAGGTACACTACGGTGGATATCTCAACGAGCTTTTTTATTTAGGATTAAGCATATCTGTATATGTTAACACGGGCTATTTATAATGGACCAACTAGACAAAAAAATGCACTGGATCATTTATAAAGAACAACAGAAATTCTAGCAGTGACCAATGTTTTCAATTGATTCATGCGGTCATATCCAAATAATATTTAATATAAAGAAATACATGTACATGTAGCAAAAAACAAGAAAGATACTACGATCAATTCATTCTCTGTCAAATTAAAAAAAAATACCGTTTTCAAAGAATATACGGGTTTATTGCATAATTCTTATCTACTCCTGTATGCGCGAATGTAAAATATTATACAAACAAATCTTAGGAACTTCCTAAGTTATAACTTAGGCATATCTTAAGTTCTGTCTTAGGAAACATCTTAGGAAATCTTTGTCAAACGGGCTCCAGGTCCACAATACTTCCAGTGCAACTAGTGATTGCATGGAGGAGTTGATTTAAAAATCATCTCCGAAAGGAGAGACAAAAAGACGGCCAGACATTTGAACAGGTAATCACTGAGAATGATCCCACAAACATCTGATTCATATGATTGGAGCTTGAATGATTTTGTTTAGCTTAACTTAGGTAGGGCATACAGGTAACTGAGACTTTTGATGAAACAAACATAAAGTCCTTAGTATGACAAGTCCAAATTTATGATGAGCAAATATTCTGAATATTTTATGCTTCTAAATTTCAAACAAAAATAAGTTTGACCAAGCTCATCAAGCTTAATTTACTGAATTCTGGTATTTCCTTGCTGCAACATTAAATTGATAGGATGAACAGAATCTGAATTATACAACTTTCTTGTTTGATGTGGTTAATAATTCCTGCTTTAATTAAGTGATGCAAATCCCATCTACTCTGCTGTCTGGCTTAAAACAAAAAATTTACAGCTGTGAACCATTCTCATACTCACAAGAATGACCGGCCTGATAACAATAGCTTTGGGATTTGATGTGAAGTGTTAAGATCTGCCGCCATCCAAAAAAAAAATTGCAATGATACCAATGTGTTTTAAGATTAGTGCAGAAATTTAAGAGTATATTGATGTTTGGTAGAATCAAATCAAATTTATGCTTAATTATCCTGCTTGGATTCTGTAAATGCTTAAACATATTTAGGTATATATTTCCAAAGAGAAATATTTGTTGAACAAATCTCTCTCTCTCTCTCTCTCTCTCTCTCTCTCTCTCTCTCTCTCTCTCTCTCTTTAACATATATACTGGGTATTTCTTCTTAAAGAATGTCAATACTTAAATGTATGTTTTGAGAATTTGTGTGTAATTAACAAAAAGAGCATCACAGCCAGATCTTCATTATGAAATGAAATAACAGGAAGTTATTTAGCAATGATGAGTTAAAATGCAAATATGTATCATACATAGATTCTATAGAAGATCTGGACATCCCCCCTTAAAGGAAATCATTTGGGCCACAGAAAAGTTAAAGAAGCCATCCAGCCAGTCAAACAGTATGAACAGAAGATAAACAGAACAGAAGATAAACCTTGGCTCTTGTCAACCATGTATCAAAGACCGAATTAAGTGAAAGTGCTTTCAGGAAAATGCAGCTCTACTTGGGAACTCAATCCTGAATTTGATGGATGCGAGCTTTATGTTTTTAATAATTATAAAAACACATGCACTGAGACAATAAAAAATATAGTTAAATTTTTAATTATATAAACATCTAATCTAATTACTAAATGAACTTGATATTGAATATTAAAAGAAATATTAAATTGGTATTCTTAATTACATGCCTATGTACTTTTATTGAAAACAAAATAATTATAATTTGATCTACAATACAAGATCAATTTTTGACACCAATTAATATACATGTATTTGCCGCTTAAAAAATACACAAGGGGCACCGATAGAACAGACCGACCAAAAATGTAAAAAAAAAAAAAATCTGTTATTTTGATTTGTAACCCAAAAATGCCGCGATAAAAAATATTAAAAATTCAAACTCTTTTTACTTTATATTGAGTAATCGACCAAAAAAAAAATGTTAGCTGATCATCGTCAGGACTGAGCGATAGTCAAGAACTCGAGTACTTGTTAACATCCTTAATATTTACGTAAAGTATAACATGTTTAAATGCTTATTTAATTTAAGATTATTATATTTCAACTTATTTGCTGTTTTTACTTTCAAATGTAGGAAATTGGAACATTCCTCAAGTACCATGTAAAGGTTTCAGTTAAAGAGAAAAGAGGAACGTTCTCAGATTCTTTGTGAAGATTTCAGTTGTAGTGAAAGAGGAACGTTCCTCAGATGACTTGTCAAGATTTCTGTTGAAGTGAAAAGAGGAACGTTCCTCAGATGACTTGTCAAGATTTCTGTTGAAGTGAAAAGAGGAATGTTCCTCAGATGACTTGTCAAGATTTCTGTTGAAGTGAAAAGAGGAACGTTCCTCAGATGACTTGTCAAGATTTTAAGTCATGTGAAAGAGGAATGTTCCTCAGCTGCTTTGTGAATATTTTAGTTGAAAAAAAGAGGAACGTTCCTCAGATTGAACTGTAGGGATTTCAGTTTAAGTGAAAAGAGGAACGTTCCTCTTATGCTTCATGAGTTTATAAATGGATAAGAGGAACATACCTCATTTTAAATATCTGTGTAATGCATTTAAATGTCAATGTTTTTGGAAAATTTCATGAACTTTGACTTGTAAAGGCTTATTTTTCGCAAAAAGGGGTGTAACTGGATGCAGATGTGAAAAACATGGTCAAAAAAAGGGAATTTTGATTTTCCCTTTTTGATTTGGATTGTGTTCTGCATCTCTGTTTTTGCATATCTTATTATATTCTCATTGTTATACAAGTGTTAAAGATTCTGTTTTATATCCATATTCCTAGTCATTTATGTTTGTTTCTTGTTGTTTAGACACATTTGTCTGTATAAAATTGTTGTGTGCATTCTAATTTTATAATGTTTGTAAGCCGTGATATCTGTCAAAAGCGAATATGGTGTCAATATTATAATATTGTTCTTTAAAAAAATTAGATTCTCAATAATCTATTTTTTTTTTTGAAAAGGGCACTATTTTGAACTCCCTCTCCAAAGAGAATATTTTAATAGGAAGAGGTTTAATGTTTCGTTGCCATACTATCTTGAACCCCCTCTTCAATAGAAAACAAGAGGCCCATGGGCCACATCGCTCACCTGAGGAACAATAGGTATAATAAAATCAGCTTAATGGAGTCGTAATACAAAATATCTGGACAATGTAGTATAATACATGTATATCCTGTATAAATAAAAATCCATTACGCCCTGGATATCCTTATATTTATTATAAAGTCCCTTTTTTAACCGGATTATTTTTATTGTCATATCACATGTTGACCATTGCAGTTCTCAAAAAGATCCTAAACAATTGTTTATATATGGGATATAAACCTACATCAAACTCTGAACCCCTTGTGAGGCCCAAGAATCGTCCAGGGGCCAAAGTCTAAACAATTTTAATAAATAATCAGGAATATGACAAAATGCTTGCATATAAGTAAAGCCATACATTATAACAATTTAGTTTTTGTGAAAATTAAAATGTTTTCCTTTGTAAAATTGCCTTTGTGGCCTCACCCTAATCCTGAAGATTTTGATTTAAACGAATTTGAATCTACATTATCTGAGGTTGTTTTCACTAAAGTTACAGCTGTTTTAGGCAAATGGTTTTTTAGAAGATTTTTCAAGTTTATTTACTATATATTCCTATGTAAGAATTTGACCCATCCCCTCCCCATTGTGGCCTTACCCTACCCTCCTCCGAGATCATGATTTGAACAAACTTGAATCTACATTACCTGGGGATGCTTCCACACTAGTTACAGCTTTTTTGGCCTATTAGATTTTAAGAAAATGATTTTTAAAGATTTCTCTCTATATTCCATGTAAAAATTTACCCCCCCCCCCCCTAATGTGGCCCCACCCTTCTCCCGGGGATCATGGCTTAAAGAAATTTTAATCTACCTTACCTGAGTATGCTTCCATACAAGTTTCAGCTTTTCTGGCCAATCGGTTTTAGAAGAAATTTAAATATTTTTCTCTATATATTCCAATGTTAAAATTCGACCCCCCATTATGACTCCACCCTTCCCCGGGGGTCATGATTTTCACATCTCTGAGTTTAAACTACCTGATGATGCTTCTATATAAGTTTCAGTTTTCCTGGCCAAATGGTTCTTAAAAATATTTTAAAGATTTACACTAAATATTCCTTTGTCAAAATTCGACACCCCCCCACCATCCATTGTGGCCCTACCCTACCTTCGGGGGTCATGGATTTCATAACTTTGAATTTACACTACCTGAGGATGCTTCCACATATGTTTGAGCTTTCCTGTCCAAATGGTTCTTGAGAAGTAGATTTTTGAAAATTTTCAATAATTCCTAATTATCTCCCCTTGAAAGGTAGCGTGGTCCTTAATTTTCAAAACTTTGAATTTCCCTTGTCTAAGGGTGCTTTGTGCCAAGTTCGCTTGCAATTGGCCCAGTGGTTCAGGAGAAGATGTTGAAAATGTGAAAAGTCTACGGAGAGACGGACAGACAGACGACAGACAAAATGTGATCAGAAAAGCTTACTTGATCTTTCAGCTCACGTGAGCTAATAAACATTGGGGGGGGGGGTATATATTTCTTGGCAATAATATTTTTAACCTCCTCTCCAATAGGAATTTTAAAAGAGGCCCATGGCCCACATCGCTCACCTGAGCAACAACAGGCATGATAAGATCAGCTTAATGGAGTCATAATACAAAATATCTGGACAATGTGGTATAATACATGTTGATCCTGTATAAATTAAAATCTATTTTCCCCCTGGATATTCGTATGTTTATAATCAAGACCCTTTTATAACAGGATGATTTTATAGTCAAAGCACATGTTGAGCATTGCAGTTCTAAAAAAGATCCTTAACAATTGTTTATATATATGATATAAACCTACATCAAACTCTGAACCCCTTGTGAGGCTCAAGAATCGTCCAGGGGCCAGAGTCTAAACAATTTTAAAGAATCAGCAATATGTCAAAATGCTTGCAAATAAGTAAACCATACGTAATAACGTTACAGTTTTTGTGAATAATTAAAATGTTTTCCTTTATACAATTGGATCCCCAATGTGGCCCCACCCTACTCCTCAAGATTTTGATTTAAACGAATTAGAATCTACACTATCTGAAGTTGCTTCCACTAAAGTTAAAGCTTTAGCAAATGATTTTTTAGAAGAGGATTTTTAAAGATTTACTCTATTTATTCCTATGTAAAAACTCGACCCCCCATTGTGGCCCTACCCTAACCCCAGGGGTCATGATTTTCACAACTTTGAATCTACACTACCTGGGGATGCTTCCACATAAGTTTCAGCTTGCCTGGCTGATTGGTTTCTGAGAAGAAGATTTTTAAAGATTTACGCTATATATTCCTATGTTAAAAATTGACCCCCCCCATTGTGACCCCACCCTACCCCCGGGGGTCATGATTTTCACAACTTTGAATTTACACTACATGAGGATGCTTTCACATAAGTTTCAGCTTTCCTGGCTGTTTGGTTTCTGAGAAGAAGATTTTTTCAAGATTTACTCTATATATTCATATGTAAAAAATTGACCCCCATTGTGGCCCCACCCTACCCACAGGGGTCACGATTTTCACAACTTTGAATTTACACTACCTGAGGATGCTTTCACATAAGTTTCAGCTTTCCTGGCTGATTGGTTTTTGAGAAGAAGATGTTTAAAGATTTACTATGTATATTCCTATGTAAAAAATTGACCCCCCATTGTGGCCTGACCCTACCCTTAAGGGGTCATGATTTTCACAACTTTGAATTTACACTACCTAAGGATGCTTCCACACAAGTTTCAGCTTTCCTGGCTGATTGGTTTCTGAGAAGAATATTTTTAAAGATTTACTCAATATATTCCTATGTAAAAACTCGACCCCCCATTGTGGCCCTACCCTAACCCCAGGGGTCATGATTTTCACAACTTTGAATCTACACTACCTGAGGATGCTTCCACATAAGTTTCAGCTTGCCTGGCTGATTGGTTTCTGAGAAGAAGATTTTTAAAGATTTACGCTATATATTCCTATGTTAAAAATTGACCCCCCCCATTGTGACCCCACCCTACCCCCGGGGGTCATGATTTTCACAACTTTGAATTTACACTACATGAGGATGCTTTCACATAAGTTTCAGCTTTCCTGGCTGTTTGGTTTCTGAGAAGAAGATTTTTTCAAGATTTACTCTATATATTCATATGTAAAAAATTGACCCCCATTGTGGCCCCACCCTACCCACAGGGGTCATGATTTTCACAACTTTGAATTTACACTACCTGAGGATGCTTTCACATAAGTTTCAGCTTTCCTGGCTGATTGGTTTTTGAGAAGAAGATGTTTAAAGATTTACTATGTATATTCCTATGTAAAAAATTGACCCCCCATTGTGGCCTGACCCTACCCTTAAGGGGTCATGATTTTCACAACTTTGAATTTACACTACCTAAGGATGCTTCCACACAAGTTTCAGCTTTCCTGGCTGATTGGTTTCTGAGAAGAATATTTTTAAAGATTTACTCAATATATTCCTATGTAAAAATTCGACCCCCCATTGTGGCCCGACCCTACCCCCGGGGGTCATGATTTTCACAACTTTGAATCTACACTACCTGAGGATGCTTTCACATAAGTTTCAGCTTTCCTGGCTGATTGGTTTTTAAGAAGAAGATTTTTAAAGATTTACTCTGTATATTCCTATGTAAAAATTTGACCCCCCATTGTGTCCCCACCCTACCCCCGGGGGTCATGATGTTCACAACTTTGAATCTACACTACCTGAGGATGCTTCCACACAAGTTTCAGCTTTCCTGGCTGATTGGTTTCTGAGAAGAAGATTTTTGAAAATTTCAAGAAAATTTTCAATAATTTCTAATTATCTCCCCTTGTAAAAGGGTGTGGTCCTTAATTTTCACAATTTTGAATCCCCTTTGCCTAAGGATGCTTTGTGCCAAGTGTGGTTAAAATTGGCCCAGTGGTTCTTGAGAAGATGTTGAAAATGTGAAAAGTTTACGGACAGACGGACAGACAGACAGACAGACAGACGGACGACAGACAAAATGTGATCAGAAAAGCTCACTTGAGCTTTCAGCTCAGGTGAGCTAAAAAAAGGAAGGGGTAGGGTCAATATTTTGCGGCCATAATATCTGTTGCGGCCATAATATCTTGAGTCCCTGCTCCAATGTTAAATAAGAAAAAAAACATTGGGGTGGGATTTCAATATTTCGCGGCCATTATATTTTGAACGAGTTGGAAGATTTTATTGGAGGAGGGTGGAAGTGGAACGTTCAGTATATTGCAGCGATATTTAGAATCCGGTTTCAGAATTTCGTGGGGTTTAGAATACACTAATTATGTAAATCAATTTGGATTCTCTCTTTCAGCTTTTTCCTGTTTTAATTTTGATTGAATATCTTTATCCATATTGTTGTCTGTTGCAACTTTACGTTAATTGAAAGTTTTCCTTAATCACTGTTTTGGCAGTTGTGGCTATATGATAGTGTTGGAGAAATCTCTTGAAAACAATTTCTTAATGCACATTAAACATTATATAGAGGAAAAAGACGACTCTTTGAAAAGGTCTTTATCGCAAATTTAAGGATTTTACCTAAACATACATGTACAATTTTGCAATTTGTTAACTTTTCTCTCTAAATGAATAGAAATGATTCATAATTATACAGACTTGTGTAAAAGCACAAAATTCAGATGTAGAGGTTTTAAAAAAAGATTATAATAATCTTCAACCTCAAGATCCTGGATACTCAAATGCATTATAGCGAGTTAGTGTTTTTGGGGGGTTTTTTAAGCTTAGGGTGTAAAAGCTATTCTGTACTTTTTTCTTGGAAGGGGGTGGCGATGGTTATAGCTAACTTATCGTCAAATTGATCGTATTTTAGGGGTATAAATTCATTTTTTTTACAACAAGAAATTGTGGTTGGTGCGAGTTAGTTATTATTTTTTGATTGAGGTAAAGTGGCAGTAAGGGGAAATGTTTTTGTTTTGTTGTCGAGCGAACACACGTATGATCCATTGCAAAGACAAAATGCCAAATATAAAGATGGATAAGAAACTGAAAGATAAAACATCATCATATCTTATAACTCTTTCAAATATTCGCTCCAAACAAAATTATATTTAACATACATGTAACATCGGTTGCAACCCTTAAGTAGATTCCATACTTGAAATACATTACTTTGAACTGGTGCATGCATACCATATCTTCAAATTATGCAATTTGTAAAGACTTCAATGTCTTTTATTTTATTGAGTTGGTCTGCGATCTGTATTGATGTCATTCACTAGTTAAGGTCTAATGTAGAACAAATCAAGTTCAAACAGCATAAACTTAAAGTCACGAGTAACAATATAATTGAAATATCATTTTGTATCCCAACAATTGAACGTTTTCGGAAGTCCGTATTTATTATAGCAGCATTTTTATGCATCTTTGAAATAAACGTGAGATGCTAATGTGCACGCTCCATTAAAAAGTGACGAGACCATTCGTTCGAAGCCATCCTCAAGCACTTATTTACCAGTGATTTCTTTTGTATTTATTATAGCAGCATTTTTATGCATCTTTGAAATAAACTTGAGAGGCTAATGTGCACGCTCCATTAAAGAGTGACGAGACCATTCGTTCGAAGCCATCCTCAAACACTTATTTACCAGAGATTTCTATTGTATTTATTATAGCAGCATTTTTATGCATCTTTGAAATAAACTTAAGAGGCTAATGTGCACGCTCCATTAAAAAGTGACGAGATCATTCGTTCGAAGCCATCCTCAAACACTTATTTGCCTGTGATTTCTTTTGCATTTATTAAAGCAGCATTTTTATGCATCTTTGAAATAAACTTGAGAGGCTAATGTGCACGTTCCATTAAAAATTGACAAGACCATTCGTTCGAAGCCATCCTCTAACACTTTACACTACTCACATCAGTGCGCAAGTTAGATTAGTTTAGAAATCATTTTATTTTGAATAGATAACAAATTCCTTTGATTTAGTAATAGATTAGCTAAGACAGCAAATATATCCGTCAATATTTTTTTGAGTTTCAATCCCGTTTAAACTATGTCTTATGGGAGAGATAAATAAATAAGTTTAGTAATTAAACAATATTCATTCATTTGGTTACTTTACAGAAAATAGGCGCGATTATATCTTTTCAACTGAACAGTATATAACGGAAACGCTGAATTTAGATTTTAGATAAAATTGAGTGTGACAACCTGAATTGAATAACCTTTCCAAAAACCTTTTGATTATTTTGTTTGATTCATTTTGATCGTCAAGCCATTTGTTTTATCCGCTTCTCCACCAAATTCATTCTATCTGACCGAGTATGTCTGCAATTAAAATGGATAAAAAACATTTTCGTTTCTTCCACGGATTATCTTTACTGACCTGTGGTAAGTATTCACCAATTGTTTTAAAACATTTTCTACTGCCGTTTGTGTTGTTGAATCCAGAGGATATTATTAACAGCTTTTAAAATATGTCCCAATACGCGTAACATAATATTCAGGTAATAGTCTCAGGTTCTATGGAAGAAGAGAAAATATGAAAATTGTTTAATTAATGAACGGCATCGATTAAAAGAAAAAGAACAGATACTTGACAAAACTTATTAAAAAAAATATACATAAACTTTATGCTGTTATCCATTAAGGTAGTATGCGACACCTGTAGAAATTAATGTGAATAAAAGTACATTTTATCAAAATACTTTCAACGGTTTAGAATTTTCAAATTTTACAATTGTTGACCAAAAAATTTGTTTTAAGGAGGCTGGATGGTCAACACATTAACCATCAGATTTTTCTAAAGTTTTAGAATATGAATTATCAAGCTATAAACAATAATTCAATAAAGGAAATATCAATATATTTAAACTTTGAAATATGGGTATTTTCCTAAATTTCGATATGGAGCGCTTCTTTTAATAGAGATCAATACAGTCTTAAAATGTCCATGACAAGAGTTCCCTCTAAAACATTTTTGGAAAGGTAAAAAACTAAATGCACCAGCGGACATCGTAATCACGACATTCAGATTCGTAGATCAATAACGATATGCTGTTAGGTGATAATATGTGAAAGGAAAACATTCATAAAATTATACTCGACTTGATTGTTTTTTTCGATAGAAGATACATGTATGTACATCAAAATATGGAGGTGTCCCATGCAACATTTAATTTGTAAAATCCGAACCATAAACTATGTTCTCATTGTATTATAATGTACATGCAAAACATATTTGGTGCTTCAACCCCCACCCTCCTCCCTCCCCCCCCCAAAAAAAAATAATAAAAAGGAAAAATCGATAGTTTGGATTAGGAAATGCAATTGAAGTTAATCAATTATTAAAGGATGTGCCAATAAGGTTGGCGGAAACAGAATAAGTTTTGAGTTAATATATTCATATATTCACAAAAAGATTAAAATCATACCCCTTTTTTAAAAATATATGTAATAGTGTTAGTGTATACTTTTGTTCACAGTGGGTTTTTTTAATTATCTTCTGGTTTTTCTTTTTATAATTTTATTGAATTTTGAAATGTTGCCTGTTTGTATTAGTTGTGAGGTATAGTAAGATAGTATTCAAAATTATACAAATACAGCTTTCACGAGTAATCTTTCCTGTTTATATTAACATTCTGTAATTATTGGATAAAGAGTTCCTGCCTGAGCGACTAACTGCACAATCCCATACATTTGATTTGTTCTAATTTAAGAGGAAAAAAAGTAATTCAAAGGGGTGTATAGCAATATCAAATGATACAGTATTTATTAATAATATAAAAATGCTTCCGGAGTCAGAGTCCTGACCATTAATAAAAAAAATGTCATTAAAGAGCTACCTGTAGTCTGTCTCAAGATATTTATGCAGCACATTTTCTTAAATTGTTCGATATTTATAAATATCTCCTGGTTCAAGCGATCTTCATTCTATAGTATGAACAAAAAGAAAAGTCTACGGGTATTTTGCAATGCAAAACATATTAAAGTACCCGGATGATAACGTTGAAAATTGTGCAAGATATTCCAAGTGACTTTCGAATGGAGAAGAATATACTGTGGTTTCATCAATATTCGTTGAATACCAATTTTCGTGGATTTCGTTGTTAAGTTGATCCACGAAATTAAATGCTCATCGAAGAACAATACCAACTAACATTTTGTATTGATAGGGTCGTTGGCCACGAATTTACGTATCCTTGAAACTGTGGTTTTCAGAAAATCCACGAAAATTGATACCCACGAATATTGATGAAACCACAGTAAACATCTCTTATTATAAATGTCCATAAGAAATATGTTTTTGTTCCTGTGAATTTTTCAGAGTGAAAAAGGATACTGTGTCAATAAAGATATCTTGAATATTTTCCCTTTCATCAATTTCAAATTCACTTCTTTCACAGTTATGTGTATATGTATTAAAAATCATCCAAATATGCTGCATAAATATAGTGGGACATACTTTAGCCGTCCAACAATGACATGTGAGATATGGAATAGAAAACGCAAAACGATTACCTCATTGACCATCAATAATATGAATTGTATTGTATTTGACTAAGACCCTAACCATTAATGATACAATTGGGTAATAACACTGTTTTAAACATAAACAGTTTTGCACGTCTTTCTGTCTATTTGTATGTTGGCTTAAATGAGTATCAGAGATAATTCAATCGGGTTTTACTTCGCTTTTTTCATTTTTTTTTTTTGTTGGACAAAGTTTCTAATAATATTTCTTCGTTCATCTTTTAGGCACATGCTTACAAGTCTTCTTTCCAGTCTGCATACGTCTAGGTTGATTGAATATAGTTACAATGATACTTAGCAATTTATACTATAAAAATATATTAAAATAGTAGTATAATATACAGTGCTGAGTTTTTCTGCACTTAATTCATTTTACCTCAAACTGTCATAAATGAGATATCCATAACTATAGTCTGTCCCAAGATATCTAAGCTGCACATTTGGGCGATTTTTTATAAAAATATACATAACTGTGAATGAAGGGTAATTGAAATCGATGAAAGGTAAAATTTCCAAGATATCTTTAGTGACACATTATCATTTTTCACTCGAAAAAAAAATACAGGAACGAAAGCAGATTTCTTACGGAGATTTATAATGGAGAATGTTTACATCCTTTCTCCATTCGGCAGTCACTCGGAATACCTCGCGCAATTTTTCGACGTTATCATCCGGGCTTGCTACAATACAAAATTTCCGTAGTGATCACATTTTCTAGCCGTTTATTGAAACCTGAAAAGCTAACGAGGGCGTTTCAACTGAGAAATCTTGGAAATTTTTCATACTTTTGAATGAACACAGTTTGAACCCTGAGGTATTTATAAATATCGAGTAATTAAGCAAAATGTGAATTGATGATATCTTGGGACAGAGTATAGTTGATAATTGACATTTAAGACAACGTCGTAAACTGTGTAAACAGACGCCAATCTTGTTTTCACTTCTACCTCTTTACATCAGACAACCTATCTAGAATGTGTCCTGATAACTCAAAATAAGAGGTGTGTATGCAGTATAAAAGTAACAATTCTTATAAACATTTGCCTGTGAGATTAAACCTTATTTGAATAAAAGAATTGGAAAAGCAAAATTTAAACCAATTTGATATTCAAAATCTTTTCAGCTACATGTAATTAAAAAAAGACAAAGGGACATGCAAACATGCATATTTTTTAAACAATGCTATTTTTACATAATTAATTGTTTCATTAATGGTTGACGTCCATACACTGAACAACACCATCCACCAGAACCAATGCAATACAAGTCAATATTGCGCCCAGCTATGTACTTATTTTGATTGCCTATTTAGAAAATATATATCAAATGTTCCTTTCTGGAAACATTGAAATATATATGTCATGCAAAGATAAAGGTATCTAAAATTCTTATATTTATAAAAAAAAATATGCCATTGATAGTCATTAGTGTATTTATTATGCGGTTTTTTTTAATTTCATATCATTAGTGGGTGGGAGGTTCGACCATTAGTGATATAATTTTGAAATAATAATATTGGTGGACGGCTAGAAAATACTTTAATCTTAACAATATATCAATAATGGTCAGGATTCTGACCATTAGTGACACTATATCACATTAGTGGATACTGTAACATTGGAGGCTTCTACAGGGGAGATTATTATAAGATTTTAACTAACTGCTGCCATTACAACGAATTATTCATGCTTTAGATCTTCTGTGTACAGTACATTACTGTGTGCATGTACTCTGGGACATAAACAAACGATATGAAAACCAATTGCTAGTCTATAAATTTAAATGTATCGAATCAATGAAGCAATAATGATTTGGATCTTACTGATTTTTTTTTTATTTTGTGTTTGTATTCCATATTACATTTAGGTTTTATTTCGCAGAAACCCCGAACTAAGCTTAAAAATAATTTTTTTTAACCTTTGAAATTTTATAAGTATGCATACAGTACGTTTATGATAAAAATTTCTTGAACTGGCTTGTTTCTGTCCAAAACACACCAAAACTGTTGTCAATAGATACAAAAGCAATAAATATGACGTTCAACATGTTGTTTTATATGCAAATTACGCATACAAGGGCATAACAATGCATTTTTAGATCAATTAGAACTGCACAGCTACAGACTTAAATTTAAGATTTAAAAATCTGAAAAAAAAATATGAAAGGAGGTCATTAGTGTCCACTCTACAACCATTCGTTGAGAAAAAGGTCAAAGCTTTCTTATTTAAATTGTAACTTTGTCTCAAAGGAGGGTACACTATTCTTAAAATGAGTCTCAAAAACCATCAATTTGCACGAGTTATTTGTGTCTGTGTCTATAGAGGTACATTGAAGTTATATTTTTATTGAAAAATATACGTATATTTGTTTTATTTATGACAATTAATGTTTTGTACGCATATCCTACTTTTAAAAAGAATTCAATTTAATTTATACTTATTAAACTAAAACAAAGCAATTGATGTCTGTCACATTCAGCCCAGATTGTTTTTTAATTGACATTTATTTTTATCGATGCAATTATAACGTGAATATGCCTTTTTGTGTCTTTTTGATCATAAAAAATGATGCAATATCAATTTTTGCCAACGATTTTATCAAACCCTCTGGTATTGAACTCCTTTCGATACAGTGAGATCATAAAATATTAATATTATAATAATGATTTTTCCAAAAACTTTAATACTATAATCGGACTTCATATAGTAGCTCTTTTTTATCTTTTTATCTCTATTACTATTTTTTAAATTCAAAATATGTAAGATACATGTAAATGTTACCTTGATTACAGGAGAGAGGTCACCATCCCTCATCCATCTTTCCCAAACATACATACAGCAAAAAAGATTAAACGTTAAATAAAGGAAAAGGGGATACGCTTTCCTGTAAATATAATTCCTGATTTTAAAAAAACACAAACTGAGCAATGTTATTACAATTTTTCATAGGTTTTTTAATGACATGTTTAAGGATATAAATGTGTTTATGCACTGATATTCTAAAAGATCATATTGCGTTTGATATACAAAACTAACGTATCGCTAACGTAACTGGTATTGTTTTGCCATCATGTTTGTTCATAGGCACATAAAGTTTAAGCAATTTTAAACATGTTATACAATGATCATTTCGATTCTAGCATTACCCAATGTTTTGTACAAAATGTACCACATGAAAGATTATTTTAAAGGAGAACACTTGCGGCATACATATTTACCAAATAAAAAGCTGCAAGAAAAGCTTTGATATTCTAAGTGATACGGTTTATAAGCCCTTATGGATAATACAAATCTTTCTAGTTTTTTTTTAACGTGTAAATTTTTGAGCTTGTGAGATAACTCTTTAATCAATTCCATGGGTTCTTTTTTTAAGTGAGCCTATTTAGCCGAAAAAGATTAAAAGAATCGCATGTTACATATAATAGCATCAAGTATTTTGACGAAATCCTGACCTTTTTTTCAAAGTATCGACGATATCAACGCCTTTTTTTCAAACTAGGTTGATCTGGTCATGTCACAAAATTAGCACCTTTTAAAAAGTTTTTAAAACATTACATATGCATGTAAAATAATTTTTGATAGCGATCAATTGATTTAATTATGGTTTAAGTCTTTGGCAATTTTAAAAAGTAATATTTTATTATTATTTTTTTTTTACATGTGTAACACTTTCTTAGAAATTATGACGTTTATCTCATTTAAGCTAATGCACCATGGTCGCTACTGAATTCAAAGCTCACATTCATTCTTTAACGTACATGTTTAAACCCATATTTTATGGTGTAATTTGCCTCGTGTATTTCTTCCGATCGTTCTATTTCGAAAATATAAAATACTGTGGGATCATTAAATTTCGTGGTGGCCAATTCTAGTGGATTACTTAAATTTAACAGGTTCGTGGGGACGTAGTTTCGTGTATTCTTTTACACTTTCGAAGAGAAATATGACTTTATAACCATTATATATTAATTCGTGGAGAATATTAATTCGTGGAAAAGAGGTACCCACGAATTCCACGAAAATTGAGCCACCACGAAATCTATTGATTCCATAGTATGTTGTGGACATTTTATTAAACTGTGATAATTAAAAAAGGTGACCATTTGGAATGGTTTAGAGCTAGTATCAATGAAAAAAAAAACCAAAAACATTTGATGGCATACTTAAGCATAAAAAGAAAATTATGCAAAGAAATAAGACTGATGAGATCGCCGTTTTTGATATGTTTTTTGTTTACGTTCTGTCGACTGCTTTATAAAATTTCCAATGACAGTCTCGAACATTCGATCAAGTCATGATTTTCACGCAATGCTTAATGTTGTAGAAACTTTTGGTTTTTGAACTTTGAAGACATATAATTATACTGTAAGAAACGTACAACATTTTCACATTAAAAAGATTTTTTTTTTTTCATAAACGTTTGAAAGCACAGGATAGAAATTCTTAAAATGTAATAGTATTAATACCTATCTGTTTTGATTAAATATTTATATTAATACCTAAATGTATTTTTTCATCCATGACAAAGTTGTGTGACATAAATAGGTTTTTTGATTTTAGTAAATATTACAATTTTGGAATTATCGATGATACAATTTGTCATGATGGAATCGACATTGCCGACGTACACATCATACATTACGACTTGGAAGGAGCAGAGCAAAACATCCACTGCCATAGGCACACCATACGACAAGACATTTGAAGTGAACATTATATCTACAGCCATTGTCCAGACTTCGACTTGTCCAGAAATTCTCTACAACGAGTCATCAACAGCTGGTAAGTAAAATTACCAGAATGAAGCATATATAAAACGAATATTTGAATGCGAATTTTCTTAGCGCCTTTAAGTCAATTTCTTATTTAACTATATCGAACCTATGCATTTAATTTGTTACAAAAATGTATTTTTAATGTGGAAATTGTTTACATATATTACTCTGATCGCAAAAGGTTATATTTTTGCGACACCTAAATATTGGCAACTTGAAATATTGCTTATTTATCCCCTACCACACACGAATTGTCATTGCATAAAGGGACTCTCAGTAATTTGTTGAAAGTCAATTTCTCTTAAATTCGTTTTGTAGCTATTCATGTACGGATACTTTGTCGAAAGATTTTGTAGTCTAGTTGTTAATAAATGAGCTATTATGCATTATTTTTCTTTCTTAATTCGCCAAAATATTTGCAGGATGAAGTTCTGCTATTCAGTCAACCGAAAAGTGTCTTAAGGATTAATGATTGATTACTGAATGACATAGCTCTGCCATTCAGTCACCTTTCCAGATCTTTCAGTTAACATTCAGTTTACTGAATTGAAAAGCTCCATCCTGTGCTTTATATATAGCATGCTTTTGATTGTCTTGAGGCATTTACTATATTCTATCTAAGAAGAAAGATATACTTTAATATTTAGTTGAAACTAGATTATGTACTATGAAAATATCCTTAGATGCACAATTGTCCTGAATTATAACTCGGTACATAGATTGACTCTTTTGTGTATTATAGATAATTCTCAGTATCACAATCGGTTTTTTATGTTTGTAGAAAATATAACTTTTGAGTTCTACACCCTGCCTGATAATAAGTTATATCCAGAACTGTATGTCGGAATGAGAACAAATGTTACAGTTGTGGCTATTTATCCAGTGGGAGTGTACAAAAAAGCTACCATCAAATTAAAGGACAGAAATCCAGGGCAGTTCTTTGATGTGACAGATGTGTCCTGCAAACATGGATCTTCAATAAACAGTTCAAATGAATACAAAATTCAGGACAGAAGAGGTCTTGGGGTTAGCATAATTATTTTACCAGTAATTGTATTTGAAACTTCATACTTGTATTACAAATTCAATCGTTCAGGCTTTTAAAAAATATCATTGTTCATTTTGCATCAGGGTTAAATGTATGTAAAAGAACATACAAGGAGCAAGAGGTTACTATTGGAGAAATAAAGAGTTTTAATTAAAATAAAATTATTATTTCTGCAGGATCCATTAGTTTTTTTGGTAGGTAGGAATATATATGTTTAAAAAAATGAAAATAAAATGCAACATCGTATTTTAGGTAAGATCAACAATTTTGGTCAGAAGGTCAAATTTGGACAATTGTTTACGTTAGCAGTCTGACAATTTATTCTTTTTTGAGTTTTTATATAGACTGGGTTTACAAGATTTCCTATGCTTGGCAACGTACTCGAATTGATCAATGTATCAACATCCGACGAGGTGGAAAATCGACAGGATTTATGCAAATTTACCATATTTCTACACAATGCAAATGATTTGAAGGACGTTGAAAACATAAGTTTAACAGCATCATTGGAAATACTGGAAGATAACTTTACACTTTTTAGACAAGTTACTTTTTCCGTCATACCAACTGTTTTGGTAATTCTTTCATTGCTTGATCTTTATTCCTACTTTTCTATAAAACGATTTTCTTCGTTCATTATTTGACTGTTAATAATGGTCTTTTTCATATATCAGGGTGATTTGTGTCTTCTTCAAAATAAGTCTATTTGATTTTTTTGCTAGTAGTGCATAATTATGAAGATTCTTCTGACAATTCCAATTCCTAATAACTTTTAATTCAGTCAATCCTGGGACTATCATATCATAGGTACATGTAGTGTTGAAGACGTTTTCGATATTATGTTGTCGTTGAAACACTATTTTTATCACTTTTAGAAACTAAATAAAACTGCTTTTTGTGAACTGTTCCCTTCGGTGCCTAAAATAATCAAAGCTGAGAAATTCATACCGAGTAGATTCAAATTCAGATGCTGGATTCCTCTCTACAGCCCCATTATAGAAGTCATCATTTCGGATGAATCTGAAACGCCATATACGTCTGTTGTCTCTCTGTATAACCAATTGTCAAATTTTGGATCTAACTTTTTACCAGTATGTATGCATTTTTAGATATTGTTATGTATTTACTAAACAGTCGAAACAATTTCATGACAATTATACATGAATCATATAACATTTAAATCAATGAATTTATTTTAAACAGCATAACTTCAGGTGTTTTGATAGCGAGATCTTTTGCTTAACATATCACAATATCTTAATTGCGTTAAGCTTTGCGATATATTAAGATGAAACTAGTAAATATTTTGTCTACAATATATTAATGTGTATCTTTTATTAGAATTTCACCCATTATAAATTGTAGAATTATTCATCCTTTATTTTAAAATCAGTTAATCAGTCTAATAAATATTGAATGCATATCATTCCTTTTACAGACATTGAAACTCCTCGTTTTTAATCCCTAAATCAGTTCACTTTGTCTTGATTTTATTTTTATTTTTCTGTATCATACTTTTTCTTTGTGAAAAGGGAGCACAGACGGTGTCGGAGTATATCATTTATGACTGCCGTCACATGGCCATTAGTCCTGAAGCCTTGAAATTCACTTTAACAAACCAGTGGATTAACCGAGGTAATGGATTTACAATCATGTTTAACATTTTTTCGTCTTAGAAATTTTTTTTAAAAAATCAGTGTTATTTTTACAGTAACTGCATTATTATTTCGTTTGTGGTAAAGAAAGAATTTAAGTTCTTAATTTAAGAAAGTAAATGGTAAGCTGCTCCCGTAATTTATGGTACTAAATATTAATTTTATATGGCACTTTAGAATATTATTACACAAATGAAACAACGGACGATGATATTGTGGAGTTCTGGGCATCAGCGACGCTGTCTGAATCGGCCATTTTCGGTGTCAACTATACCTTTAGGATAAGTGTTCTAATCGATAAAATCCATTTGTGGAATACTACTGTCATCTTGACTCCAAAGGAATTATCAACAAACGTAAGATCTAAAGTTAATAAAAAAAACTTTGTGCATATTGATATTAATATATTTTATCATACACAGAGGATAATTCAATTAACCAAAATTAATGTATTAGTGCATTATAAGAAAGAAGATCGCAATCAGTGCGACGTCATTGAAAAGGATGATAAACCCATATTTCAAAATATTTTGCATCTTTGGTCCAGTCATGCGATACTTAGTTTGCAATTTCTTGCAAGTTCTTGTATTATAAATGCAATATTTTTTTTTACTAGGACAAGTTACGATATATCATCGACTTTTACAGAGAAGATCTGGATGAAATATACCCCTCTAGTAATTTATCTATATTTCTTAAAATCATAGTTCCAGAATACCATTCAAACGTCCTTCATATGAATATTTCTACTAGGCTGCAAGCGGAAAACAAGGATCCCGCTCTTGTTATACATAGTATAAACAAACATAACGAAAGTGGTGGTATTCGTTGCAACAGAATATTTTTTGCAGATTACGAAACCGGTATCTCCGGTATTCAGAATATAGCAATTGTAAACATGACCTTTTTTAACAGTTACGCAACTTCTGGTTATGTTATTTATCACATTGAACTTGGTGTATATTCTGCAAACATTGGAGATATTCATTTGGTAATTGTTGAAACTAACAATCAAGTCGTCGAACACAGAATTCAAATGAATAGTCCATTGGTATTTCAAGACACAAACAGAACAATTTTAACTGAACTTTATAAAGTGTTCGACAAAAACTACTCATCATGTATTCGCCTTCCGGTATTGGAGAACACGCCGCCTTTGCTACTGATGAAGCTTAATACAGCATGGTTGCAAATAAGTCCTGCAACCTACAATATTACAATAATTGGAGAATACATATCATGCCAAAGACATGGACAGAGAAGTTTACAGGTCAGTAAAATTTACGACTTAGATAAGTCTCTTCTCTTTGTTTTGATGTTTTAATAATTTTTGCACAACTTGTTTCAACAGTTTTTATTATTTCTCTCTACCATTACAAAATATTATCAAACATCTTTGTCGGGCATCATTTAGATGTATCAATGGAAGCACTAAAATTATTCAACAGTGAGAATTGAGCATGTAGAGTAAAATCTATTTCTTCGTGGGAAAACTTATACATTCAAGAGACATAATTACTCGCCATTTTTGTTTTTTCTCCTCGGGCACCATGAGATGTCAGGTGGTATGGGACACCTCCATGTTGTGACGTTTTTATGATCAAAATAAACAATAAAATCAAGCATCAATTCAAAAACTGTTTTCTTTTCCGAAATAGTTATCTTACAGCGTAGCGTAATGTTTAAGAGCGTCAACTACGGTTCTGTAAGTCACCAGTTTAAATCCCCCTAGATTTGAAAGGGTGAATGTCTTTTAATTTTAATTTACTTTTATCCACATTAATATCAACAGGTGTCCCATGCTACCTTAATATCCGTTAAAAATCAATAAATACCTTCAAACTTTCGTGACTTCGTACAGTTGCCTTGAATCATTTATATTTCAATTTATCTGCCTGGGTTATCTTAAGTTATAGGTAATCAATTTAGAATTTTGAATAATTGTCAAGGCAATCACGTAAGACCTTTTTTGTTTTGTATAATTGATTGCGGTACGGTAGTCCAGTGTTCTCTATTTTAACCCTGTATCAGTTTTATTTTAGATAGTGAATTATACTGTTCAAAACTTGTATATTTTTAACAAAGAATGTGTACATTTTCATGTATTCATTAAAACTGGTTTTCCCTTTATTCACTAAATTTAATGCAACGAATATAAATGAAACACTGTACATGAATTCGTTCCATTGTCATCCACTTAATAAATAACCATGTGTTATATCTTTTGTTTGAAGGTATCCACAGCAAGTTCATCGGGTGGATTTAGTGGTCAGGTGACATTTTGTGAGTTGCTATCTGAAAATGCAAATTCTGAGATAAAAGAATGCACGTATTTATGTCAATGTCAACAAGAAGTGCAATGCCGAGAAACAGTGATATTCATGGCTAACAAAGAAAAAATAACAACTTCGAGTCTCTGTGAATTAATTGCAAATAATGTTGTGTAGAACTTAATTCATAATTTTTAATATTTATTGTGATTCAATTTCTGAACTGTTAAGTAATCACATGATTTTGTTCTCTCCAGCTTATTATAAAAATGAACAGAATAATATTTTTATTTTTAAAATGTATGACATAAATTATATTAATTGTGGAAATTAATGATATCAAATCGTATTTAACGACAATGTGATGTTTGAAGAATATATACTAGTCAATATAAGGAATCAAATGCCAATTTTTGTATATTTTTTAGGTTATGTAGATCAAAAAAGCTTTTGTATAGAAAGGCATAGTGCATAGCATGTATCATTAACATCATCTGATATTGGTATATTAAAAATATATATCGAGTAAAAATATGTTTTTTGACAAATCCATTCAACTTGTTAATAAGCTGAAATATTACACTGTTTTTTTTTTTTTTACTATTTTTGTATAATTTGCTGGTGTTGCTTTTGTTTAGTGTAGAAAGTAAAAGGGATAATGGAAAGAACGGATCTAAAATAGAAATGTTATGTGTTTTCATTTTAGTTCTGTTTAGTTTGTGTTTGTTTTCTTTTGTTTGTTTTTCGTATAAAATAAACCAACTGATTTTCGAGCTTGAATTAAAAATTTATTCGAAAATGAAACAATATTCGACACTGTTTTTTCAAATCAGAAATTTTAAAACTTTTAAAATTACAGGGAATTGAACACATAAATATACTTTTTCGTAACGAAGCAATAACTATGTTCCTCCTCTCTACTTGAATGGATTTTAATTTTTGAAATTAAAATAACATTTATCAATTAGTTCCTACATGACCAATATGTTTTTGATATACTAGACAAGAGAATCTTTGGATAAACAATCAGTACTCTCATGACCTAGACAATTTCAAACTATACACTTAGCTTGCATCATTTTAAATGAATACCATTTAAAATTTCCAAAATTGAATAAGGGTTTCAATTCTGAGAGAGCAGATGTGGGATAAAAAATAAAAGAAAAACTAGAAACGAGCTCGTTGCAAAGCAACGAAGAGGTCTTCCGTTGCAGCTTCCTGTCGGAAAAGGATTGTCAATCAGTCTGATTAAAAGCACCCTCTTCTCCTTACAGGGTCTGACAGGTATTGATAGGGGGTCATCTTCACCTGACCTAAAATTCTGACCAATCAGGGCTTTAGAAAATGTATTGGAATTTTTAAAATGGAGACAGGCAAATTATTTTAATCCTGCTTTCTATGTAACCCCCAGACTGAGTATTGAAGAGTTGCACCTCTCATTAACAGATAAAGTCATGTATTTGGTAAATGAGATATATATTTAGGTTGTGTGCAAATATAGAGGTTAAGTGAAGATGAATTGTTATCGATATGATAAAAGTAAGTTCAGAAAATCAAAAGTAAATGATGACGGCTTATCCAACCTGAGGGTGCGCTGTACGAGAGGTGCTCAGTGGGAGGGACAACTCTCCGTATAATGTTTGGCCATGCAAGCACTCAGCATCGTTTTTGCTTCGGGGAACAAATTCATCCGAAATGTATTAACAAGCCAATAAAAGAAAAAATTAATCTTCAAAATTTAATCCGTGGTAGTCGTAGGGGAGGGGGGGGGGGAATTGTGAGGCAGCTATAACTTATTTTGTTTAATATAATTTGTTTTCAATTTGCCATAAAAATTTATATTGCCTTCTACTAAAATGTGGGTTGGGGGAGGGGGGAACAATGCCCCAAAATTCAATTTCCTTTAAGTTAATTTAAGGTGAATTTTGGTTGCGAGAAAGGGGGAGAGTGCTCTCAGTGGACTAACTGGCGGTTCTGTGAGCAACCTCACAAATAATCCCCCCCTACTCACTAAGAAAAACAAAATCATAACTAAAGTATTTATCTACAGACACAACTTATGAAATTTCCTTCAATGACCTTGAACTTCACAAAATAACCTTGAAACAAAATCATAACACACACTTAGGTCATAGGCAATCTTTGTGTAAAGTAAGATCTTTCAATGTTTGGAGGGCGCCTTGTTTAGAAAGCTACATTACAGAAATAATTTGTTCACTTAAGGTCTACGCCGCGCCCTGCCGCCAGAAATCGGTGTCACTAGTGCTTAATTTGGCGCCGGAATCCTTAAGGGATTACCCGTCCCCCGAGAAATCCGGGCTCACCTAATGAGCACAAGTCAACACTTAGGTCATAAGCAATCATTGTGTGAAGTAAGAACTTTCAATATTTGGAGGACGTCTTGTTTAGAACGCTACATTTCAGAAATAATTTGTTCACTTAAGGTTTACTCTGCGCCATAGCGCCGGAAATCGGTGTCACTAGTGCCTAATTTGGCGCCGGAATCCTCAAGGGATTACCCGTCCCCCGAGGAATCCGGGCTCACCTAATGAGCAGAAGTCCTTGTTTGGGGACAGGGCGCCTTGTTTAGAACGCTACATTACAGAAATAATTTGTTTTCTTAAGGTCTACTCCGCGCCCTGGCGCCGGAAATCGTTGTCACTAGTGCCTAATTTGGCGCCGGAATCCTCGAGGGTACACCCGTTCTCGAGGAATCCGGGCTCACCTTATAAGCACAAGTCCTAGTGTGGGTGCAAGGCGGCCTAATAATTTCAGTTGTTTAACATCGGGATCGGAAAACGCTTGAAAAATAGTGACCTGTTAATTCAAGAATGCACATTTTGTCTCACGCGTAAGAATTTCGATCGAAAGATTCATTCAGTAATGCAGTTAACCTCGATGAACTGACCTCAATCATAAGAAGATGCTCCATGAACTGACCTCGATCTATTGATGTTGCATAATAGTAGCTAGGAAGACGGCTTGATTTATAATAATGCGACCTCAATAGCAAGTTATGATGGCATTCAATGTTTTTCAGTCGCATTAAATTATTTTAATACAACTCTTTCTTTGTATACGTGTTAATGCTCTTTGAAGAGCCCTACTCAGTATTCTGAAGAAGAAGAAGATACATTAACATTTAATAATTACGTTAAAAATATAAAATTAGACAAAGAGTTAACGAACGGCTTTTCCCAAATTTATTTAAAAATTAAATTTGTTGACGGTTTATAATAATGAAATTATGGTGTACAGATTCAAAATATTCTATATTTTGTAAAAATACAGTACTTATTTTATTATTTTACATCAAACTGATCATGTTGATTGCTTCTAGCTATCAATATATCATTATTGCCGATCATTCCTTTAAAAGGAATACTTGTTTTTTGTTAGTGCGTTGGAGTTAGTGCTGGCTAGCTTTACTCTGGTAGTGAGCTATCATGGTACATGTATTTCAAAGAAACAAGAAATCTGTCGACACTTGCAGTACTTTGATGATTTCTATGGCGACCGACTGCGTTGCATAATGTAGTCGTATTTCATAACTTCTTAATCCGAGAACAATTTTCCTTTGACTTAAAACTTTTAAGTATAATATATTATTCCGTTCATATCTGTAGAAGTTTAGCGTGTTCAACAGGTTGATTTATTAGCAACATTATCCGATTACGATTTCGCACCTACATGTATAATGTGAAGATGATTGACATCGAATAATAGCCTTATTGTTTAACAATTGACCACTGTAGTGAAAGCACACTTCGATACTCAATAATATTCGATAACCTTCGATACATTGTTACTCAATTACATAACAATTGATGATCTGCAGCCATATAAACATAACCCGACTGGGGCTATAGATGTTCTCAGCTGTGTGCGCTGTTCAAAGCGACACAATATTTTCGGTCGCACGCTGCGATTAAATTAACACAGACTGACCGAATAAACAAACGGGTGGGAAAGTGAAAATGTTACACATAAGAAGAAGTCGCCAAAAAATGATTTTCGTCAAATCTGATTATCTTTTTGCCAATTAAAAAAAATCCGAATGCCTCAATTCAGGACACCTTTTATCGTGCCAGCACCTACCGCAAACATGATACATGGAACTTTGATTATAATAAACTACCTTGTGCGCAATCGTATTAATCATTGCTAAATCAACTGTACATGTAAAATAAATTTATCTTTTCATCTTAAACCAATATCATAGTAGAAATCATAAAAGAAAATAGTTGTGTTCGTACAAAAGTCTGAAACATGCACTCGCGCGGGATCTCCTCGGCCATGTGCGAGGGATGATCATCATTTAAAAGTTTTAATATTTGTGGGTTGTTTGTTGATTTAAAACAATATTTGTACAGATTTGTAAACATTTTAGACCTACAAACCAACCATTAATTAAGACTGACGAAGTTTCCGATTTGTAGTAATATCGCCTTTATAAATTTTCAGAACATCTTCTTACACTCTAATGTTTAATTAAATAAAAACAAGATGGACAAACTCTTATAACATGAAGAAATTAAAACAGATCTTGTATTTTATTTACGGGTATGTAAACTAAAACAATTCTAGAGTGCGCGGCTAAATAAACTCATATATGAGAGACGCATTTCTCGTGTATTAGATAACCGCTGACCGCTAGTTAGCCCCGTCGCGACCATGGTGACCGATTTTCTAGGCCGCGGGTGAGGGATAGCTTACGTAACGGTACACACACAGCTCTTATTCAAGGTAGATTTTAAATGCATGCAGTATGAAAACTCAATTGTAATACATAGATTTATTTTAAATCCGTAGTTTGTGTTTTACTACAAAGGAAGAAGAATGTTTTGTTTTCCGATTCTCGTTTTAGGGATTGTGCACTATAAGAACTTAACAAAACTAACATAAACTCCAAAAAAAAAAATCTATTCTAAAAAAAAATTTCCTGTATAAACCAGCATACTTTCTATGGTAACTTTATGCCAGTTGCACGCACATAGACTTTCGTTAACTTGCCAAATTAAACGAAGTACATGTTAACATGTACAGCTTTTTACACTCATACAACACAAATCACCAACAAAATAACATTGTAACGACCTTTTATGAGATCCCAACAAACAACTTTTCCAGCGACAGCCATATCGAAATCCTAACCGTTTTTGAGTTATTAAGCAAAAACTTTCAAGCGCTATTGGCCCTTAATTTTAGGGGGCCAGCCCTTTTTTATTGGTGTCAAATGAAAGCCCTTAACATTCTGCACAACTTTTATTCTACATGTCTTAACAAAATATGTTTCGTTTAAAAGATACAAAGCAAAATATGTCTAAATTTTCGCACTTTTTGGAATCCTATTTTTTGACCCCCTACCTTTTTCTAAATAACAAACGTAATCGAACAACAAAAATCGATGTGCACAACTTCAATGTCTATGTTATTCAAATTCGCTGGATTCCCATTCCCTGCTATCATAGTCTCGGAGCCTTTGTCTGGAAACCAAAGGCCCTAAAAAATTTTAAAAGGGGAATAACTCGTTAACGGAAGAGGAATTTTTAAGTTTATGAAATGTTTTAGATAGTGTTTTGTAATGTCTATAAGCCCTGAAAATTTGAGCAAAAACCGTTCAGAAATGAGCAAGATATGAAGCCTCAAAGTTTGCGTCTAGGAAGAAAAAAAAAAAAAAAAAACTAGAGCAAAGCTCGTTGCAAAGCAACGAGTGGGTTTTCCGTTGATGTCGAAAGTAACGCTAGAAATACCTATAAGCAACAGAGTTTTTAAACTATTAACAAAAGTAACTTAAGTACAAAAGATAAAACAATCGAATGATTTTTGGTACGACTTAACAAAATCCGAATTGTTTTAAGTACGAATTAACGAAAAAACCATAACCATTTCAAGAACGACTTAACAAAAAATCCGAATGTGTTTAAGTACGACTTAACAAATTTGACTTCATTTTAGGTACAAGTTAACTTTAACTTGAACTAACATCCATTTTCTTAACCCAGAATGCAAAATTAAAATTTCCTTAAAAATCAATTTTTTAACGCTTATATCCCGCATTCAATCGTCCGAAATTTATATGGATTTCAGTTTTTATTGAGCTTGATGAACTGTTTTAGCGTTTATGAATAATGACAAACTATTGCTCCAGAAATAGTTATGAAAAGCTTTTGAGCCTTCCTGGCCCCTAATTTTAGAGGCCAGTCGTATTTTTGATATCAAATAAAAGGTCTCGTTAATTTAAACATATTTTTTAACAAGTGTTCAAGAATTGTTGACCGTTCAAGTTATATCTGAAACACTGTGTTTTAGGGGCTGAACCCTTAAACTCCTTAACAAGGCCACCAACAAAAAAATTTGTTTAAAACATTTTGAGCAACTTTTCCTCTACACTGCTTTTCAAAGTGTTGACCTTTCGCACTGTGTGCTTGTTGCATCATCAATTGTCAGAAACATCGATGTATAGTTTACTTTTTTATACCTCTGTGAATATTTTCTATGTAAAATTACTATGAACCAGACAACACTGAGATTGTGAACATTTCAAAGGGCCCCACTTATATTATTTCAGAGAATTTTGCTTTGACCTTGACCTATAAATTAGAAATATTTCCAGCTGGCATAGAATTTCTAATTCAATCTCATTCCCCTTAACATACAGGCATTTTTGTTCAATCTGACCAAGATTAAGCATATCTGGGAAATAATCTACGGTCTAAAACTAATCTTAAAGAGATCTGCTATGACCTTCACATTGACTTGGTTCAAGGTCACTGCACACCATTAACCAATAAGCTCTGTTTAGGTAAAGTATTAGCCAAATAGGGGCTAAAAGGAGAGTATATATATGCTCTTAAAATATGGATTTTTGTGGAATCCGATATGACCTTGACACTTGATCTACAAATATCATTCGAGGTCATTGCATATCCTTTGATCAAAGGTAGCATGTGGGTGAAGTATGCGCCTGATTGGAGCAAAGGGAGAGAAGGTATACTCCGGACAAGGATTTTTAAAATATAATTCTGCTATGACCTTCACAGTTTACCTTGAAAATAGGTTCAAGGTCACTACACACCCTTAACTCAAAAGCTCTGCTTATGTGAAGTCTGAGCCAAATTGGGCTAAGTGGAAAGTATAAATGCTTTGGAAAAAGTATTTTTTTATGACAAGATATGATCTTCACCCTTTACCAACAAATTTCATTCAAGGTCACTGCACATTGTTTAACCATAGAGACACTCTGTGAGTATTAGCCAGATTGGACCAAAGGGAGAGAAGATATGCTCCAGTCAAGTATTTTATATATAATTCTGCTATGACCTTAACCTTATACCTAAAAACATGGTTCAAGGTCACTGCATATCCTTTACCCAAAGGAACCCTGTGGATGAGGTATGAGCCAGATTGGGCGAAGGGGAGAGAAGCTATGCTCCGGTCAAGCAATCTCAGATGGACAAACGGACAAACTGATCACTAGAAGGCGCCCCCATAAACATGCTTATTTTTATCCAATTTGAAATACCCGGTAGTATCCATGCTTTCTGCCCATGGTGAATAGCCATCAAAACCATTCATTGGCAGAATTCGATTTCCCTCCTTTTTAAACTCGGAACACCTCTGACCTAATCAGATCGCCGCATTAAATACAAAGTTCGATAACTTTAATTTGTTTATCATCAAGAAATTCTGCATCGCTGACATATAAAGTTTACTGACTATTCGGACAATAGCAGGTTTATTGTCCCCTCCACAGCAACTTTTTCCCTTGGCTTTGCCTCGTAAAATAGTTGCTGTCTTGGGGGACAATAAACTTGCTATTGTCCTCATACCCAGTAAATAGGTTGTAATGTCCCATCCACCTACATTTCGTGTTATATAACCTCCCGTTTGTAACCTTCAATTTCACTGTGTAGTCAACACAACAGTTATAGCCGCAAGTTTCACAATTTATTACTTCTTCTCATGTACTTAATATTAGGGGCCTTAATATTGCTTACCAATTTTAACAAGAGACATCTCTCTAACTAATGATAATCATCAAAATTCATTTCATGAATCTTAGCAACACTCATAAGCCTTCAAGTACAGCAACTCTCAATTTCACAAAAATATTGACGGTACTTTATCCGAAACTGTCCCTTGTACCTTTAACTTAGTACACTAACATTTTATGAAAAGACGGTTTGTCTTAGAATAAGAAAGCTAATGCAATTCTGAGAAAAAGTATACCACATATTGCCAATTCCATTGAGGTTTAATAAAAATATGGCCATTTAAATGAACCCATCATTTCAAATTTCCTTTAGTAAACACAGATTTATAGAGTTCTCCATAGTAAAACATCTTTACCTGACTTTTTAAAGGTCAATTGTTGTTCAACCACCTTTAATAAGAAACCTTATTCAATACAACATACATCTACATGATATTATCATGATAAAAGCTTCACATCACTTAGAAATGCCCTTACATGTATAACCCCCCCCCCCCATCTTTTGATTTTCATAAAAAGTCATGGTTTGAAATGTTTTACCTAATTTTATGAAACTTGTGGCAATTTCCTTGAGTCATTTCTCACACATATTTGAAAACAATCATCAATGATTTTTAAAAATTGATTTTTTTTGTTTGTTTATTGTATGATTTGTACCATTTTAATTAACGAATAGACATGCTGTCCTGCATGTGATTTCTTGTTTTCATGAAAAAAGTAAGCTAACAATCATATTTAGTGAATATCTAATCTACTCTGATTTCTAGTCTCCTTCTAACCATGCTAAAACAGTAAAACCTACAAGTTAGACATCTGCCTTAAATTAAAATTAAATTCAAACACACCCAGGTAGCTGGAGACGGAGTTGATTACCATGAAAAATGTTCAAATTTGACATGTTTTTCTACTTTTTTATGCACTTATACCTTAGAAGGAGAGAAATAGGTTGTTTCTTGTTCATTTCAAAAGTTATTATCATAGCAGATGTTATTTCAAAGTCAAATATACATTTACATATCCTACATGTAATCTTAATGGAGACAATTGGATAGAGGGGTGGGGGGTGGGGTGGGGGTGATTTTTCAATTATGTAAACACATCTAAATATCTTTATAAAATAAAAAATAAAGGAAACATAACTGCATACTTTTATTGAAAAACAAATTTTCACAACAATTATGAATTTCTTTAAACAGCCTTAATTTTGTTTTTCATAATTTCTTATCAAACACAAACCACAACAAGGCATGATGCTTTCTTAAAGTTCCATTATTGTTTATGCATTATCCGATTTAATTTGAATTACCGGTAAATAGTCTGTAGAACACAAGGAATATTCATGTGGGTACAGGTGACAGGTTAACCTCAAGAGCTGAAACCACAAGAATCAACAGGCAAAAGCCATGGGGTGCCATGTGGTAACACAAGTCTATTTTGAGCTGAAATAAAAAAAAAAAATGATTAGCTGTGTTAACATACATGTACTAGTAATAGCTTTGTTTACATTAACATAATGCATAGTATTTCTGGAAAAAATACACTGACCATGCAGTGTAATAAGTATGACATATCCCAATACATGACAATAACATTTAGGCAGTACAAGATCAAAAATTTGCATATCAAGTTATAAGGCCACACCAATTTGATTTCTTGGTCGCCGGATCCGCGGGCACGTGCCTAAGGGCTTTCCAAAAAATAATATTAAAAAATAAATCCCGCATCCGAAAATTTTCGTTCCGTTTCCCGCTCCATTTTTGGTTCTATTATTTTTTTTACTAGTCATGATTGTGCTTTTTCTTTACATTGATCATACAAAAAAATTTCCCGATAGATTGTCAGCATGGTTTACAAGTAAATAATTCCAGTATGTGTGGATAGAATCAGTGATCAAGAGGGGTCTGATACAATGGCGTATACAGTCACCAAAATTTTACTGCTTTTCACATGTATTTTAAACGAAAAAAATCACATTTTAAAATAAAATGTAATTGCTCGCCTCTACTTTTTCATATCGCCCCAAAATTTTCAACTTTCAGTTTTTTAATTTTTAAATTAACAAATCGCTCGCTCGCCCCAATATTTTTTTGCCTAGAATCCGAAGACCAAGGTATAGACACATATCAAATTGAGAGAGAGAGAGAGAGAGAGAGAGAGAGAGCGAGTTTATTACTTGTAGTACAACAGTCTATATTTCAATTCGTAAACTACAAAGGAATATTACCCATCCGAACAGCGTTATTGTTTTTTGGCAAATACATTTAGTGAGGTTTTTTTTTTCTTTTCTTAAAAATTACATTTTAAAAACAATACTATGTGTAATAAGGATAAAACATGTATAAGTAAACTTAATGAAGAATTTTTAATAGATTATTTTTACAGAATGTGGTATGATACATGTATGTCAATCTGTTTAAAACTAGCATATATTTCGTGCGCCATAAATTGCAAGTTTTTCGTAAATATCGTTTACTTGCGTGGTGAATATATATGGTCTAACCCAAATTTTCTTCGTAAAGCTACATACAGCTTCATGTACCACATATATGTTTTGTCACAAGTATACATTTTAAAAAAAACCCAAAACTCCAACCGACCCAACTCCAACATTTGAAAATACATGTAACTCGATATGAATTTTTCATTCTTTGATAAGTTCAGTGTTGTTTTTTTTGTGCATATATTATTTGTCTGCTAAGCTGAATCCACTAATAAGAAAGTTTGTGGTTTAGGAGCGGCTAAATTGTTTATGCATAACGTAGCTTGATTGCAAGGCTGTCAAGAAAACCACACCAAATAATTTCATGAAACATAAATTGTCATTTATATGTATTGTGTTGTAAAATAAAGGTTTTAATACACTTATTGCATCTTGCAAAACATGTGATGACTCTTAATCATCTGTTATATATCTGAATATATTATGTACAAGATGGGAGAAATAATGACGGAGCAGACTGGGATTCGAACCTGGCCCCCTGAATCTCTAGTCAAGTGCTCTACCAACTGAGCTACATTTATTTGTCGCCGGTATTCAAACCAGTCTGACCGTCACATTCTCCCCTCTTCACCCTCGAAGATCACACCTGGCTCTTCCCCTGGCAGGAGTTAACATGTCAGTTTCAGGGGTTGGTCACAGCACCAATATTGTATGTGATGGGAGAAATAATGAAAGACCGAATCAGGATTTGAACCTTGGCCCCCTGAATCTCTAGTCAGGTGCTCTACCAACTAAGCTATCTGGTGCCAGTATTCAAACCGGTTAGACCGTCACATATATAAAGAATATTTTTAAACAATGGTGTTCAATAAAAAATAACACTCGCTACCTTCAGTTTTTGTCTGTAATTAATCGTGCAACCAGTTCTCACCAAGAACCATTTCTTACCAGTGCATTGTTACGTCACTTTATCAACACTTAAAATTATATACGAAAAATGATGAAACAATGCACTGGCAAGAAATGGTCCTCAGCGAGAACTGCTCGCACGCCAGTAGGCCTACTGCCAGTTGTCAGATTGAAAAAAGATTATATAAAATTTACATTTAAAACATTAACAAGGACAATGAAAGTATACATCATAACTGCTAAACAAGAAATATTATGTTAACTGGTAAGGTGGAACCCATAGTTCTAACTTGTAACATACATGTACATGTACAAGTACATGTACCGGATACCTGTTGGTCTGCTAAACCTCTCTAATGATACAATGATCGGCATCATCAAAATATTAAAGTCATGTTTTAACTCTGAAGTATACAATTTTATTTACTTGATATCATGTTTACATTTGGACTTAAAAAGTCTTCCTCACAAGAATATATGTTTCTTATTAGACCCTGCTTTGAATTTTAAGTTGAAAATTTTTCAAGGTAAAACATTTGGGAGTCAATTCTGTTCAAAAGATTTATAGATATTGTCTGGACTAAAAAATAACTTATATCAGTGACAGTGTGCACGTACTTACATCCAGGCTAAATGTTAACCAGTTAACATGCCGACATTTTAACCACTAAAGACAAAGAACTTGAAAATGAGTAAAAAGACTTACCTTTATCAGTAACATCCACATTAATAACACTTTTAAATGTCCAACTTTTCTCCTTTATTACTCGTAACTCTTCATCAGTTTATCAACAGTTGATCAGTGGAAACGTAAACATCTGCCGACAGTACTGTGACTGTTAGAATTTCCTCGTAAACGATTCATACAAGTCTGAAGAATATATCCCTCCTTATACAAATACGAAGTAGTGTTCCCTGTGCATGTTAATGTGCTTCACTGTGGATTGAAAGTGCATGTAAACGTACAAGAACGTACAACATGTACGGCGAAAAAATACACAACTTCTCTTCTGCGTTTCGGCCTCCATGGCTCTGTCTTTCCCACAATGCCGTTCGTTACTGTTTATGTTTGGGGTTACAGACAGGGAGGCCCCGACAGAAATTTGCTCTGCGCGGACACATACACTGTAGCATGTTTAAATAAGTAGTTATATATGTTCACTGCATTTATAAATGATATAGATAAACAGAATAAAACCGTGAAATTTAATCACAACAATAACAATAAATGCTACACCCTAAAACGGCATTGTTCGCTTGTGTGTCTATGTAAACAATTAACTCGTTCATGTACGATTCTCGCATATTTGTTTTATGAAATTACAAATAAATATAGCACATAGCTTGCCTAATTTCATACCAAATGACGAAATTTAATTTATTAAAAGTAATCTAATTCTTTTTTTTCATAAAATGATAAACATTTTTAGCCACCAGAAAAAGACGTGTATGAACTCCTGACCCCTAATTATAGGGGCCAGCCCTTTTTTCTTTATTTCATCTGAAAGCCCTCATTATTCTTAACAACTTTCCTTCTATATGTTTTAACAAAATATTTTTAGTTTAAAAGTTATAATACAAAAAGCAACAAAATTTCAGCCCCGAAAAAACCTTAAACTTTGGCGATATATAGCTCAAAAACTAAAAAAGAAATTTGCATAACTTCCATGCTAGCACAATTTCAACACGTTGGCTACAATTTCGTCAAATTTCATGCAACTATCATGTGTAGTTCCCGAGATCAACTCTGGACAAAAGACCCCCCAATTTTCAATTAAAGGGCAATAACTCATAACCGGAAGTAAATTTTAAAAATTTGAAAAAACCGTTTTTAGACCTTAACATTATCTACAAACCCTGAAAGTTTCATAGCAATCAGTCAAAAAATCTTCGAGAAATGGGCTGCACAAAATTTGCGGGAAAAAAAAAAAAATAATAATAAGAAACAGTAGAATAACAGTAGGGTTTTCCGTTGAAAACGGAAAACCCTAAAAAATAAGAATAATCTTACAAGCACAATAATAGTAAGGTCTTCCGTTGGAAACGGAAGACCTTAACAATATCTCATTTTATTCAATGCTAGTATCCCTATTTAATGATCATATCCATTACTGGAGATTTCAAAATTGCTAAGAAAAATCACTACGACTTTATTCCAATTCTTCTTTAATTTCCTTGATCTTGATTTTCGGCCAGCTGTTATTTTGAAATCAACTGTTATGAAATTATTCGATACGGATTTTTATTCATTCAAATATTGATTCTTTGTTTTTCTGCACTTTTATGTATACACAGGTCACATCTATCCCGTCATCGCTTTTCTTACCTGAAATAGCATTGTGTACATGTAACATTTTTCTTAAGTTATACACATTGGATAGACACGATATAGCGGTATTTATCATTTTGTTAGACAAATGTCCGTTCTTCACTGTATGCATGTGATTTAGCAGGCTTTTTAAAATGTTCAACTTGGCAACTTTCTTGGCTAACCCGACTGAGCGATATATGAACATGTACTACATAATTGTTGTAAACAGGACACGGCAAAATACCCGGTAAACAACAATGTAAAAAGTGATAAATATATCAAGAATTTATCAAACAGAAAAAGGACACTGATCGCCAGTACATGAGTAAAAACACGAAGTCGAAGGGAAAAAATCGTTGAATTTTTTTAAATAGGAACACTCACTTAAATATGGATTGAAGAAAACATTAAATTGACACGTTTTTCAGTCGATGCTTTTCTTCTACCTACATGCATGTAGGGGGAGCCAAGTAGCACGTGATGCATCGCGTGAGCTGTACTGTTATACTTAAATTTATTGACATCGTCTCCGTGTACGCCGCCATTATAATTGCTATTAGTAGATGTATGAATGATCGGGGCCTTTTTAGTTGCCACTCACAAATTACTTTTCGTAATCAAAGTACTCTTAAAATAAGTTAAAATTTAAATTTTAATATGATAAAATACAATAACTTTAATAAATAAAAAAAATGTCACTGAACATTAGGAATCGTTTCGTTTTTATTTTTAACATCTTTGCGGCCATTTCGACGTGGTCGAAGCCATTGATGTGAACACGCGCGCTTGTCACTTGTTATCTCAGACATCCCCTTGGGGCAAGGAAATTATCAAAACACTTATAACATGGTGTATACCCCTGTTGTCTGCGATCGGTAACCCTATTGAGAAGTTCAAAGCATAAAGTTACAAGCTGAAAAATTTCAGCGTCAGAACAATTATCGTGTATGTAAAACTCCATGCATTTCATTCAAATTTCTAGGAACATTTTCCTTGCAAACTGCAATGATCTAACCGCTTCCTATAAATTTTTATGCATATTATTCATCCGAATTACTTTTCCCCCCTTATTTTTAGGCACAAAAGAGGGGAGGCTGCATATTATACACTTGTGTATTTTATTCGGCAAAATACGGAATAATTTCCATTTTTGAGAAACACTTAGATGATAATTGTTTCGACTGCAATTTTCCCAGAGTAAATGCCTAAATGATGTGGTGATTGCTAAGCTCCACATTTCATAACTGAGAAACTTTTTTGGTATAGGATATTTTGTCAATTTACTTAATTTTTTGTTCTTAAATCTTCGCCAGCCCCGTAAAGTAAATTAGTGTTACTTGAATGCATATTAAAAATTTATTAAACAGTGTTGAATAGTGAAACATTTGTAAGACATCCGTAAATTAAACAGTTCGTTCATCCAAATTCAAGTCTTGCTGTTTGTTAAAGTCATTGACAATTATTTTCTATGTCAATTAAACACATCTAGATGGTACCATTCAAAAGCTATTTATCAAAGACAGGGGCAGAGAAACTCAAATGTTGGTGTCCATGAGCATGTTCAAAGAAATGTTTTAGTTGATAGTACGTCAGATTTTCCCTGATTTCATATATATGTGTTATAGTCTAGTCAGTATACAAAATGACCTCAAGAAAATTGCTACAAAAGGTTTTATTGCTTTAAGTTATACTACAATACAGTCTTAACAACATAATAAAAATATACAAAAATATAATTTCCGGAAGACGTCAAAAAGGGGTTAAGTTTGTTACCACAAACCGTCAAAATTGAATTTTCATTTATGCTACGATTCGTCCTCCATACATAGAAAATATGACGTCATGATGACAAAAGTTGTGAAAATATAGTCGTGTTAGTAAAAAAAAAGATATAAAACTGTTATAATAATTTATGTCACACAAGGACATCTATATTGGTTTTCTAAGGGTTCGCTTAATGTTTATTTGATGCTAGGTGAAAGTTTAATTAATAACATATGATGGGGCCAAGTATGGAAAATGGTTAAATCAAAACAATTGTTCATTGCCCAACTCCAGATATTTGCCAGCAGAAATGTATAAGCAAAAATCTTAAATCAAAACTTATAAAGCAGATATCCAAAATCAAATTGTCTTACTGAGGTGGCAGTCGCCTGTATTTGCTTGGAAAAAATAATCTATGGTGAGCCATAAAGAACTTTTTTCATTTTATACGCATAGCAGGTAAAGCAACATTCAAGGCAATTTTTGAAAATCTGGTTCTGATTTCAAACATTTTAGTAAATACATTAGAATTTCTCAGAGGATAAAACAATAATCAGATAATATTCTAAATTTTACAATATAATTTTGTAAAAAAAAATCAAAGTACAGAATCAAAAGGTCAAAGTTTTATCTGCTGAATTCTCTGGAGACGAGGCATATGGTATGTCCGCCATGAACTAAAATAATTAAACGGCAAGAATATGTTGTTATATTTTTTCAGAATGCTGCAAACCTATTGCATAGTTTCTATTACGAATCAGAAGTTACCTAGAACATGCCATTTGAAATCAAAAAGGAAATGTTTTTTGGAATAAATCAAATAACCAGCGCTTAATTGAATTTCTTGTACAAAACTACACGACCACAATATTGAAGCTATCCAGAGTTTGGATGGTGATGCTGATTAAAAAAATAATTGATAAAGCAGCCGACGATAACACAGTGGTAGTGTAGGAGACACTGATTTGCTGGTTCTTCTGTGTCATTATGCAAAAGAAGGATGACACTGTTTTTTTTTCACCTCTAACAAATAGATGTCAACATAGAGTTTCAGATATATGTAAAACACGGTCAGCTCTTGAAATTGATTGTGTTCCATAAAACTCCTTTTTATTTATCCTTTATCATTGTGAAACACAACTAGTCGTTTGTATGGCATTGAAAAACTCGCTGCCTGAATGATATTTATCAAAAAAAGCAAAGATTTATATTTCTGCAAGAAACTGCTAGCAAAAATAAATATTTTAATCAAAGGCGAGAGAGAAAGCATTAGTCACTTTGTATGGCGGGGCAACTGAAGAGGGTATATACATGCTCAGGTGGATAAAGTTTACGACCAAACAGTTAGGGACATGCTGTGGTCGAAGTGCAGTCACTTCCACCAACTTCTGATGCTGCTACGTGTACATTCAATGCGCACTTACTTACAGTTTCAATACTGTAAAGCACAACAATTGCAGATCTCGATCTTACAGAATGGGGTGAACTTTGAAAACTGGCAAATTTCTACCTACTGAAATGTCTAAACAACTTGCATCCGATATTTTGTCCATAAAACTGTCTGCGTCAATAAGAAATGTAGCTGTTAGAAAAATGACATAGCGTATATAGGTAGATGTGGAGAAATAAACTGATCTTATTTAGCACATACACTAGAATTTGATGATGACTGAAGAAACAAAATTTGCGATCATCATAGTCCTTTGCAATGAAAAGGACGATGGTTCTAAATTGATTACCAATTAGTCATGTTTATGTTATGAACTATTTACATCAATTATGCAATTCTAAACCTGTTATCAACTGACAAAATAAGTTGATACCAATTGATATGATATGGTTGGTTATTGAATATTTCCAGATTTCCGTGAATAAAAAAAAACACTCTAATTTTTTCGACGCTGAAAATTATGTACAATTAATTCTGTATTTTGAAGTTTAAAAAAGTGTTTACTTAATTAAATGGTTTGATATCGTTACATTTTTTACAACATTTCAACATTTTTAATGACAATAATATTTAAGAAAAAACAATTGACCCAAAAGTGTCTTTCCTATTTCCTTGAAATTGATATAGATATCTCGAACAAATCTAAATTAATTATGAAACTTGAGTTTAAAATATATTAGTACGATTTTTTTAAAGAATCAATTTCACAATTTGAACTAAAATGTTATTCTTATTGTTTATTGTTAATAATGCTTAATAAAGGTATACTAATGTGCATCCGATATTTGAATGTCAGCTGTCTACTTGTAAACGAGATACAGGCTTGCAATTCTTAGTTTTGGAAAAAAAGCTTGTGCCATGTTTGTGTTTACTACATAGTGGTGAACATTTTATTTAGATCATTTTTCCTGTTTGCTTGTTTACTAAGTACATAATTATGCAATTTCTACTATTTTACAATTTATTTTTCGCAACCTAACTGTAAACTCTGGTTTACACTGAGTCTCACTTGAACCATGACGACTGACATTCAAATTTTGGTTGATAATTTGGAATACATAATGTAGCTTTGTTATGCATATTACTAGTATCCATTGAAATGGTAAAAAATAGCCCAAATCGTGACCATGCTCCTTTACATGTTTTCAAATTTCGGCGATTTTTCAGTTGAAACCCTTTTTTTACCCCAAAATTCCTTCAATATTTGTTGTCAAAGTTTCATATCATTTGTACATCTTCAACCCTTTCATTTAAGATCATAAGAAACTGACAACCATTTGATTTTATTCAGTAATGAAATTTTGTCAGATTTCAGCGATTTTTAAAATGGAAACCCGATTTTTCACCCCCAAAATCCTTTTATATATTTTGTAAAAGTTGTATAATCGGTTGCACGTATTCAATCCTTTCTTTTAGTCCAGCATAAAGTGATACCCATTTGATTCATTTAAGATATGAACTTTTTCCAGATTTCTCTAAGTTTTTTTGTTGAAAATCCTAATTTTAACCCAAAAAAAAAATCCTTCAGGTTGCACACCACTATTAATTTTTACTATATATTCTTACCAAAATTACGCAACTTTAGACACGGGTAGCGAGTTTAAAACAAACTTCTGGGAAAATCCCTCTTTACAACTTTTAAAACAATCGTTCCTAACCAATTTAGTAGCAAAAAACACACAGCCATCCACAAAGGCACGAGAGTTTGTTTACATCAAAGTTACACATGTGCTTGAAAATCATGTCCGAGCCTTTTCACACCCCTGCCGAAACAACTGGCATCAAAAATTCAAGTGACCTCGTATTTTTACAAAAGTGGGAAAATCAGACAGTTTACATGTTGTTTTTCATCTCATAAAAAAACTACAGTCCCTGTCGCTGGCGGAAAACCCCTAAAAACGAAGGGGAATTCGGGAATTATTTTGCCTCAACCATGTTTTGACGCGAACCTTCGGAAAAGTAGTGTTCTGAGACCTGCAATATTTGTTGTCAAAGTTTTTAAATCAGTTGTACATATTTAATCCTTTCATTTTAGATCAGTGTAAATTGATACCTAGTTGTTTAATATAGTTATTAATTTTTTCCAGATTTCAGCGATTTTTCTTTGAAAATCCTATTTTCAATCCCAAAAAATCATTCAATATTTGTTGTCAAGTTTTTAAATTATTTGTATATTCCAATCCTTTTATTTTAGATCAGTAAAAATTGAGATCTAGTTTTTTATTGTAGTTATTAAATTTTTTCAGACTTCAGCGATTTTTCAATGATAACTCAGTTTTTATGTAAACACAAATTTTCTGTAGAACTACAGATCTGCAGTTACTAGCAATACGAGTACAAAAGAAATAAACCCTAGTTTTTCTCAGTACTGTTCTTGTCGAAGTTGAATTTAAAACAATAAAATGTTTTTAATAAAATAAAACTTTTTCCTACCTACCTGCCCTCTTTTTTAGGCTGGAATAGGAAACACCCTATTAATTTATTTAGGCCTTAATATGAATTAATTTTTGTGTTTTAGGTTGTAGTAAGGCCATGGAGCCAGATATGGCTTCAGCAATGTTATCTAGGATGAAGGAAGATCTGGCTCCATGGACTTACTACAACCTACAACACAAAAATTAATTCACTGTGTACATATCACAAAAATTCATTGGCGTTCAGGTATTTCTCAAATTTCATATCATTAGAACAGACTTTACAAATGTGGTTTATTTACTTAAAAAATAGGATTTATTTAAACAATTCAATGCATTTTTGGTGATTCATGATGATATGAATGTAGACAACATTGCAGAAAAAATATCTAACTTGCGTTAGCTGCTGGTGATAAAAAAAAATTCTGCAATGATAGCTGCTTCCTTCATAGCGTGCAAGAATCATCAAAGAAAGCATGTTAATGTTTATATTTATACTTCTTATTGAATTAATCATGAAGAGTAAGTAAAAACAATTATGAACTAAATTATTCTTAATGTACCTCTGTACATTAAATAGGATATATAGCAAATTCTATTTATAGGAGTTTTGAGTCTCGTATCATTTTCTGCAGTCTGTAATTTTTAAAAGGTTTTTTAGGTTGCTAAAAGTTTTGATCGATCAATAAACTGGTTAGAACTGGATCGTGTAGATCTCCAGTACTGTCAGTTTCTATAGAGTTGTGAATTACAATCAGCTTGACTTCATAGAGGAGAACATACTCAGTGGATGTAAATGTATGTTTGTACATGTATGATAAGAAGTTTTTAAACCCTCACTGAAAATAGACTAGGGTATGGTATAACAGATTAGATATTTTTGGAAACAGGAATGACCCTTGTACATGTACTGGTGTGACCCACATTTCAGAGAATTATATACATTCATGTAGTTTTGACGAAATTATGTCTGTGCTGAAAACACTGTAAACACAGTGTGTAGATTCAATGCAACATCTTAATCATAACGAAAATATAATGAAAATCTCTGATCTATGGTATATCTTGGCTTATGATTCTTTTCATATTTATTTTAGATTCAAACACCTTACTAAAGGCCAGCCATTGTCAGGTGATCAGCTTAGAGCAGCACTGGATAACATAACAGAGAATTTCAAAGGGATGGCCTCTCAGCTGCTAAAGCTTGCATCCACACAAAGCAATGAAAACGTTAACAATATTGTGGCAAGGAAGGCCCCCAAAAATAGGTATGATGTAATCATGTTGTAATGTGAAATGAAATTTCTGTTGTGGCAATGTAGCTAAATTTGAAACAGTAACTGTAGATACATGTACATGTAACTATTTTTTTTTTTCATAAAATAATAAATTTTAGCAACCAAATAATTATGTAAACTTGTTGTACTCTGTCCCAGGTTCCTGTTTCTGTCACTTTTAATTTTTACAAAATTTGTTGTATTGTATAACTGTCAGAATTCAGTGATGTAAAATTGAGATATTTGTGAGAGGTATAAGAAATGTTATCATTTTTTTTTACCCAGTAGAACTTGACGAAAGCAGAGTGATTACAGAGGAACCAAAGAAATCTTACAATTGTCTGAGCTCTAAGAGCTGGACCCGTAAAGAATTTAAGTGTGATGGTCTTTATCATATACATGTAAATGATTTGAGTTTCAGCAGCAGTTTTACAGAAGAATCTTGGTTACACATACATTGAAGAGGTACATGTTACTGTTTATTTAAAAATTTGGAATGTAGTTTCTCTCTTCTTAGTCAAAACTGGCTCAAACCTCACTAATAGTTTTTTAGGTGACGGCATGCAGGAAATTTGAACACTGAACCCAATTTCGAGACCAATTGTCTATAAGGCCATTTAATATTAATGATTTGTTTCTCAGGAACCACCGCATCAGTAAAATTATGGCTGCATTAAACTATTTTATTGTTGTTTTTCCGCATTTTTCATATCCTAGCATAAAAAGAACAATAAAATAATATTAAAAATTTGCCAGTGTATCAGTGTGATGAACATCTGCTGATGATTGCGCATATAAATAACTGTCATAAAAAAACCTGCCTGTCTTATCAACATTTCAAAATTTTGGTCAGAAAAACTAATGATTAATTATTTTTGTCCTAGTGTGAAATGTGTTTTACCCCATTGTCTAATCTTGTTCAGTAAGTTCCACAAATGCTCTTGGTAGAATATTTGCAGTTTGTGAGCTGAGCTTTTTTTCTAAAAACAAAAATTCCGATCAAATCTCAGCCCTTATAGGTCTTTGACCCTTTTCATTCCGATGTCCTTTACCAAAAGTTAAGTACATGTACCATATCAATGATTTGCAGATCTGTGTCTAGCTGGTACTTTAACTTTTTTTCTCCAGGTAAATAGAGATATCCTTTTGTCTCCAGGAGAAGCTTCCAAGAAGCATGGAATTACATGTAGCATGGATAAGAAGAAGTTGTGGCATAAAAAAAGCATGCATCTATTTCCTTCAAAAGGCGACGCCTTTTTTTGAAGGTATTGTATAAAACATTATACTTTTATAACAAAATGGTGTGGTCACTATTCGTTTCAACTGCAGAGCTAAAGATTCTGCATAACTATTCACAAAATTAATCAGTTTCAATGGAAGAATAAATTGCACTAGTTGGTCATGATCAGTATATATATGTGCTGTGTGCAGTAGATGAGTTGAAATTGTTATCTAAAAACTGAACCTTATTCTTCATACTTTGTTAGCTTGCACATATCAGAATCCAAATGACTTCTTATATTGTTAGTATAATACCTATATTGAGGCTGCAAATGAGTTTCAATAGGGTAGGTACAATGCAGCATGCAGCATACAATGTATTTGTATTACTAAATTTTATATATTTCTATTTTCCTTCAAAGAAAAGACAGCACTGGAAGGAGTTAGCAAATTATGTGAAAGAGGGGAAAACTTACGAACCAGACATCTCAACAGCAGACCTGGAAAGCGAGACTTCACTGGTGGTGAAAACATAGTGGTCCTTGCCTTGGAAACAACAGTACTGTCCCGCAACAGTGACATAATACAATAAGCAGCACAATCTTCTTCAAGAATTTGTGCGGCATGTCAGTAATTGTTTGGAGACACTCAGGCTAGCACGTAAATGTTTTAAAAAGGAGACTGTGATCAGCTACAAACAACAGACACTGGTACCAGTTCTTCTAGGAAATCCCTACCAAGCAAATGGTGCTCTTGCTAATGTTATAAATCTTTATGAACTTTTTGTATCCATGTTCACATACCCAAAACAGATGCTTTTCCTTTTAATTTCCATCAGAAATCATTTGTACCAGTATTTGAAAGGAAGCTCATTTCGAGTGCGAATTCAAGAAAACTTGCAAATTCTGGTCACCTTAGTCTAGCATACCGAAAGGACAACCAAGAAGGGGTTACGTTTATCTTGTCAGAACATGGTTTCAATGCAAAAACATCAAAAGGCATCAATTTGTACTTTGAGAAACAGGAAGAATAAGTATTGTTAAAAAAAGTGCATTTCTTGTCTATTTTTAAAACATATATATAACTGCAATATTTGGTAAACATCCATATTCTATTATTGTATATGTTGAAACTTATGAAATGTACAATAGGTGATAGTATAGGTATACTATTACAAGTAATATTGCAGTTCTTTATTTAAATTCTGAAGTAATATTCAATTACAAATGTAAATGGTTTATTTTATGATGGACACATTGTCTTACATGTCTAATGTCAGAGACATGCATGCAGTTAAAATGTTGACATTGTTGTTTTACCATGCTTTACTTTCTCACCTTGTTGGGTATTTTCATGTTAAAAAACTACGCAATGTCTCGGGACATAATCTTACCTTTTGTAGTTAGGTCAAATTAGACAAATAGGGTCTTATGATTAAGGTCAGGGACATAAATGTAATAATCATTATGATTTATTTGATACTCTTTTAAAAATGTGCTTTGATTTTTATTTATTTACTTATCTGATCAAAGTGTATTTATGTCAAATTTGCTTGATTGACATTCTTCTAGGTAAATACCTGAATATTGTTGTGTCATTTTATTTTCAGTCATGCTTGATTGATTTGAAGGAGTGACATTTTTTTTACACCATTATACTTATTTTCAGTTGCACTTAGACTTAAAAATGATAATAATTAGGTAATAACTGCTAATTCTCAGGTAGGGTAGATTCAAGTTTGTTCAAATCATGATCCCAGGGGTTAGGATGGGGTCACAACGTGGGATGGGCAAACATTCAGATAGGAATATATAGTGAAATTCTTTAAAAATCTTCTTCTAAATAAACATTTGCCTAGAAAAACTATAGCTTTAGTGAAAGCAACCTCAGATAATGTGTTCAAATCAAAATCTTGAGGAGTAGGGTTGTCCACATTGAGGATCCAATTTTACATTGGAAAACATTTTAATTATTCACAGAAATTGAAATACTATAATTTATTGTTATACTTAATATATGCAAGCATTTTGACATATTGCTGATTCTTTAAAATTGTTTAGACTTTGGCCCCTGGATGAATCTTTGGCCCCACAAGGGGTTCAGAGTTTGATGTAGGTTAATATCCCATATATAAACAATTGTTTAGAAACTTTTTTTGAGAACTGCAATGCTCAACATGTGATATGACTATAAAATCATCCAGTTAGAAAAAGGGACCTGATTATAAACATAAGAATATCCAGGGGGAAAAAGAATTTAATTTATACCGGATCTACATGTTTTATACTACATTGTCCAGATAACTGTATTATGATTCCATTAAGCTGATTTATCATACCCATTGTTCATCATGTGAGCGATGTGGCCCATGGACCGCTTGTTTTATTTACTAATGGTTTCTTAAAATTGCATATATTAAGGCTTTTAATATGATCTTAAAACTTAATCAGTAATCATATTTGTTAGTAAGCTAACAATAAGATCTTTATTCTTTTCAAGGTAAACATGATAATAAACTCAAAGGTATTAAAAGAAAGTATTTATAATATAGCTAATTAACTCCTAGGTATTGTTTGTAATTTAGAAGATGACCAAACAATTCATGAGGGAAACGGCAGGGGCATTGGTGCGTTGCAGAATTTAAAAATAATCATCCAAAGGTCAAGTGTGAACGGAAATGTCAAAAGTAGATATGTGGCCCATGAGGACTTCTCCATGCTTGTTGGACGAAGATATATTCTAGAATGTGCCTTATCATACTTTAGTATGAATCTCTTGGGTGACGTTCCTCAAAAGCACATTCCAGAAAACATTAAAAACTGTCATCAGGCAAAAAAGGAAAGCATCTTTCAATCCTCTTTTAAGGATCTTGCTACCGAAATCCTGGGAAAATGCAAATTTGAACAAGTACGTGTAATCACTCACACTCATATACTTTAGTGTAAACTGTCTACTCTTGTACAATCTGTTTAACTGTGAATTTCAACCCTTATCTAAATTACCATTTTAAATTTACTGTTTTCTATGTTCTGGTCTCTGTGGGATCTGACACATTGTCTGTTCCTACACAAAGTTTGTCCCCAAATTAATGGGATTAGACAGATTCCACTATATTATGATTTTCTTCACCTTTTTTCCTCTTTTAAATTTTTTGGAAGACAATTGATATCATCTTATGTTTAAAATACATTAAAATGAGAATTTATTTGTTAGTCCAGCAAAAGCATTTTTGTGAATGGAGAGGAGGCATCTATCCCATTAGCTGCTAAAAAAAATTGTGCTCAACTTAAACAGTAGTTGTGACATTGTTCAAGTCCCTCTTGATGTGATATCCTTAGCAAACCCTCTATTGCTAAAACTTCTTAATTGAACTAGTATCAGAATCAAAAGCAAAGAAGATGATGATCTATTTAACTATGCAAAGCATTACCTTCACTTCTTTTTCATATTGTTGTGCATTAAAAATGCAATTCGGGAAGGGAACATTTTTATCATCAATATTGCTCTCAAAATGATGCTTCCTTGTTTTTTGCACGCTCAGAACTATCCAAATACTGTGTGGAGTGTATTTATTTTATCTAACTGACAGAGCATTTGCTTGAACCAATACTTCAAATCAGAGTCAGTTCGTTAGTGAATCCAAATGGTGGTCCAGGTGCAAATAAACCCACTGATATGGAGAAGGAAAATCAAGTGAGAGACTTGAAAAAACCAATTAAAGGACTTGGCGCAAACAAAACATAGAGCTCCATCATAAACCTGTCAAAAGCTGCACCAATTGTAGACAACATCACAAAAAATTTTGATGTGCAAATTGCGTGTAAAACCTAGTACACCTGTTATAAATCTCGCCCAGATATTCCTGATTTATTAACTCTTCTGGAACACATATATCAACTTCAACCATTCAGTATACAGAGGGGGGACATTAAATTCTTTCAAATTATTTTAAGCTAGTGTGTATGATGCACTTTATGACAAGAAGGACATAATTATTCATGAAATCTGTCGATTCTGTAGTGTGGCGTTCAAAAATAATCTTCCATGGGTCACTGAAGAATGACTCTGGTTCGTCACTGAAGAATGACTCTGGTTCATCAGATAAGGAGAAATAAAGACACAACATTGTGTATTTGATTGTATTTTAATAACTTTGTTTCAATTACGTGTTGATCTATAAAATTAACGAACAATGTAACAATATCAGTTCTTTTAATTTTTTACATGGTATGGTACTTAGCAACTATTCTATTCTCAGGTCTTGCCTTTCCCCAGGCGAAAACGTACCTAGGAGAAAACGTCCTCAGGCGAAAACGAACCTAATTTCTAGGGTACGTACCCGGGTACGTTTTCTCCAAGAGAAATCGTACCCTATGAAAATCATAAATATACTACTTAATAGTTTTTAATACTTTTGAATACTAGTTTGCATAATAAATATACAGAAATGTATGTATTTTTAAGATATATGAATTTAATACTTTATATTTTTAAAGGGTTTGGACATATTAAATAATTTCCAAATGCTACTTTAATGCATATTTCAATGCATAAATATATAGAAATATATTCATTTTATATATAATATCTTAATAATTATTGACTTATTGTAGCAACTTTTACTTAAGTACGAATTAATTACCTGTCATAAAGTGTCGTCAGTCTACGTCTTCTAAGTTTTCATTTTACCGTTAGCCTTACCTACTTGGGAATCTCGATACAAGATCCCCCTATCGACTTCTTGAGATACTCATCATTTAGTTCTCCAAGTAAGATTGCAATAAAAACTTATTATTCAACGGTTTCGTTTGTGGTGGATTAATTGCCGACTAATTAAACTGCTTAGGCGATGTTCGTGTATGTGTATGTAGCAAATTATTGTCTAATTAAACAAAATTATTGTCTTAAAAATTTATGTACGTGACTATGTTTTTAAAAACAACAGCAACAAATGATACAAATGTTTATTGTATATTTTATTTTGTTTCAACCAAGAATATTTATGAAAACTATTTTTTATGATTTTCATAGGGTACGTTTTCTCTTGGAGAAAACGTAACTGGCTGGAGAAAACGTACAGTACCTAGAAATTGGGTACGTTTTCTCCTGGGTACGTTTTTTCCAGCATTCCCACACTGGTGGATGACTCTGACAGCTCCAGCGAAAGTGATGAAAGTGGACCAGAGGAGTAGATGAGTGTTGTGTATTTACCAGTTCTGTTCTTTCGTTGTCACTTCCTATTTACTTTAAGAAACTATTGTTTTGTTTTATTTCTTAATCTGCATATATCTTATTGATAAGAGAGAGAGAGAGAATGAGACAGAAACAGAAAGAGAGAATGAGCATATATCTTATTGATGAGAGAGAAAGAACAAGCATACATTCTATTGATGAGAGAGAGAGAGAGAGAGAGAGAGAGAGAGAGAATCTTATTGGGAAGAGAGAGTTATCGCTTGTATCATTTATAAACAATTGATATTTAATTGATTCAGTGTATTGTTTCTGCAGCAATTTAATGTTTTATTACTCAAATACTTCGTATTTTTATTTGTTATACAGTAACTGTAATGTCAGGAAAAAATACATGTTTATACGTATCCTGTTACTCCTGTTTCCATCAGCTAATTAATCTACAATGATCTACCAGCATTTAATTTATTCAAATGTATAAATCTTTCCTGGCAAATATTATTTATATCAATTGAAGACACATCAAATTATTGTTGTTATTTTTATTTCTGGGTTATGGATAATATAATGATAAAGAACTCAGCATATGTGTTGTTTTATTTATCAAAACCAATTGCACATGATCTTGCAGTAAACTCATATAAAATAACCTACTAGCTATAAGCTTCAAAAGAAGACAGACATTTACAACTTAAATTAAGTAAATATTGATGTTAACGATGTTAAAATACTTACACTTTTGATGTGGACTGTTGCTAGAATGCTGATGATCGTTGCAAATATTGTTGTTAAAAATTCCCGAGTAAATTCGAGTCGACAATGTTTTTACAGAAAACGGTGTCGATTCAATTCGTTGCTGCGTACATATGGTCCATGTGTATCAATAAAGATCATCCAGGAGGATAATATGAATGATTTAATTGAGTTTAAAAACTTATTAAACAGTTTATCGTTTTTAATCATCAATTCAGAATACACGATTTTTTTTATTGTTATAATTGAGATCATAAATGATATCAGTGCAAGGTCATGTACCCTGTAAAGACCCTCTATATCACATGTTAACCATACTGTTATTTGTAATTTAACTGCAGCATATTGCGATAAATAAAATAATTTATAGTCTGTCCCAAGATATTTATGCTGCACGTTTTGACGATTTTTAATAAAAATACACATACCTGTGAAAGAAGTGCAATTAAAATCGATGAAAGAGAAATTTTCCAAGACAACTTCATTCACACGTTATCATTTTCCCTCGTAAAAAAACACAGGAACGAAAACAGATTTCCTACGAAGATTTATAATGGGGAATGTTAATATCTTTTCTCCATTCGGAAGTCACTCGGAATACCTCGCAAAATTTTTCAACGTTATCATCCGGGCTTCATGATGGCTGATGCAAAGTAAAATCCCCGTAGACTTTCTATTTTTAGCCGTTTATTGAAACCTGAGAAGCTAGAGGGGGTGTTTCAAAAGCAAAATCTTGGGATTTTTTCATAGTATTGAATGAACATCGTCTGAATCAAGAGGTATTTATAAATATCGAATGATTTAAGAAAATATGCATCAAAAATATCTTGAGTCAGACTATACACAATTATCAATTTGATTTCCCTGCACACATATTTCTCAATCATTTGCCATATGTTTGATCCATTACACAGTATTGTGAATAATGATCATTTTCATGCAAATGCCGACTTGACACATTTATAACCCATATTTAACGACGTCATACAAGAATACTATGAGAGATATTAAAAAAAAGAAAAACATTTTTAGGAAGCACAGATCTTAGAGAGTTTATAATAGTAAAATCTTCAATATTTGAAACGAGGCCATTTTTATGGTTTGTGGGACGAGTTCTTTGGCCCCCATAATTAGCTATTTTTAAAGTGATTCAGGTACATTAATTTGTTGTGTTATTTGATAGAAGAGTTGACATATGTTTTTCACCTATATGTTTGATTTATATGCACTCACTGGCAGTTTATTACGTCAGAAATGACGCTATTTTTATAATTTAATCAAAATCAGTCAAAAATTGACATTTTTCTTATCTTTTTTCGAATGGGAAATATAGAACGACTCTTTGAACAAGAACGAACTTTTTGTCTCTTATAAGTACTTGAGAGATACATCTTTGGTGAAAATATTTCGTTGTTCAAGCAATCGCTCAATGTTTCCTTCAAGAAAAACTGCCTGAAAACAAGCTGTTTTATGCTAAAAATGCGCAAATGGCGGGAAAAGCTAATCTTTATGATGTCATATTTTAAATTGTGGGCACCTAAATCTAAATGAAAATTATGAAAAACACTTTAAATGTATATTTGTACAAATAAAACAAAGAATTACAGTAAAATACCGATGTTCGTTTAATGGTGTCATTTTAGGCTCAAACCATATATAGTCCTTTGTCAGATCTTTGCAAACTATCTAAAACATATAAAAGAGTTCGCCTTATTACTTATAGAAACATCTTTTATCTACTCATTTTACCTTTAAATACCCTAAACGTACTAACCTAATAGATACTATAGTCTGTCCCAAGATATGTATGCTGCACATTTGGAATATTTTTAATAAAAATACACATACCCGTGAAAGAAGTACAATTGAAATCGATGTAAGGGAAAATTTCCAAGATAACTTCATTCAGGCATTATCATTTTTCCCTCGAAAAAATTCACAGTAAAGAAAACAGATTTCCTTCGGAGATTTATAATGGGGAAAGTTTACATCTTCTCTCCATTCGGAAGTCACTCCGTATACCTCGCGCAATTTTTGAACGTTATCATCCGGGCTTATTGCAATACAAAATTCCCGTAGACATCACATTTTTCAGTCGTGTATTGAAACCCGGTAAGCTAACGGGGGCGTTTCAACAGAGAAATCTTGGAAATTTTTCATACTTTTGAATAAACACCGTTTGAATCCTGAGGTATTTATAAATATCGGGTAATTAAGCAAAAATTATTGTAAATCGAAGATATCTCGGGACAGAGTATGATGCTTGTGCACCATGCAAATACACAGACAATGCGTAATTGCGATTTTCAGAAAGTTCGTTTGGTTCTAACATTATCAAAATACCGGCTTTGGCTGATTTTGTGAATTTTGTATTACTGATACACATTTCTATAAGTTTTTGGTGTTGTGTCTATACGTATATCGCAAATAAAAGCGAATGAACAGCTAAAAGAACATTACGTACACATTACAGAGACGACAATCTTAAAAAGGTTCTCCGTAAGTCAATGACCTTCATCATAATAACCAAAGCCTATCGTCAATAAAATACATCTTGTTTAATAACAAATGTTTGCTTACATCAATTTCAAAATCCATTCCTGCACAAAATGTTCAATAACGATACTGCACTCTTTAAAACCGTTCTAAATACTGTTTATACTGACATGTACTGAAAGCGTGAAACAGCAAAATGACGTCAACTTCTCAAGTGCAATTTTCTACGTCATAATAGCGATGTCAATAAGCCCGGTTTTGCCAGAGAGCGGTCCATTTTTACATTAAAAATATCATAAATAGTAGCTCTTATATATATATATGCAATACTTTTACATATAAAATATGGTTTATTTTGTAAATGGAGCAATTTATGTTAATCCTCGATTGGTTATTGTTATGTCTTATGTCTTTATATATACAAACCATCTTTAATTTACTTGTTTAATTTTTATGAAGTCTTACGTAATTTTTCACTGTTGTACATTGCCGTTTTTATCCGGTCTTAAAGATTTTCTATTTTGCAAATTTTATGAGCGTTCAGCCATTCAAAAAGCCGCGCAGTCTCGGGCTATTTTTACATTCTTTTGTTTAGTCTAGGGAAAGCTGTACAGAAATTTTTGAACGTTTAAGACACCCCCAACCTCCCCATCCATCCACCACTTTCATTTTATATAAGTAAAATTGTTGGCCTTACTTTTGTTTCCAGTGTATTTCATTTTTGTAGTTTTTTAGCATGTGTACTAGTTTTAACAAATTTGTGGCTGGAAGAACCTTTTTGTTCTATACTCTCCAATTTGTTTTCTAGTCAAATGTTTGTGGATCCTTCAGCCACTTTTGTTTATGTTTATATGTTCTATAATTTTTGCGTCATTTTTTTAAATAAATGGCAATATTTTAACTAACACGAGGTGTTACTGTCTTTATATACGTTGACGAGCAAATGGAAACAAACGACCGTCAATGTTGCCTTGACAGGTTAAGAAGGGGTTTTAACACAAACAATTTTAAGACAAACAAACCTGACCAATTACTGCTGCAGTTGTAAGTTGGTACTGTTTCATTTCTATCAAAATGATACTGGCATACTCTACATGTCTTTGATCTCACATCAGCTAGACACAAGGACTTTTCTACTTTGAGCGCTTTAATGCTGGCATGACCTTTTGATTTATAATACAAAAATCTTTACCTGACAAATATTTACTAGTTCATGCACTGGAGTCTACTCCTATTTATTTAGCCTATTTATTAAAGATATTCAACAAAATGTCTACTCTACATGTACATATATAAATTTTTACAGTTTTGAATTTATCAGTTATATACATATAGGGCATGATCTCCATAAAATTGTTGTTTTCTACATTAAAAAAATCTAGTTTTACAACATTTCAATGACAGGCATTAATGTTCATACCAGTACTACAATTATACTGACAGCTAGATCCTCTGGTCTGCCATCTAACATCAAAACTACACTCCAACTGGTCTGATGTAGCATCCATTTCTTCCTCTCTAGCTCTCTGAGAAGACTCTTTGGCCTGTTGTACAATTGATAACGAGATCTCTTTTTTTTCTTTAATGTGGTGGTATCAATTGGTGGAATGTTACAGGTACTAAGGAAATTGATGACATGAGTTGGTTCCATACCAGAATGTACAACAAACAGCTGAAGATATAGAATAATACAATTATAAGATATAAACATACATATCTGTGAAAAAAAAATAATAAAACAATGCATGAACTCTTTACATGAGCATTGAATGTTCATGTGATTTAGTATGCAGGTGAAAAGTCAAGTCTCAGTCAATTGGAAACTTAAAGTGCCTCTGGTGTACTGACAGTGAGTGATTGTACCAGTGCTCTAAACACAGAGTTATAGCCGAGTTTGATATTTTGACATATACTTGATAACTCAATGACATATCACATATGTTAAAAAAATATTACCTTAAACTATAAAAGAATCAAATATTTACAAATGTAAAAAAAAAAAAATATTGGAGCTAGACATTATAACACATGAAAAAAATATTAAATGGCTTAAATAGATATGATAGAGGCTTAGCTGTTTAAGATATTATTTATCATTGCTAAAAAATTAACCGATTAAAAACAACTTTTTTTGTATGTGCACACATATATACAACTGGTATTGCCTCGTATAGACAAATACTATTCATACATGTGTTATGAGAGAGAGAGAGAGAGAGAGAGAGAGAGAGAGAGAAAGAGAGAGAGAGAGAGAGAGAGAGAGAGAGAGAGAGAGCATTCATCATGTTCATGTCAAATTAATTGGACTTACCTAACCTAGTGTAACTTTTGAATTAATATCAAAGGCACATTTACTATTTCTTTTTCCCGTGAAAACTGTGTTAGTAAGTTCCACAAATAGTGCTATCACATTTGTTGTATAGCAGGCTACCGAGCCCGTAACGCTTTTCCCATTCAATATTCGATACATGCAGCCGATTGTTACAGTGAACACGTACGAGCTGAACAGCTAGGTGCTTAAGTACCACTTCCCTTCGATCATTACATTGAATCCCGTCCACACTTTGAACACATATGTTTTCCAGTATATCGAAATCGTCCAGATTGACTGTGGTGTCGTCTGCTTGGGAATATGGCGTCGAGTCGTTTGCATATGAATGTTCAATGTTACTATGAATATCATCGTTGTCGTTCTTTTTTATACTATTAAATTGTTTCATACGCGATGCTTTTTATATTTACCTTTGCTACAAAATTTCCCTTTGACTTTTAGCGGCAAATGTTGACAGTCCACCATACTGATTACTGCATTTCCGGATTAAACGGACAGAGAAGTTCTTTATTTAGAATTCACACGCTATGTCACGTGATCGCTAGCTATAGCTACGTTAAAAATGAAAATTAAGTACCGTTGCTATGGCAACAAGCTGAAAGATAGGGATCATTCTAATATTTTGAAGCATTTTTGAATAGGTATTTTTCAAATTTAGAATATTATTTGATATCAAATATTGAGGAAAAATTAAATCAAGTATGTCCTCAACCATAGTGCAACTTGAAAAAAAATCTGAATTTTGCTAAAGATAATTGCCCTTGCTATGGAAATTTCAATAAGTAAGAATTATTTAATGATTTTCTATTATAGTACTTTAATTTTAATAGCAACAACACATTTTTGATGCATTACATAATTTTTTTGGTGACATATTATGGTAATTTTAGTCAATTTGAACAAGTACAGACAAATAATTCCAAATATCTCTAAAATCAGGAGTAACAGCCTATGAAGATCACCTTCAATCTTTTAATTTGTTCTTATTTTTTGGCCTTGTTACCATAGAAACGGGTGTCATTTTTCAAAAACAAAATTTATGTTGCATAGACATTGGTAGGGATATAAAAATGTTATAGTTACCCAACCCTGCTTATAAAAAAACCCATAAAAATCGATTTCTATAATTTTTAACGGTTTCCATGATAACATTTTTAAAGTATTGGCTTCTCCATCAATTTTCTTCTATAAAATGAGAACTGACAATATGCCAAATGTTGTATTTTGTCCTTGATAGCTTTTATTAGTGGGCATATATGGTTTCAAAGGTAAAATTATCCAATTTTTCATCTTTAGTTTCGGTAACCATAGCAATGGTTGCCCCAAACAACCAATTTTAGTCTCTTTGCATTTTATCCCAAGGTGTATCCATGTATGAAAAATGAAGAAAATTGGTAGCTATGCGTGGTCAGACCCCTATATAAATCTTTGATTCTTACGTAGAATTGAATTCAAAAATATTTACACTTGCAAATGGTCTCCCTTATATAACACTATGTGAGCAAATTGTTGTTATTCCTGCATATCAGCAGGCTGGGTCAAGAGGTCACAGTACCACATAGATAAAATAGGTCGCTTCTTTTTCTATATACACAAGTAAACAAACCCAAGTATGGTAATGAAAACTAAAATATTGAGCGGCATAAATCATTAGCTCCGTTAAAACATTAATTTTTTGTATTACAAAATTTTATTCATTTTTGTTTTCACTAATAAACTAGATCCTGTCATTAGACAGTAATGCCCGCACAAAGTGTTTGCCCCTTAATAACACTGTTTTGTACCAGTTTTAGTAAAAACGAAGGATACATGCAATTTCCGGTAATTTTTAAAAATTACAATTTCATAAATTGAGATCCCATCCCATAATACACATGAGCGGCCCTTTATGTACAATTTGGAGTTGAACTTTTTGCATGTGAATTTTAAGTTAATCAAAAATCTTAGCATTTCATGTCATAGAAAGTATGGTCTATATAATTATTACAAACAAAATTAAATTATGCTCCTCACCTCGGCGGTTGCCGGCTTTAGATTTGCTTCTGTGTGGCAACATCATCGTGTGCACGGATTTAGAGAAGGGGTGGGAGTGAGGGGTCTAGACCCTCCTCCCCCCTTGAAAATTCATTTATATTACAGTAATAGTAAAATTACCAAAAATACACCTCGGACCCCAATCCCGCCCCAACCCCCTTCTCCTGCAAACACAATTACATATATTACTCTGAAACCCCCTCCCCCCCCCCCCCCACACACACACACTCCTCAGGGATAAATAAACATCAGAATATTTTGATAACAACGAAAGCCTGCCTGTACATGTAGTTGCAACAAAGAAGATTTTAAACAGTGCAATATAAATGACATAATTATATTCCACAATGATTTTCAATGCAAAACTGCCAGGACAGAATATATAATTACTGATTTAAGGTGGTATAAGACACATGTCGATCTTTAAGTGGATAAAAGTGCGTTATAATCAAAATGGAGATGTTTTAGAATTTTAAAATTTTACAGTACATGGCAAAAAAAAAATAAGTTTTTAATTTTTCGAAACTTAAGTAAAAAATAGAAAAGCCCCAGCAGGATTTGAATTCTCTACTTACAGACACGTAGTTAACGCTCTAACCCATTGCGCTTCACTGTTAGGTAACATTATTTTGGGGGAAAATATCATATTTATACTTTGTTTATTTCAATAGGGAGTACATCACAATATGCAGGTGTCCTGTACCACCTTAAGACTGAAATGTGTGCTTTACATAGTAACTGTTATTTACCTAATAAATAGTGCAGTGGGTTTTGAAGAATAAAGTCATAAAAATACATGTATGTTACAAATAATTGATCTTTGTCTGAAGTTACGTACTTAACACAGGTCTGCAGGTCGCATTACTATTTTTACCCAGCTCTTCGTTTAGATGGGTTTCACGTGGTGTACATACCGGTAAGTGTTTTCCATGTGCAGGAAAGGATTAATTAACATGCATAAACGTTTCTTTTGTGATGATCAGCAAAAGGGATTCATATTGTGCTCTAATTGGATTTTCATTATGATGTTGACCAATATAGGTAAGCATAAAACATGTAGTAGAACAATATTATGAGCCACCGGTATAAGTATAAGTTTTACTTTCACTTTCTAAATAAGTGATCTCCATTTGCCAGCATACTGTATCATCATCTTTTAATATTTAAATAAGCTATCATCATCTTTTGATATTCAAATAAGCTTATCATTGTTACCTATCCTATCGCATTTGTACAGTTGCAAAAGTTATTTTTTTCATTTGTCAGACTTACACTATTGAGTAATTGACCCCATATTGACACTGACATTTTGTATTAAATTTGTGTATTACATGTAAGTAAGTGTAGAGACTTATCATGTTTATATGAGTTATAATAGGAAGGAAGGGTTTTTTTTTTCTTAATGTATTATGATGCATCAAATATAATGTAGGCCATGATTCTATGGGATTGTTCTGACCCCTTGGAACAGGAAAAAATATATATATTTACAGTACATGGCAGTATATATATATATATATATATATATATATATATATATATATATATATATATATATATATATATATATATATATATTCTTGTTTCTAATATCATTATGATGCATCAAATGGTGTAAAGTACATGACACCCAGGGGTTATCTTTAACCCCCCCCCCCCCTTTGAAATAGGAAATGATGATATATTTTGACAACTTTTGAGATCCCCATCCCTAAACCATATTTATTCTTGCTCTTTGTGTCATAGATTGCGCATCAAATGGTATATATAGGTTATACCCCTTTGGAGACACCCTGACTTTCTAGAACTGGAAATAATAAAGTATTTTATCTTATTCATATGTAGTGTTTGACCCATGTGGGTAATTCCTAGCCTAATGATGAACCTGCTTTGTTTAGGAGACATTACAATTGCCCCGAATACATATACCATTTTGTTTATCTTAAAAATTAAAAAACTATTTCCAAAATTTTAATGTGCATCTAGAGAAAAATACCAATCAAGAAATGATTTATAATTCGCTACTGTACACATGTAAGAATGTAAGAAGACTCTGAATCTTTAGAACCTGAGGTTTGATGGGGGGGTGGGGGGTGGATGTGGAGGATAAACATTTGTTATAAATTTTAACTTTAATATTAGTTATTGATTTCCAGGTAGAACATAAGACTTCTGATTATATCAATAGATCATTTGACAATTATGCAAGGTGTAATGTGATTTTTTTAAAAACATTTTTTAACAGTTTATAAAATCTTTTAAGACCCCAAATTATATTTTGGATTTAATAGATCATTCGACAATTAAATCAAATAAATGCAAGGGTTTTTTATTTTAAGAAAAAAAAGTCATTTTATTTACAGTGTAAGGAGGGATACATGCGCAGATCCAGAGAGTTTTTCCGGGGAGGGGGGGTGGGGGTGGAATGAGAGTTATTCGAGTTTGCTGGGGCTGGGGGTGGGGTAGGTGGTTTCAAGGCATATTTTTGGCAATTTTATAATGCATTTTAAAGAAATTTGATTTTTGGAGGGGGATCTGGATTCCCCCCCCCCTCTCTAGATCCGCACATGGGATAATGATAATTTTCTGGTACTATTTGACTAGCAGGATTAAATTTAATTTTTTAAAACTTACTGCACATCTATAGGACAGCCACTATCATATCCCAAGATACGATGTGTCTATTCATTAAATCATAAGAGGAGTTCTGGGATCTAGGTTTTTTTAGGAGTGATAAACGTCAATTTTTTAGCTACTATTTGACTCCCTGGATGAAATTTCAATTTTTAAAACCTTATTGTACATCTATAGGACAGCCCCTATCATATCCCAAGATATGATGTGTCTATTCATTAAATCATAAGAAGAGTTCTGGGATTTTTGTTGCCCAGTTATCCCTGTGATGAAAAAAAAATTCTGAAACCTGATCACACTTCAAAATGACACCCCCAATCATATTCTAGAAGATCATTTGGTTACTGCAAAAAAAAGTTGACGTTTTTGAAACCAGATTTTTTGTTAAAAAACGCCATTTTTCAGCCACCAAATTACCCCCAGGACAAAATTGAAATTTCCGAAACCTTATTGCGCATCTATAGGACACCCCAAAGCATTTTCCAAGAGATTTGTCTATTGTTGAAAATGTAGGAGGAGTTCGAGGAAGAAGGTTTTTTGTGAAAAAACGTCATTTTTTACCAATTTTTTGACCCCCAGGACTACCAGAGAATTTTTGAAACCTTTTTACAAAACAACAAGACACCCCCAATCAAACTCCAAGAGCTCAGATTGCTAGTTTATACGATGTAAGAGCAGTTTGAGAAAGTAAAACGTGACAGACCGACGGACGGACGGACGGAACAGGGTAATAAGATACCCAAACTTTCTATAGAAAGTGCGGGTTAAATGATCATGGCTTAGGTTTTAGGTAAGATCGTGCTCACGGGTTGACATCGTAACAAAAAGTCACTGAAAATACTACATTCGCAATTTGTCAAAGTAGCAAACACAGTAAATGTTTAATATGTATGATTTTTTCTACAAGTTCCGATCAAAATCGCAAATGCAATATCACCGACATTGGTGTATAATACATATATAATGCATGTCTACCATATCGAATTGAAAATTCTCTGTCTGTTTTGATCCGTGAACGAATTAAAATGAATGTCCGAGGAAAAAACATTCTGCTCTTGAATTTAATTCATCTGTCTGCGATAGATTTCCTCTGAAAATTGCTCAGTAACTCTGCTTTCTATCGCTTTGTTTTTAAATTTCAATTTTGAATTTTAAACCGCTCTGTAGCTTTAACTTCAATGGAAGTAGTAATATTCCGCAGAGCTTTAACCATTTCTTTTTAAAGTGGCTCTATACACCACTTTTTGATGACGCAGTACGCAAAAAAGTAAATCTGAAAACGTATTTCCGGTACTGGCTGATTTAAACTGGGGCTAATTGTATAGGAACCGCTATTTTGAAAGGTATAGCGCACTTAATATACGATTTCGCCTAAACTGTAGCACTTTTGCAAATATCAGACATTTTCAATATTATTCAATATATAGTGTTCGTACTGAAAATTAGAGAAATATTTCAAATAGTGACTTTCCTAATACAATCATGTATATAGCGATATATATTTAAAAGACATGCAATGAAAGTGTTAGATGCGTGGCAAGTGTTAACGCGGAGGTCTTTTTGATTTTGTGGTCGCTGGATCGATTCCACCAGGTAGAAACTATTTTTTCACTTAATTGAAGCATGATAAGAATATTTTAGATTATGTTGTATCTAATCGGCTGGAATTTTTTTTTCAAAGTTTCTTGTTAATTCAGCTTGGGTATGACTGAGCACACCCAATATAAACAGATCTCTTCAATAACACTATACATGTATTCTATATACAGCTGTAAACTTAGATTCATTGCATTTTGCTGGAAGTTATCATGGTTCAGAATAACAACTGGCATTAAACACAGAGTTCTACATATTCATTTTTCGATGCAGGTGTCCCGAATTTATGACAAATCAGTTGTTAGTGACTTACAGTCACCGTTACAAAAGCAGTATCTTTGTTTCGAAAATCATATTGCGACAGGTACCTTAAGCTATATTAAGTAACATGTACTTTCCGTCCAGACAACCGGTGTAGGTGAAATAATGTGAAAAGGCGCTATATCTCTTTGATTCTACTACAGTTATTGCCGAGATCAAAGAGATGCCGCGGACATTATTCTCCAATATACAACGAACGTCATAAGTAAATTATCAGATCAGAAATACCTATTTGTCTCGCACTGATCATGAAAGTACAACTTCAAACCGTAAAAAGTTTTAAAACCATGTCAATTTCACGTGTTAGTTCCAGTCAAAACGATGTGTATTGCCTCAAATGTTTATTTTTAAGAGACCAATGCGGCTGTTCCTAGGACCTCCCTAGCACATTTACATTGCGTGTTTTTACATAAAATATATAACGTGTAGTAGTAATAATCGTATTAAATTGCCCTTAAAATATTAGGAATATGATTCATTTATATGAGATAGATAGATAAAGATATTTTATAAATAAGTGAAGAGTATTAAAAATCCAAAAAAAAATTCTGTCGTCTGCATGTGATTCCTTTGATCGATACACATGTAAACATTACTAACAAAACCGTTGGGGTTACATGGAACAGCCGTCAAAATGACCTAGATCGCCTCTCTGTAGGAGAAACGATCTGTAGAAATACTGGGCTGTTATATATTAGTAGAATAGAAATAAAGTTCTTGTTATCGTGAATGTTGCAGGATAACCTCATTGGTCTCGAAATATTGTTTGAAATATAAAAGCCTCGGCTAACGCCTCAGCTTTTATATTTCAAACAACATTTTTCGACCTCGGAGGTTATTCTGCAACATTCACGAAAACTCGTACTTTATTTCTCAAATAGATTTAATTTGATAATTGGAAAATTCATTATTTAAAGTACGATGTTTTTAAATACAATTACACTTGTAAATTATACCGTATTATTTTTAAAGATATAATGTTTATATCATTCATGTAGATATATTTCTCTGAGGTTGGGATACATAAATCCTATAAATAATTTTCCCCTTTATTTATTTGACTTAGTTTTGCATTAAAGTGAATATATTTACTTATATAGGCATCTAATGAAATATGTATGTATTTATCTTTCCAAAACAATATTTAGGAAATTTTCTTCAACTAAGAAATTGAAAAGTCCCCAAGGTGTTTGAGCCTTGGGACTTAGGAAAGATAACTCCTACCTGAGGAACCTTCATACCAAATAAAATTTTTAAAAAAATTTTGTGTTGATTTGTAATGATTTTCATTCATTTTTTATGTCACATTTATTAAAATACATTTTCTTATAACATCAAGCAGCTTTTTCAGATGATTTGCCAACAGAGTAAGGAAATATGAAAATCATATGTTTTGGGGAAATACTCAAAAATTTGCATAAATAATATTTTTGAATGTTATGTAGTGTTATTTTTTTTATATGTGTCTGAAGGAAATATCCATCATTTGACAAACAATTTTCTTTCAATTTGTTAATATTTATCTTTTTAAAAATAATTTTACAAAAACACGAAAAAAAAATTTAAAAAATTCTTTTAAAATACTTATAGTATCACTATCATCATTTTAATATTTGATAAGTATATGTTTTGTGGTCTTCTATTGAAAATTGGAATAGACTGTGGGTGTATAGAGCCACCTTAAAGTACGAGTGAATTTTCTTTACCCTATCACTTTATTCTATTATAATATTATCTCCTGGTTAGCGCCGAATGGCAGCTCCCAGTAAGGCTTCGTATTTTTTTTAGTGTTTACAAGCTGTGTTGTGAGTTGCTTCATAAACCATACATGTATATAGTTGCAACATATTCTGAAAACATAGGAAGTAAGCGACTAGTTTTTTCAAGGTAAATGTGCATTTTAAATACAATTCCAAATACGAATTTGTTCAAACGACCAGTGTTTACTTAAGGGTGTCATTGTTTAAGTCGTTGACTTTGTAAAACCAGACGGGGTACAAGGGTTTGACGCTGCCTCATACAAAACATTCCGGTAATCATTGATGCTAATGCTAATGTTTTTTACCACCTTCATTAGTTTGGTGTTATTTTAAGTAAAATCACTTATTTTAAACTTCTGATCCGAATAAATTCCATGAAAACGATGCTTTATACAAAATAAGCACTCGTGTTAAGATTGATTATTTAAAAAAGGTTCGTGTGGAAAAGGAATTCCGACGCATCAACAGTGAAACCAACAAACATAGGAACGGCTTCAAAACCAACTTACTGTCTTCATTAACTGTATATTTGTAAAGAACAAATCGCAGCGACAACCTATTAAGAGAGAACCTTGACCTTGTGGCTATGAATAAAACTTGGGTAGGATCATTTGTTGATGAGGCTGTTGTGAACGAATTTTAAACCATCATGCTATGATAATATTAGCCAGGACCGCAGCAGGTCTATCTGGATACCGTTCGCAAGTTCCACACGCACACCGCAAGATCATAATAGAACAAATTGCGATTTTACAAACTTCCCACAAGTTTATTTGTGGGACAATATAGCGACCGATCGAAGTGTGTCTTTCTCTTATTATGCGGAACAATCTGATTGGCTATTTAAATTAGTTTGATTGACTAATCGGAACTATGAATAAGATACCTAAATTTCATAAAAATCCTTACAAACAAAGATACATAGAGGGTTCCAGTAAATGTTCTACCAAGTTTCTTTCTTGACTCCTTACTGAACTCTGTCCCAAGATATCCTTGATTCACATTTTGCTTAAGTACTCGATATTTATAAATACCTCAGGATTCAAATGATGTTCTTTCAAAAGTATGAGAAATTTTCAAGATTTCTCCGTTGGAACGCCCTTTAAGCTTATCAGGTTTCAATGTGATGTGTACGGAGATTTTGTATTGCAGTAGACCCGGATGATAACGTTGAAAAATTGCGCGAGGTATTCCGAGTGACTTCCGAATGGAGAAAAGATGTATATTCCCCATTATAAATCTCCGCAAGAAATCTGTTTTCGTTCCTGTGAATTTTTCCGAGTGAAAAACGATAATTTGCCAATAAAGATATCGGACATTTTCCTTTTCATCGATTTCAATTGTATTTCTTTCACAAGTATGTATATTTGTATTAAAAATCGTCCAAATGTGCGTCATAAATATCTTGGGACAGACTATAAAATATTAACAAAAGTAAAGGAAAAACTTCAAGAGTATTGTGCAACAGTATATTCAAGAAGCGGTGTAAATAAGATGTGAACACATAAAATATCCAAGGAACTTTTAGAAAATTTCCAATAAAACATCGACACTTACGACTTTTTTACACTTTGTACAACATTCCACACGATAAATTGAAGTCCAGCCTTTTTGACATCGTTAAGAGCTGCTTTTTCCATAAAATTGATCTCGTAAAATTTACCTACCTTGTCATCGGTCATCTACAAAATATTTTGTTAAAAACCATTCGGATTGCGTACACAAGTACTCTGGAGATGATATTAAAAAATGCTTGCGTTTCTGATTGACATAATCTATGTAGTTTTGGAAATTAGGGCTTCCAAGTACTCTGAAGATGATATTAAAAGATGGCTTGCGTTTTTGATTGACATCATCTGTGTAGTTTTTGGAAATTAGGTCTTCCAACAATCTGTTGGAATTCCAATGGGTACCAATTGTGCTCTATCGTTAGCAGACCTATATCTATATTCATATAAAGCAGAATTTATTCAAAGACTTGTACATGGAAAAAAGAAATCACTCACTGTGGCATCAACTCGACATTTAGTTATATCGACGACGAATTATCAATTAACAATTGTTACTTTTAATCTTACGTCGACTCGATATATCCCTGTAAACTTAAAATAAAAGATACCACAGAGTCTAAATCATCTGTTTCATATTTTGTTATTACACTAGAAAAAGACATTAATGGAAACCTAAAAACAAAACTTTATAATAAACGTGATGATTCAATTTTTCTATCGTCAGCATTCCTTACATATGGAGAAATGGTGTACATTTTACTAATTTGCATAGCGGCCATATTGTTATCACATGGCGATATTCAATAGAATATATGGAAAGGAATAAAAAAATCACTAATTTTAAAAAATAAGTATTTCGGAAATATTTTTTACTCATTTTGTTTTGATATTTACTATATCCGGGATCGGAAAGTGCTTGTTTTGTTTACATGAGATGTTAAGATGGCGGTTCCTTTTGAATCTGAAAAATCGAAGCGAGGCGTTGTAGGAATAAAGTGTGTTTTAGTGATGAACGACGTCATAAAGGGATTTTGGAATTATTTTTAAAATACTTGCCATTCATAGGTAAAGTTAATCCTCAAATATTTACAAAGTTTTTTTTGCAAACTAATTGTGTAAGAAATCTTGACTCAAATTTAAAAAGTCTTGTCGGTTCCTTTTACTTCCAATTTGGCATTTTTCAAGATTTTTTCAGTAAGCTATCGGACTTGCAACTAGGGAATTTAGGCTTTATATAGAATCATTATTGCATATTTCTATAAGAATTGTCTTTATAAATTGAATGATATTTTTCAGGTTATAATTCTATTTTGTTCCAAACTGATTTTTTAACTGTTTATTTACTCAATATCGCCGGTTTAGTCCTATTTTTAGATAATCTAATGGTTGAATAGGGAGGCATTTAAAGTGAGTTTGAAGTGTGAATCACTCATTGTGGTGACAAAACATGCTCATATAATATATGAAATACCCTAACACGTGTTCTCATTCAAAAAATGAAAGTTTTGACGTAATCACACCAATTTCATAAATAAAAGGTATGTAATTTTCATTAGTAAGAGAGACATTTTTGAGAAATGAATGTTAATGAGAACAGTGTCACGTGGAATTTAGCTCATGAATAAAGTGTACGTGATTTCTCTATATGACTTATGTAGCAATCTACCTTCATCACCTGCTGATGGAGTTTTTTCTCTCAGTTGATTCGATACGCAAGGGAATGCTCTACGTATAAACAATTTCTAACACGAGACAAGCTATTGACAAAAAAGTTGATAAATAAGATTATTTACAGTCTCGATTGAAGTCATCATTTCGTAAGTCTACGGTCGATACAACGACCTTGTCCCCAATACATTCTTCCGCTAGGTCGAATGCTGACTGACATTTTTCATACGTATTGTTAGGCCATTATTAATAAGATTTATTTAGAATATAAAATAAATCAAATTATTATAGCAATAATATGTTTTGTCTTGATTCATGTTTAGCGCCATAATTTTTGCGCGTAATGCATACCATGGATGACGTCACTCTGTTTATTTTTGACGTGACTCCTAGCTGTTGAATTTCGAGTGATGGGTGCATTTTTTCTACCCTCACTAGCCCCAATTTTTAAGTAATTATATGTATATATTTACGTGAAATGTTTCATAATAATAAAAATGTTATTTAATGTTACATATAACTATATCAATTATGTCATGTTCTCATTTTCTGTCGTAGTTTTAATGCTATTTTCAGATAGCCAGGACAATGAAAGCCAACAGTTTAAGCATCTGATCAGTGAGTGACTTGCAGTGACTTCTGCTGAGTACATGTATCTGCTCACCCACTACCAGTATGAATGTTGTCATAGTTTATAAGTATTATAAAACTTCTGTAAGGATAAGGTTATAAAGATGAGGATTATAGGGGTCAATATGTTATAATGATAAGGATTATAAGGGTCAATATGATATAAGGATAAGGATTATAAGGGTCAATATGTTGTAACATTTTATACAAAAATACATATTTGAATATTATATAGATTATATTATGTAGGTCGTGGCCATAATCGCCAAAAAATATAGAATAAATCAATTAATGAACTTTACTCTTGTCTTCATTATCTATAATAATCACCAAATTGTGTACGGGTTTTTTCGTTTTCCTGATTACGACAAAAAGCACACAGCGGGTGTGACCGGCCTGCAGAGGATGCTTACTCCTCCATGGCACCCGATCCTACCTCTAATTTTTGTAGATGTCTGTGTTTGTTCTGTTCCTGTTTTGTATTTTTCCTTTGGACTTTTAATTTTGGAACACTGTTCGTTATCACCACATTTCATTGAAAGTACATATTATCTGTTTTTAAAGGTTTATTTAAGTTGGAACACCTATTTGATTGGTTAAAGAAATGTATTTATATTGTTTAACATAACTTTCCTACGTAACAATAAACGCATGTGCAATGAATTTTAAATATTGTTTTGAAAACGATGAGATGAGATATTTTTGAAATTTAATTTGTTTGAATTTGTAAAATGAAATTTTATAATGTATTTAAAGATTGAGTGATAATTTTTCACCAATATTTCATACAAACAAAAAATGTTCTAAATTTTCAGGAGCCTCAAAGAAACTCAATTATTATATCCTGATAGTTGTCGAAACGAACAATTAGTATAAAACCCTCCACTTTGCACATGTTTAAACGATAGAGTTCACGATTTGTTGTTCCGTTGACTACAAATTGGTGTTATATTCAATAGTTTTCAATAAAAATATATTGAACTTTCAAATGTTGTACTTGAATAATATTTGTTTCCATCTTTTGTGAGGTCAAACTGTATCACTTTAATTGCATAGATGGGTTTTTGTCATTGATAAGTATTAAAGATCACGATTGGACTTTAAAAGAATTGCAGAAGACTTGCGTGTAAAGCACTATTATATAATTGCATGTATTCAGTATAATGCCAAATAAGTCCATTTGTAATATAGTCTGTTATTTCTTTTGTACGATAATCATGCCAAAAACATGTCCTGAATATGTATATGGACTCTCTTTGATGTTTTAAAAGAATTTACAGAATAACCTTTCAGCTTAAAATTAAACTTCACAAAACAGTATGATGTTTATTCTAAAAATATGTGCAAGCAATCAACATAGTAAATAAAATAAATAATTTGAATAGTTTACTAAAGTCTATATCGTTTTACAATAAAATATATATTTTTTCTTTGACGTGTGTCAGTTATATAAAAAGCAAACTACATGTTATCAAATGAGCATATGATGTAGTGTTTAAAAAATTTTCGATCTTTGAATTGAAAACTTCAAATAAAGAATTATATTTTCCATACCGGTGTTCAATGTTTCAAGAAATATCAGTATTTTATCACTTTATGATCTGTTTATGTCATTCACATTTATGTTTACATGTACCTTGCGAAAATAAAGACCGCGCTACAGTGAGAAAACAAGTTTGTGATATATTTTGAATGTAAGAACGTGACATTAAAATAATTTGAATTTAAAATTACCACTTTTTTGTGAAGCTTTAATTTTGTAGTTTGGAATATAAATATGCTATTTTTTTAATTCTCCATTTTTATTTACACTTTTTGGCTTGCTATTTACAATCATAAAGTAAAGGGGGTCATATTCACTGCGCGTATTGCTATCAACCAATAATAATTTATACAAAAATACATAAAAGCAAACAATGTACATGTTTTAATTTATCAAATTGCATTAAAATAACACATAATAATAAATTGTTATGAATTTATAAGGAACATAACCAAATAATAATGCCATGTAAGGACCATCATAATGAAGAATATATTTATAATTTTAAAAAACAACAAATACATAGTACTGCACAATAAAATCACAATTAATATTTTTTTTAAATGCATTAACTGGATAGATATCTGCTCTGCGAAAGAAAACATATCAAGAAAAAGATTAATAAACTACAAATGAAATAATAAGAATGAAAATCTAAGTATTGTACTGACGGGAGTTGATTTTATTGATTATTATTTACTTTAAAATCAACAATATGTAATTTCTCATGACAATTAGTTTCATAGCTGTATTTGAATAATTACGCACATTTTTTTTCTAATATGAATTCTTGGGCTTTTCCTAAAAAATTCCGAGCTATAGACGGAAGCTCATATGAATCATGTTGTGTAACATCTAAAGATAGAATTAACGCAATTAAACTCAACGATGCATTATGCATCAGTAATCGAAATAATTTTGGAAAATTGTATCCAAGCATTTTTTAAACAAATAAATGATAAGTCTAGTCTACGCCAGTAATGGGTGTATCTTTAGATTGGATAGTCTGCCCTTAATTCCAAACTCTACCGCTGTAAATATGGCGCTTTGAAAATCAATAACAGCGAACTAGTTGTACTGAAATATGGCGTACGAATACATACGACTACAAAAAGTATCTAAATTGTTCTAAGTCTTGTCAGCGGTGATGATTTGTGCTTAGCTCCAAACACTGTTTTACTTCCGTTTTGGCAGAGTAAGTACATAGGAGAGTTTTTTAAATCAACTACCAAAAATTACAATCATAATGTTACTGTAAAACTCGTTTAGTACGAACACAGTTATAGCGAATTCTCAGATATAGCGATTTTTTTTTTGAGTCCTCGGTAAGAGTCTTAACAAATCTTTGCAATATTCTACGGTTATAACGAATTGGGATATAACGAATTTACGGATATAGAGAACTGATTTTGAGTCCCGTAGAGGTGAATATTAACGAAATTTAAAACTTTAATTTTATATCGAATTTTTTTACGGTTTAAAAAAGCTTGCTCTATCATTTAACATAATAGTTTGATTGAATTTATTTTCATATAAATTTTTCAATTCACAATCCAATTATTAAAGGTATCAAAGTAATGTATTTTTATTCTAAGCCTCAAATAGCAAAAAATATAGTCTGGTGAAAGAAAACATGTATATAGTGGATTCGCTATAGTTATTATTACGAATTCGTTATACGGATATAACGAATTACGGATATAACGAAGCAAATCCATTGGTCCCTAGGACTTCGCTATAACCGAGTTTTAATGTAGTAATAATATAGCTGCATTTCTGTAGCTTCCGGTCCGGAAAATAATTCAGATGGACGACTTTCCGAATTTTTTCAGACCGGGAGCTACAGACCTTCAGCCAGTAATACTAGTAATACTGATAACAATAACAAATAGACATAAAAACATATTAAAGCTTTGATCAATTTCGCGCCGTTTGTGTTTATATTTTTTTAGCTCTCAGCATCGCATATATTCCATTGAACAAAATATTTTCTTCTCATTTGTTTTCTTAAAATTTATGAGAATACCATCAACAATTGTTTTTATTTTGTGACAAGAAGGTTATTTTATCACCAGTGCATTTGCTTTTCAAGAATATTTTTTTACGTTTGTTTTTTTTCTAAATTTATTTTATTAAATGAAAATGAAAATTAAGTTTTCATGATTTTAATTGTTTAAATCCAAAACAATAAAAAGATAAAAAAAATTTAACAAAAAGTTTTCACAATTTATAAACCAACTGCCGATCTTCGAAACAATTACTAACCCATAGATTAAACATATTGCTAACTGAAAACATATTTTTTTTTAAAATATAAATTAATCAGATTAAGCCAATTATAATTTCTAAGTAATTGTTTTTATTTTGTGACCAGAAGGTTATTTTATCACCAGTGCATTTGCTTTTCAAGAATATTTTTTTACGTTTGGTTTTTTTCTAAATTTATTTTATTAAATGAAAATATATATTATGTTGTATATATACATGTATGTTGTATATATTATGAAGTATAATTTTCGTATAAAGCTATAATACGTTATTCTATACACTGTTTATATTGCAAGCTTAAAAGCTACACGGTTAGGTAATTCATTGCATCAATTATGCTATAACTTAAAAAAATCATTGAAATAAAATTTAAAAGAGTGTAATGATTTATATTAAGGATTATGATGATAAACTAAACTAAAATTGACCATTCATCATATCATTTTAGTGTTTTCAATTTGTATGTATAATATGATAAAAATGTATATACACTCAACAATGGAAATATCTGCAAATATTCTATTATTTTTTCCTCTACATTTACATTCAGCAGCTAGTGCTGTTTAATAAATAAATAAATAAATAAATAAATAAATAAAAAAAGAAATACATCAAATTATATCAACATCAACTTATTAAATAGTTTTTTTTACCCATAACTTATCAGCATCTTTTAATCTTTTTATCTATGATTACATCATTGTCAACATGCTGCTGTAAGTAGGTCATCAAATTAAATACATAAACAGACCAACATCGATACCTGCTTTTATCACATTTTGACAACACTTCGGTGTCCATGATTGCAATAATCTATGAGAGATGTACCTAACTTCTTAACCCCCTTATTTAAACATTTCTAAAAGCCGCCGTGAAGAGATAATCAAAGAAACCTTTTCAGTGTCTGAATGTAAAAGAATTCATAACAACTCCCGTTTTTCGGTCCAGCATGTAATAATATGTGGTGTGCTTATTTCTTTGCGTAATAGCTATTCAATGGAAATTAATCAAATTAAATGTTCTAATAGCTCAAACTTATTCAATTTTTTGACAAGCTTCGAATGTTTCTTTCATTGTATTCATTATTAACAGTAAACTGACAAAGTTTAATGCTTCTCATAGTACTGAATCAATGTTGGTAGTATATCAACTTTATAAGGACTAAACCTTTTTTTTAACCAAACTTCGTTTTTTTACGACTGATAAACAAGTTCTACAACTTATATTAAAATCTTTCGTTGGCACGGATGTTAGGGGGTCATTAATATGGGAGGAAGCCGGAGTGTCCGGAGAAAACTTACATGTCCAAGCTGGCGACCACCATACCCTTTCACATACAACCACTGTCTATCATGGGGATCGAACTCGGGTCGCAGCGGTGAGAAGCGAGTGCATTGTCCACTACGCTACTTGGACACCAACAGACACCCTTGGTCTACTTGGACTAAACCTTAATAATGACTTATTTAAGAGCACATTTCAGGGCGTGTCATGGGAGAATTTCAGAGTTATGCCATTCATAAACCGCAGCTATCGATATACATCAATTTATATGTCTTCTCTCGCATTGAAACCATCCTTCGTTTTTATAAATGTATCAAATATACATATATCCTTTGTTTTTTGCCTTTATAAATGTAATATTCCATCGTAATTTTCATCCATATATCAATCAGCTAATTGATTTGCATATTTGGTACCTGGTTTCTTTAAAATATTAGGTTCCTGCTTTAAGTTATTCTGCAGTATCATTATTCTATATATTAACCTCTAAAGTCTAGTTCTTTCATGGCAAACTTGACATCATCTCCTTTTGTTTGATATTTAAATTGCAATGCTAAAAAGATTTTTTTTTTTACATTGTTTGATTTCAAAGTTAATATAAACACGGTGTCTGAATGACTTTTCAACTTTTTCAAGCTGCAGAATTCCATATGAATAATGTTTATGAAGTTACGCAAAAGGTTAAAATATAGAATTATCAGAATTTGTAATGCTTGAATTAGCCCTATGTTTTAACAATTCACATATTATGTCTACATCTCCTTTTGAATATGCAGCATTCAATGGTGAATTACCAAATATTGTGATATTAACATCTCCTCCATGTTTCAACAATTCAATTACTATATTCAAATGTCCATTTAAACATGCAGCAATAAGGGGGGATCTATTAGAAACTGTGATATTGACATCTGCTCCATGTTTTAACAATTCATTTACTATATTCAAATGTCCATTTGAACATACTGCAATAAGAGGCGAATTATCAGAAACTGAGATGTTGACATCTGCGCCATGTTTTAACAATTCAATTACTATATTCAAATGTCCTTTTGAACATGCAGCAATAAGGGGTGATTTATTTGATATTGTGATGTTGACATCTACGCCATGTTTTAACAATTCAATTACTATATTCAAATGTCCTTTTGAACATGCAGCAATAAGAGGTGAACTGTCAAAAATTGTGATGTTGTCATTTGCTTCATGTTTTAACAATACACGTGTTTTATCTAAACGTCCTTCTGACCATGCAGCAAAGGGTGGTGTACTCTTAGAAACTGCGATATAAACATCTGCTACATGTTTTATTAACTCACGTACTATCTTTAAACAACCCAAAGAACATGTATTAGTAAGTTGTGCATTGCCAGAAGATGACTGATTGACATCTGCTCTACGTTTTAACAATTCAATTACTATATTTAAATGTCCATTTGAACATGCAACAATAAGTGGTGAATTACCAGAAATTGAGATGCTGACATCTGCGCCATGCTTTAGCAATTCAATTACTATATTCAAATGTCCATTTAAACATGCAGCAATAAGAGGTGAATTAACAGAACCTGAGATGTTGACATTTGCGCCATGTTTTAACAATTCAATTACTATATTCAAATGTCCTTTTGAACATGCAGAAATAAGGGGCGAATTATCAGAAACTGTGATATTAACATCTGCTCCATGATTTAACAATTTATTAACAATATTCAAATGTCCTATTGAACATGCAGCAATAAGGGGTGAATTATCAGAAACTGTGATATTAACATCTGCTTCATGTATTAACAATTCATTTACAATATCCAAAAGTCCTTTTGAACAAGCAGCAAGAAGTGGTGTATTGTCAGAAACTGTGATGTTGACATTTGCTCCATGTTTTAACAATTCAATTACAATATTTAAATGTCCTTTTGAACAAGCAGCGGTAAGTGGTGAATCATCAGAGACTGTGATGTTGACGTCTGCTCCATGTTTTAGCAATTCACTAACTATATTCAAATGACCTTCTAAGCAAGAAGCAGTAAGAGGTGAATCTGTACAGGTTTTGCCATTGACATCTGCCCCATGAATTAAGAGTTCATTTATCACATCGAAATACCCATATGAACACGCAGCAATGAGTGGGGAATCATCAGAAACTGTAATATTGACATCCGCTTCATGTTTTAACAGTTCATGGACTATATGTAAATGTCCTTTTGAACATGCTTCAAGAAGTGGAGAGTTATTAGAAACCTTGGCATTGACATCTGCTCCATGTTTTAACAATTCAAGTACTATATCTAAATGTCCCTCTGTACATGCAACAATCAGTGGTAATTTGTCAGAAACTATGAGATTGACATCTGCTTTATATTTTAACAGTTCGGATAGGATATTTAAACTCTGCGACATATTAGAAATGGCAGCAATAAGTGGGGAATTAGAAAATACTGTGATATTGACATCTGCTCCATGGTTTAAGAGCTCATTTATCACATCGAAATACCCATATGAACACGCAGCAATGAGTGGGGAATCATCAGAAACTGTAATATTGACATCCGCTTCATGTTTTAACAGTTCATGGACTATATGTAAATGTCCTTTTGAACATGCTTCAAGAAGTGGAGAGTTATTAGAAACCTTGGCATTGACATCTGCTCCATGTTTTAACAATTCAAGTACTATATCTAAATGTCCCTCTGTACATGCAACAATCAGTGGTAATTTGTCAGAAACTATGAGATTGACATCTGCTTTATGTTTTAACAGTTCGGATAGGATATCTAAACTCTGCGACATATTTGAACACGCAGCAATAAGTGGGGAATTAGAAAATACTGTGATATTGACATCTGCTCCATGGTTTAAGAGTTCATTTATAACATCGAAATACCCATATGAACACGCAGCAATGAGTGGGGAATTATCAGAAACTGTAATATTGACATCCGCTTCATGTTTTAACAGTTCATGGACTATATGTAAATGTCCTTTTGAACATGCTTCAAGAAGTGGAGAGTTATTAGAAACCTTGGCATTGACATCTGCTCCATGTTTTAACAATTCAAGTACTATATCTAAATGTCCCTCTGTACATGCAACAATCAGTGGTAATTTGTCAGAAACTATGAGATTGACATCTGCTTTATATTTTAACAGTTCGGATAGGATATTTAAACTCTGCGACATATTAGAAATGGCAGCAATAAGTGGGGAATTAGAAAATACTGTGATATTGACATCTGCTCCATGGTTTAAGAGCTCATTTATCACATCGAAATACCCATATGAACACGCAGCAATGAGTGGGGAATCATCAGAAACTGTAATATTGACATCCGCTTCATGTTTTAACAGTTCATGGACTATATGTAAATGTCCTTTTGAACATGCTTCAAGAAGTGGAGAGTTATTAGAAACCTTGGCATTGACATCTGCTCCATGTTTTAACAATTCAAGTACTATATCTAAATGTCCCTCTGTACATGCAACAATCAGTGGTAATTTGTCAGAAACTATGAGATTGACATCTGCTTTATGTTTTAACAGTTCGGATAGGATATCTAAACTCTGCGACATATTTGAACACGCAGCAATAAGTGGGGAATTAGAAAATACTGTGATATTGACATCTGCTCCATGGTTTAAGAGTTCATTTATAACATCGAAATACCCATATGAACACGCAGCAATGAGTGGGGAATTATCAGAAACTGTAATATTGACATCCGCTTCATATTTTAACAGTTCATAGACTATATGTAAATGTCCTTTTGAACATGCTTCAAGAAGTGGAGAGTTATTAGAAACCTTGGCATTGACATCTGCTCCATGTTTTAATAATTCAAGTACTATATCTAAATGTCCCTCTGTACATGCAACAATCAGTGGTAATTTGTCAGAAACTATGAGATTGACATCTGCTTTATGTTTTAACAGTTCGGATATGATATCTAAACTCTGCGACATATTTGAACACGCAGCAATAAGTGGGGAATTAGAAAATACTGTGATATTGACATCTGCTCCATGGTTTAAGAGTTCAAGTACTATATCAAAACGTCCTCCGGTACAAGCAGCGATGAGTGGGGACCTATCAATAACAGTGAGATTGACATCTGCTCGGTGTTTTAACAATTCTTGTACAGTAGTAATATTTATATATCTATTTAAACAAGCAGCAATAAGAGGTGAAGTTTGAAAGTTTTTGATATTGACATCTGCTTTATATTTTAAGAGCTCGTGTATCATATCTGACTGAACTTTAGAGCATGCAGCATATTTGGATTCATCCAAGAAACATCCGGTATAGACACCTTCACCTTGCCTTAACAGATTTTGTCCCTTAACAAAAAAATGTATCGAACACGCAGCAATAAGGGGTGATTCATTAGAAACTGTCATATTGACATCTGCTCCATGTTTTAACAATTCAAGTACTATATCAAAATGTCCTTCTGAACATGAAATAATAAGAGGTGAACAATCAGAAACTGTGACATTGACATCTGCTCGTTGTTTTATCAATTCAAGTACAATATCTTTTTTTCCACCTGAACAAGCGGCAATAAGGGGTGAATTACCAACAACTGTGATGTTGACATCTGCTCCGTGTTTTATCAATTCAAGTACTATATCAGAATACCCGTATAAACACGCGACAATTAGTGGTGTCATATTAGAATCTGTGATATTTACATTTGCTTTATGCTTAATCAATTCAATTACTATATCTAAATGTCCTTCTAAACATGCAACAATCAGTGATTTATCACACAAACTGTCGTCATTTACATCTGCGCCAAGGTTTAACAGCTCAAGAAGTATATTCAAATGTCCAGTTTTACTTGCAACAACAATTGGTGGATCAAAAATATTCCAATCATCATCATAATCGTCTAACAGTTCAGAAAAAAGAACATTTTTGTCATGATAAGGAAGTAATTTTTGGAAAGTCAGAATGTCTCCACTATAACAAGCAAGATTTAGTAGGCGGCGCTTCTCAATAAAGACTTCCTCGGTCCGAAAATATTGCTCTAGGTCGTCTGTTTCAGAGCATAAATCGGACCAAGAATCATCCACAGTATTACAAAAATCATTCGATCGAATGTTGAAGGGAGTTTGAAATAAGTCATTGACTGTTGTTGTGTTTTGTATGATCTGATCTATGATAAACTGTAAAATTTGATTGTGTCCATAGAATATAACCCAGTCAATGGCACGAGCACACGTGTAAAGGTCATCTTCGTCAATCCATCTTGAATTCATGAGCAAATTATAGCACTTGCTCGAGAAAAAATGTTTTTTAGATGTGTTTGCTAGTTTAAGTTGTTGTTCATTTAACTCTGACAGAAATACGGTGAACAACTCCAAATAAAGCTTATTCTTCATCACATCCAAAAACTTCTGAAGCACCAACGGATGTTTTAAAGCTTCGTTTTCAAAAACATTAAACAACTCGCCTTTACGTATATCCTCAAACAAACGATTAGCAAGTAAATGGTAATCGGACTCTTGAAGTTTTATACACAAATCATGCACATTTTCTTCGTCGGCAACTGTATCACTGTCTTCCTTCGCAGTGACTGTTTGTTCTAATTTGTCTTCTTCTTCTCTTTTACGTTTCTTACATTTGTATTTGTCTGGTTTGATATAGTTAGCAATGTAATCACTATCCATATATTGCAAAATAAGCCTTGGAAAGTGACTACCAAAATGATATGCAACTATTTCAAGCATGGAATCGTGAATGAATTTAAACTCTTTTTGACGTTGCTCGGTGTAAGTCCCTACCATTTCAGTCAATGCATCAATAAAATCAAAACTACAGGCTGCAGGGTTAACTTTGCATCCCTCTAAAACCTGGAACTTCATTTCATCAAAATACTTTGTGTTTTCGTTGTTAAAATCGTTTTCTGACAATGCATTTTGATTGGTCATTAATAAAACTAAGGAAGCATAATGAACCTTGTTTCTTATTTTCATGCTGTCCAGAAGCTTCATTATACATGGAACTGGTGAAATAAAAAAATGTGGTCCATAATGTTTTAACTCTTCCTTTCTTGAAAACAATTTGCATAGATAAGGAAAACTTTTCGATATTTTTGAAAAAGTATCTGCTGATAACAAATCTTTATCTAAAGAGTATTTTGCAAATAAATTATATTTATCTTGGTCATTTAAAGCATTTTCTTCACTGTGTAACTGAATTATATGTTTTTCATTTGACAAAAAGGATCCTGAGAAAGCTTCATGTTTGAAAACTACCTCCCGGCATGTCATAAGAATCTTGGTTTCTGGCATTGAAGGTTTATTTAATCTATCTTTATACATGGTGAGCTTCTCAAATTCCTTCATGTCAAACCCAAACACACCTAGGGCATCATCAATAAGAAACACTTGTGGATTGTGAGGGTCACAATACGTTTCAATGTCCTTTATATCTTTGGTTGGTAATATTTCATACCCGTCTTTCTCTTGAAGCATTAGGGCAATGTGACGAGTTGTAGCAGTTTTTCCTGAACCGGGGACACCAACAAACATCACAAACGGCTGTTGTTTAACTTTGTTTATCATTGCAGGAAAGTTATGAGTTTCCACAAAGAACAGGTCGTCCTCTTTCCATTTAAGGACGTCGTTTCCATATATAACTGAAAAAAATAAACAATTAAGTAATAACTGTTAAATTCGTACACTATTTGCCGATTTCATTAGTTAAAGGCAGTATCTAGACTTAATGTTTTGTAATTATTACATATCATAATTGACAGAAATATATTAAAACAGTTTTATGTCAATAGCCAGAAATGGCAAATTCGCTCGCCGTGAAATGGTGATTGTTTTGTGATTACATTCTAGATTTTAACTTTTAAAATTATTCCATGATCTTTAAACAAGAAACATGATATTCTTTTTTATTTCGTATATTTGATTAAAATTGTGGGTTTTAACAAGGTTTGTTGAATGTGTCACATCGCTTACTTGAGCAACATCATGAAACTAGTTTTAAGGAGTCATATACAAAATATTAGGAAAATGTGGTACAATATATATATTGTATAACAATATGCACGAAGCACGTCAACGGACAAAAACATATCGCAAAAAGTGACTCAGGTACCTGAAAATGTAAAAAAACACTCCGTCATGCGTCATATTTTCATTTATCGGAATTGAGTGTTAGAGACAACCATAAAGATTTATATTCATAAAATGCCATCTTTTCATCTTCAAAATTTTATCCTTGGTGATGCATAGTGCCTTAAAGTTGCTCTGTTTTCATGGTTTTTTGTGTGTTTTTTTTTTTTTTTGGCTACTTTCATAATTTTTAGCATACTTCCAAATATATGTGGGAATGGGAAAGGGGTGATGTTATGCTGCTATGTGACTTCAAACTAAATTGAAACATTACATCATAATGAACACATTTGTTTCTTGGTTTTTGTTTTTTATTCTATATATAGTAGACGTGCATATTGCAAAACAGTATATTATTGACCAATGATTTTAAAAATGAGGATATCAATCTATTTATTTTATCAACTAACTCTCCATAAAGTACATTCTTATTGTGTAGGTTGTCTTGTATTTTACACTCCTTTTAATAAACGTAAGAGCAAAAGCAAGGTCATTTCTCTAAATCACTTATCTAAACTATTGGTATGTTTGGGATTTTAAAATCCGTTTTCTGGTTATATATAATCTAAATTCTATAATTGTTCACTACTTTCAATTTAAATTTCAATTTAATTCAATTAAATGCAATTCATTATCGTTCACTTACCTTTTATATTCCATGGAAGAACCGTGTTCTTCATTTTTTTGACATCCCCTGTAAATTAAAATTATGTATTTAGTATCAGTGTGGTTTTATGTCTCGACACACATCTTTCTTACTTTTTTAACAGTGCAAAGAAAAGTACCTGAAATAACTTTGATTTTTTCATGGAGGTCAAGTAGCTCTTTTATATTTTTCTCGCTTTGTGTAGGGTCCATTGGACAAGTTTCCAATGCCTTTACTTCGTCCTGGTATTTAGTAGAACTACCTAAGTACTTCTCCAACTCTTGAACAATTTCCTGAATATATTGGTATTTTATGTTAAAGTCTGCGTCGGAGGTAGATCGTTCCGAATTGTGTCCATATTCATTTCTTATCAGACGAATCCGTTCAATATTTGCTGACACACTTTTATCTCCAAGACTTGGGTTGTTTCCCCAATTGTTTGAATGAGGTTGGATCGAGCTCATATTCCGTAAAAGAAAGTAAAGCAATGTGACGTCAAAGTTTGAGTAATCTTGACCGTAAACGAGTTTCTCTTGGCGTTTGTTGATTAGAGATTTTCTTTTATTTTGTTTTGTTTTAGCAATATAAGCTCTGACTTTTTTCTCCAGATCGGACGGGGAGAGCTCCTTCCTAAGGACATCACGTAGTACGTGAGTGCATGGACCCAATATCATCTGGGCCACACGAGCCAGATTAGTGTTCTCTCTAGTAAGTTTGATTTTTGAATTAGACATCTTTTGCCATAAAAAAAATACAATCTAAGGAATTCTGAAAACAAAATGAAAATAACAAAATAATGAATGATTCAAAATTTGGTTAACTATGTCATTAATACATTCTTCTCTTTTCTTTAGATATTTTAAATTGTCTTAAGAACTATTTACATACCTAAAATATTTAACAATCACATGATCATGTTAACGAGTGAAGTACTAGCAAAACAAATATATCCTTTTGTTTTGAATTACTGGACGTAATATAATTTTTTTCTAACGCAAAAATATCAATGCAAGGTAACATTACGGTAACATTTATACTCAACCAATGGTCAAGCAAGCAATTAATCATGTTACTCGTAGTAGTCAAAGCCTTCGTTTAGTAGCATCTACGTTAATCTTTTTTCTGATTTTTATACCAGCACTTTTTAAAGAAAATTCGGGTATATTGTTGTTACCCTGTTCCGTCCGTCCGACTGCCCGTCTGTCCGTCCGTCTGTCACGTTTTACTTTCTCAAACTGCTCTTACATCTTATAAACCAGCAAACTGAACTATTGGCGTTTGATCTGGGGGGTCATGTTGTTTTGTAACAAGGTTTCAAAAATTATGTTATTTTGTAGTCCTGGGGGTCAAATAATAAGTAAAAAATGACGTTTTTCACAAAAAAACTTCTTCCTCAAACTCCTCTTACATTTTCAACGGTAGACAAACCATCTCTTGGAATATGTTTTGGGGTGTCCCATAGATGCGCAATAAGGTTTCGAAAATTTAAATTTTGTCCTGGGGGTCATTTAGTGCCTGAAAAATGACATTTTTTTTTTTTTACAAAAAATCTGGTTTCAAAAAACGTCAATTGCTTTTTGAAGTAGCCAAATGATCTACTAGAATATGATTCGGTGTGTCATGTTGATGTGTAATCAGGTTTCAGAATTATAATTTTATCACTTTTTTGGCAAAATAAAATATGGTTCCCAGGACTCCTCTTACAATTTATGTAGTAGCTATGTCATCTCTTGAGATATAATAGGGGCTGTTCTATAGAAGTGCAATAAGGTTTTAAAAATTCAAATTCCATCCAGGGAATCAAATAGTAGTAGAAAATTGACGTTTATCACTCCTAAAACACCCCTATTTCCCAGAACTCCTCTCATGATTTAATGAATACCCACATCATCTATTGGGATATGAAAGGGGCTGTCCTATAGATGTGCAATACGGTTTTAAAAATTAAAATTCCATCCAGGGAGTCAAATAGTAGTAGAAAATTGACGTTTATCACTTCTAAAAAAACCTACTTCCCAGAACTCCTCTCATGATTGAAGGAATAGCCCCATCATCTATTGGGATATAACAAGGGCTGAGCTATAGATATGCAATAAGGGTTTAGAAGTACAAATTTGATTCTGAGGGTCAATACTATCTGCAAAATGATGTTCCGTCCAATAAACACCTGATTTCTTGACCTCCACTTATCTCTTGTGTTTGAATTAACATACCATAAGATGCACAAGGAGGAAGAATATATATGCTTTAGGGGTGGGGATCACAAGCATTTTTTTTCATGGTATTTAATCATTTCTGATTTTGGGGGGTGGGGTGGGTTTGGGTTTAGGAGTGGGGATTTCGATGATTTTGAAGATATTTTAAAGATATTCGACTACCAGGTATTCATGTTTTATGTGGGGGGGGGAGAGATTCAGAGTTTCTTCTCACATTTTTACAGTAGATAAATCATTTCTTGATTTGTATTTTTCTGTATGAAGTCAGATGTACATAAAGATATTTGAAAATTGCTTTTTAATCTTAACGATAAACCAAATGTTATATGTAATTGCGGAAATTATAAAGTCATTCAACAAAAACCTTGCTGTAAAAAACAAAGCAGGGTCATCATTTGGAATTACCTATATGTCAAACACTACATATGAATAAGATAAAATAATTGATTAGTTCCAGTTCTGGAAAGTCACTGGGCATCTAAAAGGGGGCATAACATATATATTAATTGATGTGCAATGATACAAGGAGATAGAATGAATATGGTTTAGGGGTGGGGATCAGTTATGAAAATGTATTATCATTCCTATTTCAGAGGAGGGGGTGGTTAAATTACAACTCCTGGGGGGGGGGATGACCCAAAGGGCAGGGGCCATGTCTAAAATGTATCTTGACATGATCAACAGAATTGGACAGAATGATCACTATAGGGCATCTGCAGAGTGGGGCCCTAATTAAGTTGTTAATAGTCACAAGATCAATCTTCAAAAATATTGATACTACCGGTATGTGATATTTAGAAATGTCTATATTTTCGAAATGATTAACAAATTAATCAGTCAAAATGACATCCTTTATTGAAACTACATGTTCGGGCTTTCACTGTTATCAAAATATTCTTATGTTTTTTTATATATGGGTAGTGGGGGGGATTGGGGGTCAAAGTAATAATTGTGTTTGCAGGGGGGGATTGTGTCCGAGGTTTATTTCTGGTAATTTTACTACATAAATGAATTTGGGGGGGGGGTGGTCTGGACCCCTCACCCCCACCCCTTCTCTAAATCCACACGCACACGATGATGTTGGCACACAAAAGCATATCTAAAGCAGGCAACCGCTGAGGGAGGGGGCATAATTTAATTGTGTTAGTAATAATTATATTGACCATACTTTCTATGACATGAAATGTTTAGATTATTGATTAATTTACAGTTCACATGCAAACAGCTCAACCCCAAATTGTACATAAAGGCAATATGTGTATTATGAAACTTGTATTTTCCTCGTTCGACTTGGTACGGTGCATGGAAAAGGCAGTTCATATTTAGTTAGATGATCCTATTAAACACTTCTTAGACTTGATATATAACTGCATATCATACATGTTACATTCTTCATTAAATGGATCGCCAAGCTTCAGATTGGTAAGAGATAAAGCTAACAAACAAATTGAAACGTGTTTATAGAACCCTGAATCTTAACACATGAAGCTTTAAGGTGTGCCACTACACCAGTTTATGTTCCCAAAATATGAGATAACCTTTGTTTTTGGAAATTCATAAACAACGTATATTGACAATAAAAAATGAACTGAGATAACAACAAACGAGTATTCATTTCTAGCAATGTAAAAAATAATCAGCATAAAAACAGACACACAAACACACATACTTTAACGTTCCATATTCAAGAGTGTTCAAAATTATGTACGGTTTTCGTATGACAAATGCAAAAACCATGCTATTATCATACAGCTTTTAATATCATTGAAAAACTCTTGAAAAATCATTAAGTATCTACTTTATTTTTGACAATGTTGAAAGAAATCAAACTATTTTCCCCCTGATTAACTATAATTCGGTCGGTTAGTTCTTCTATTTTACTATTTTCTGTTTGGTTACTTCTATTGTTTAACTATTATCTATCCTGCAAGGATTTTTTCTATCAAATGCCGAACTCAACCCCATAATGACTAACTTCATTTGAACACAGGGCTTCAGCGGTGGAAAGTTTGTATCACGACTTTATTTAGGATGCATTTTACAATAACCAATAAAATCAGCCGCTGATACATAGTTCCTCCGCGTGGATAGATAAACACTATATATTTAGATGGTACCATGCTAATATATCGTATATATTAATTTAATGTGTATCTTGCACAAACATATTCAAGAAGAGCCACTAAATAAATAGTATTGTATAGTAGTAATTTATTTTAGTTAAAAATGTGTTTAGATATAAATACAGAAATTTAAATGTTAGGACAAGGTATTTTATCTATTTTCTTGTGCGTTACTCTATGTTATGTATGTCAGATATCATTGTTTGATGCTTTTAAAAAGATTTGATTTGATATTATTGATACAGCAAATACATATTGTGTGAATATCAAAACTCACATATTTACATGGGCGTTAAAAGTAATTGCAAAATAAATGTGTACAAATGTAAAGATATTAGCAAAAGAAAACGACTAACTAAATTATTTACAATATAACAAACCATAAATATTACTTTGAAACTGTTGCAAAACTCAGTAAGTACTTACTTTATTCACAAGGATGTAAAACAAAATCAAACTATTAGTTTTGCCTGTGTAACTATCGTCCTTTAGGTAAATTCTGCTGTGTCACTATTTTCTATTCGGTTAGTTCTATTTTTAACTATTACCCTTCCAGTTAGGCATTTTCTTTTAAATGCCGAACTCAATTTTACTATATTTAAAAACAATTTTAAACGACCAATCAAAAGAGCTGCTAAAACATAATTGATCCGTGTGGATATAAGCTAATTCGTTCAATGGCAGCATTTTAATATATTATACATATTATTAAGGTGAGTTTTAATTTTAAGCAGGTTAAAACATGTTTACCTCCTGTGGGGAAGAGGAGTGTATTTAGAATCAAAAAGAGGTAGCATTATGCACGGTCTTTTTTTGCGTAGATTTTAAGGCATGTATCTATGTGGATAAAGTCTCTGAGTAATAATAATAGATATAAACTAAAAAAAACCACAAAACACACACACACACACACACACACACACACACACACACACACACACACACATTTTTAACACGTGCAAAAAAATCATGCATTTAGTATCATTTAATTAAGCCTTTTTTATGAAAAAAAAAACAACTTTGTCTTAAGAGATTTCAACTATTGCCATTGCTCAGAAAAAATAGGTTTAGTGTCCAAAATTCATCAAATGAGAGAATTAAGCTCTAGTAGTTCATCGTTTATGTTTTTTTTATATGAAAACGATGTTAACATATCTATCACAAATCATGCACTGTTGCAATTAGTCAAGTCAATATTATGGCTTAGTTAAAAAATGTCGTATTAAGTAATTAAAGCCAGTTATGGAATAGCTAAGCTTCTTTTTCCTTGGCGTGAATATCGACATGTAATCACTGTAAGTGACGTTTGAAATCGTATCATACATCAGAATTAAAACAACGTTTTAGTCCCCCCGATTCAAGTCAGGCGCAAATTTAAAAAAAACAAAACAAGACAATAATAGCTTTATAAATGGTTATCTATCACAACGAAAAACAATAAAAGGCGTTGATTTCTAACAAAAGCGGTAGGCAGGAGACAGGGTTTAACAGCGGTAGACTTCCGCGTAAAGTCGTAGAGTTTACATATAAGTTTATTAAGGTTTTCAGTGAAAACCTCATTTAAATCTTATATAATATAAATTAAGTAATATAAAGTAATGATACTTGGCACAGATTGAACCTCTGCCATTCAGTCAACTGAATGTTAACTGAAGGTCTGGAATTGTGACTGAATGGCATAACTCCACCACTCAGTTGACTGAATGGCACAGCTTTATCCTGTGTGGCATATCATTTCATCGGATCAACAATGTAATATATATATATTGGCAACATGAATTGATGGTTGTATAATTTGTTTCTAATGTTAGCTTTGTAAGTTTGGATCTTTGTCGTGTTTTGAGAGGTACACAATGTAAATGTTCACACTACTACAATTAACAATAGTCATTATTTTTCATCAAACAGAATATCAAACGTAGACAAGACATAAACGTTGATACTTTCAACCGGCGCACAATCTTCAAGAGTTTAATATCTCTCTCTCTCTCTCTCTCTCTCTCTCTCTCTCTCTCTCTCTCTCTCTCTCTCTCTTTGACTTACTCTGTTAAACATGTACTCTCTCTCTTTCTCTCTCTCTCTCTCTCTCTCTCTCTCTCTCTCTCTCTCTCTCTCTCTCTCTCTCTCTCTCTTTCAACCATTGTTGACGTGTCTTGTGTTAAGTTTACAAAAAACTTGACGTGAAGTAGGTGGTTTGCCAGCTCTTCACCACCATCTTGTGAACAATTGCCGTTGTATTTAACTAACAATATTTCTTTATGCTTAAATCGTACAATGTCAGTTGTTTGTAGGAATATTTTGTATTAAATAAGAAGAATTTGAAGATAATCAAAGTCTAAAACAAGGACCCCAGAAAGATATATCCAGAATTGCAAAACGTATAATCATAGTAACACAATTCTTTTTTAAAGTTTTACCAATGAACTTTGATTAAACAATTTAATTTTCGCACAACATCGAGTAACGTTTTGAAAATTAAAGTAAAAAACCTGCTTGTTTCGTTGTATATCCTATTGGTTTTTTATTTGACAAATCGGGAAATGGTTTGCAAAACAATTATCCGTTGCATAGAACAAAACTAATAAAAAGGTTTCGAATTTTTTAACAGTGATACTTAGGGTCTTCTATGCAAATCACTCGGATAATAAAGCGACGGACAATTTATTATGTTAAAAAGTGAACCTTGAGAAAATAAAACTAGACTAGAACGGTTTTTTAACACACAGATAGAGCTAGGCCGAATCTTAATTCATTTTATTTTCACAGTCTACTTATTCTATGGCCTCATTGTACATTAAGCACAATTTATTTACTATGGGCGTTATGCATTTAAATGATCTATTTTAAAATATGTCTAGTTCTATAAAGGAATCATTTGAACGTGCTGAAAGGTAATCTGGTTAATACAAATTTGATCAGAATAGAAATATGATATTGTCAATCCGTCTGCTGGTTTCCTTTAAAATGATTGTTAATAATCCACAGACCGAAGAATTGATATGTTACATTATAAGCAGTTTTTAATAGTAATCAGGTTAGGTTTATAAATAGAACACACTATGAACATCTGCCATTCAGTGTACTGAAAGATGACTGAAAGATAACTTATTTATGATGTCATCTTTCAAGACACTGCATCCCTAAGAAGGTCCCTTAAGCATCTTAAGCGTTTGTGTCAAAAAATTCGATTAGATTTTCTAATTATATATATTTTTTTTGTCTTACTAAAAAACCTGTTTCGTTTTCTGGACACATAATAATGACGAAATCAACATCAACAATATATAATAAGTAACCTACAACCAAGCAAACAGAATATAGACAGTTGATTTTCTTTTTTAGCTCACCTGAGCTGAAAGCTCAATTGAGCTTTTCTGATCACTTTTTGTCCGGCGTCCGTCTGTCTGTCCGTCTGTCTGCCTGTAAACTTTTTACATTTTCAACTTCTTCTCCAGAACCACTGGGCCGATTTCAACTAAACTTCGCACAAAGCATCCTGAGTTAAAGGTTATTAAAGTATGTTAAAATGAAGGGTCACGCCCTCTTTAAAGGAAAGATAATTAAAAAATCATTGAACATTTGTTGATATTTTCAAAAATCTTCTTCTTAAAAACCATTTGGTCAGAAAAGCTGAAACTTATGTGGAAGCATCCTTAGGTAGTGTAGATTCAGGTTTGTTCAAATCATGATCCCCAGGGGTAGGATGGGGCCACAATAGAGGGTCGAATTTTTACATAGGAATATATAGAGTAAATCTTTAAAAGTCTTCTTCTCTGAAATTGATCAGCTGGAAAAGCTGTAACTTATGTGGAAGAATCCTCAGGTAGCGTAGATTCAGGTTTGTTCAAATCATGATCCTCGGGGGTAGATTGGAGCCACAATGGGGGTTGAATTTTACATAGGAATATATAGAGTAAATCTTTAAAAATCTTCTTCTCTGAAACTAATCAGCCAGAAAGGCTGTAACTTATGTGGAGGCATCCTGAGGTAGTGTAGATTCAAGTTTGTTCAAATCATAATTCCCGGGGGTAGGGTTGGGCCACAAAGGGGGGGGGGGGTGAATTTTTACATAGGAATATATAGAGAAACACCTTTAAAAATCTTATTCTCAGAAACTGATCAGCCAGAAAAGCTGTAACTTGTGTTGAAGCATTCTCGGGTAGGGTAGATTAAAGTTTCTTCAAATCCCCTGGGGTAGGATGGGGCCACAATGGAGGGTCGAATTTTTACATAGGAATATATAGAGTAAATCTTTAAAAGTCTTCTTCTCTGAAACTGATCAGCTGGAAAAGCTGTAACTTATGTGGAAGCATCCTCAGGTAGTGTAGATTCAGGTTTGTTCAAATCATGATCCTTGGGGGGTAGATTGGAGCCACAATGGGGGTTGAATTTTACATAGGAATATATAGAGTAAATCTTTAAAAATCTTCTTCTCTGAAAATAATCAGCCAGAAAGGCTGTAACTTGTGTGGAGGCATCCTGAGGTAGTGTAGATTCAAGTTTGTCTAACTCATGATCCCCGGGGGTAGGGTTGGGCCACAATAGGGGGGGGGGTGAATTTTTACATAGGAATATATAGAGAAAAATCTTTAAAAATCTTATTCTCAGAAACTGATCAGCCAGAAAAGCTGTAACTTGTGTGGAAGCATTCTCGGGTAGGGTAGATTAAAGTTTCTTCAAATCATGATCCCCTGGGGTAGGGTGGGGCATCATTGGGGGGTCAAATTTTCACATCGGAATATATAGAGAAACATCTTTAAAAATATTCTTCTCAGAAACCGATCGGACAGAAAAGCTGTTACTTGTATGGAAGCATCCTCGGGTATGGAAGATTCAAGTTTGTTCAAATCATGATCCCCGGGGGTAGATAGGGGCCATAATGGGGGAGGGGATTCAAACTTTTGCATGGGAATATATAGGGAAATATCTTTAAAAATCATTTGCCTAGAAAAATCAGTTCAGATAGTGTAGATTAAAATTTGTCAAAATCAGTATCTTCAGGAGTAGGGTTGGGTCACATAGGAGGGGGGGGGGGGGGTTCCAATTTTACAAAGGAAAACATTTAAATTATCTACAAAAACTCAAATGTTATTATATATGGTTTTACTAATATGCAAGTATTTTGATTTATTGTTGATTCTTTAAAATTGTTTAGACTCTGGCCCCTGGACAATTCTTGGTCCTCACAAGGGTTTCAAAGTTTGATATAGGTTTATAATCCATATATAAACAGTTGTTTAAGTCTGATCATTTTCTCAAGAACTGCAATGCTCAATATGTAATATGACTGTAAAATCATCTTGTTACAAAGGGGGTCAATGATAAACATAAGAATATGCAGAGGATTTTTTTTATATACAGGATCTATTGTACGACATTGTTCAGATAATTTGTGTATGACTCCATAAAGCTGATTTTAAATGTCTATCATTGCTCAGGTGAGCGATGTGGCCCATGGGCCTCTTGTTTATTTACGCAATATTTTATTCAATATAATATATTAAATGCGATTAGGCAGCAGGCACAGTCTATTTTTGTCATCTCCTTAAGTTTCTTTAATACATGATAATCAGAATCGTTTCATCAAAATTAGATTTATCGGAGAAAATATTAAGCTTATATTCTATATATTAAAAACATTTTTCTTATAGCTTAAGATATATTCATAGGTGTCATGAACTTATCAAATGGCCCACACCTTTTTAAAATGTATGTCAAAAATATGAGATATTTGATACGATGTACAAGACATATTAAGTTATTTGAAAAAGGAAAACCTCGGCTCAAAAGGACAAGTGAACTTGCTAAAGTTTAGAAGTAACATACACAGCGATTATCGAAATCATAAAACATCGTGATTTTTAATGAGAAATTTAACCTTGTGCAGAAAAAAATCGAATCAATTGATAATTATTATATTTGTATACTAGTGTATTAATAAAAGTTGAGATTAGATATAAGATGCAGTTGTGTTTGGCAACGTTGAGAACCTTTCTACAAACTTATTGCAATATTGAAATGAAACCGAGGACTTGAAAAAAGATCTTCAACATGGAACTTCCGGTCCTTGTTATTAAATATTATAAATTTAATAAAATAACCTGAATCACAAATTTTATGACAACTGATATAAAATTGTTCATGTGACAGAATAGATACGATCTCTCTGTGCTGGAATTTTTTTCTGGTAATTAGGTCTTTCCACCTTTCAGGTGAAATACCTTTTATATTTCTTATGTTTTTATTATTATTATTATCATTAGGTATTTCCACCTTTCAGGTGAAAGACCTCTTGTATTCTTTATGTTTTTTTTATTATTAGGTCTTTCCACCTTTCAGGTGAAAGACCTTTTGTTTTTCTTCTGTTTTTAGGTCTTTCCACCTTTCAGGTGAAAGACCTTTTGTATTTCTTATTTTTTTTATTATCAGGTCTTTCCGCCTTTCAGGTGAAAGACCTTTTGTATTTCTTATGCTTTTTATTATTATTTAGGTCTTTCCACCTTTCAGGTGAAAGACCTTTTGTTATTCTTATGTTTTTTCTTTTTTTTTTTCTTTTTTTCCAGGGACAGCTTTTTTATTTCAAAAGATATTGAAACAATTTTTCCTTTATGTTATTGACCATAAAAAGATATGATGCCAAATGAGAGGATTTGAGGCCCACTTCTAGTACTTATTGCCCCTTAAAGTATTCAAATTTCGATAAAATCACTTCCAACTTTTTTAATTTTGATTATAGAGACCTCGGACCACTTAGGATGGGAGCGTCTACTTTGGCCAAACAAATTAACATTAAGGTCAAAGGTCAGGGTCATTTGAAAATCTGTTAATTAAGGAGTTTTTAGATCTCTTTTGTTTAGGGTAGTACAGTAAAACCTTTTCATGGATGTAGTAGGACTTCTTTAGACATTTCAAAATAAAACCCTTCAGCCTCTTCCTTGAAACAATTATAGAGTTATTGCCCCTATTGTACAAAATGCTTGTTATCGCTACTTCTCATACACCATTAGAGGAAGATACTTGAAACTTTTACTAATATATTCAGTACATTTAGGGGCTCCTTTAATCTTTTCATACCGAAAGGGCCTGAAGCCTCCTTCTAGCAGTTATCGCCCTTGAAAGTTTCCTAATTTTCTTAAAAACACCTACAACTTTTGAACCTTACATCGAAGGGCCATCAGCCCACTTCAAATTGAAATGTTAACCTTTACCAGTCAATACGACATAAAGGTCAAAGGTCAAGGTCAAACAAACAAAAATTGCATATTTAAGTTTTTTACTTTATTTTATAAAGTAACGCAGAAAAAATGTTTTATTAATTATATTGAAGCAAAACATAAAAAATAATGAGGTGGAAAGACCTCTAATGTTCGAGAACAATTAGTCTACTAGTAGTTTATTTATTATTCTACTACAGTTATTACCGAGATCAAAAAATGCGGAGCGGATATTATTTTTGCTAGTCGTATTACTCTCGAGCTCATAATAGTTTTAACAGTTGAAATTTTATTGAAAATCAAAATACTTAAGTACTGACGGGAGTTGATATTATTGATTACTATCTATTTTATACACAACAATATGTAATTTTGCAGGATAAGTAGTTTGTTAGCTGTATTTGAATAATTACGCAATTTTTTTCTAATATGAATCCTCGGGTTTTTCCTACAAGAATTCTGAGTTATAGATGAAAAACCCCACCTGAATCTTGTTGTGTAATATTTAATAATAGAATAAATGCCGTCAAACTCAACGAGGCATTATTTATTAGTAATCGAAATATTTCTGGAAAATTGTATCCAAACAATTTTTTCACGAACAAATAATAAGTGTTAACGTCAGTACTGGATCTATCATTAGATTGGATAGAATGCCCTTGATTTCAAACGCTACCGGTGTTGAAATGGCGCTTTGGTGATAAGTATTATTTAACTATGGCTTGACATACATACGACTACATTGTACAAACATATCTAAATTGTTCATACCATTTGAAATCTGACTATTTTCAAGGTATTTATAAATAAGTGTCCTTTAAAAAACAATGCCTCTTAATACATTAAATTGAATTTATCGGTTATCTTCAAGAACTAAGCCTTGTCAGCGGCGATGCTTTGTGCTTAGTTCCAAGCACGTCAAATTCGCCAGAGTAACTGCATAGCAAAGTTGATTAAATTCAACTTTCAAAAATTAGCATTTTATCTTTTTAATAATGTTTTTAACAGATGCATCAGGTTACTAAAGTTTTACATGCATATCTAGATCACTAAAATTGCAATTGAAATAGCCTAAACTACTAGTAGGTGTCTTTTGAAAGGTTTTAATAGTCAATATTTAGATATTTAATTGCTTTTATGTCAAGTCTCACTCTAACAATAGTAAGGCTAGGTATCTTTTTAAAATTCAATTTGACAAACTAAAACATCGGCGTCAGTAGTGAAATATGATTAGTGTGTTTTCTATCATTATTTAAGGAATAAGGAATCATTCTTTGAGAATTATGAGGTGATAATTTTGGTTGGGGCGTGATCAAATCCAATAAAGCCCGAAGGGCTTTATGATAGATTTGATCACGCCCCGACCGAAATTATCACATCATAATATTCAAAGAATGGATCCATATTACTTATATGTATATAATTTTAAGCCATTGTTCGATTAAATAATTGAATATAAATAAACATTCCCCGCTGGCGACCCAATTATACGTCATTTGAATTTATTGGACTGTATAGTACAAAATCGATACCTAGTGTTATCACAGGCAGATACACTGAAAAATGTAAATATATTAGTTGATGTAACGGTAGGTTCTGGCACGAACAAAAGCCTTAGTGTTTGAAATGTATAAGCGTCTAACATAAACATTGAATACCTTGATCACTTGATTATGGTGACAGCTCATATAGTGACGGGCTTTAATCATAAACAATAAATTTACTGTAGGGACTGGAAACTATTAACAACAAATATGCGCCATTTAAAAAACAAGATTAAATGGGAATTGAAGGTGAAATTATGGGCTGGGTTTCACAAAACTATCATAATATATATCATAAGATCTATCTTAAGATTGTCATAAGATCTGACTTATGACAATCATAAGATTTGTCACTTCCGTTTCACAAAACTATCTTAAAAGTTAAAAATCTTATGACCAATCTTATGACAAACTTCATGATTGCATATACAAAGTTTTTATTGCGAATTATAATATACTTGGGCAGCTGTTGTTTCCTTTTTGTTTATATTTTGAAATATCGAATAGTGCACTTGTCTATTTACTTAATAAAGGCATGAGTGGATCTAGAAAATTTTTACAGGAGGGAAAATTTTGTTTTTCGGTGGTGGTGGGGGGGGGGGGTCCAAGGCCTATTTTTGTTAATTATACCATGAAAATCGGATAAGTTTGAATTTTCCAGGGGGAATGGGGTCCGGAGACCCCTCCCCTCCGCCACCACACATGATAGTTCAACAAGTTTATACTTTGAAACATTATTTAATTTTTCGCTAAATGAACTACTTTTACGAGGGCGGGTTTAATTGATGACTAGAAAAAATGAGGTGTTATATTTACAATTAAATCTAGTAATATAATTTCCTACATAATTAAATTATTTATAGCATATTTTAGAAATAAAAGCTTATAAAGCAATTATCATGATCAGTGTACCTAAAAGGTATCTTTAGGACACCGAAACTTCTTTCAATAGGATTTCTCGTCCTAGCATGGGCCTCGTTATACGCTAGTTCATTTGGGTTGATTGGATTCAGTACAGGTGTTAATAAATGATTTTTCAGAGGGTATGCACTGTCTCTAAGTAACCAGCCTCTGTTTACATCACCATTCTCAAAACAAATCACGCAGTTTTGAATTATTCCATACAAAAGCATCATGATATGAACCAAGCCACCTAGCAACTAAGTTGGTAAATTTTAAACTGGCATCCTAAACTGCCTTAATGTTAATGGAATGAAACTTTTTAGCTCACCTGAGCTGAAAGCTCAAGTGAGCTTTTCTGATCACCCGTTGTCCGTCGTCCGTCTGTCCGTCCGTCTGTCTGTCTGCCCGTCTGTCCGTCCGTCTGTAAACTTTTTACATTTTGAACTTCTTCTCTAAAACCACTTGGCCAAATTCAACCAAATCTGGCAAAAAGTATCCTTATAAGAAGGTGAATATAAATTGCAGAAATGAAAGACTGATCTTTTTTCAAAACGGAGAAAACCTCGAAACTGTAAAAAAAAGGGGGTGCATTTTTAAAAATCTTCTCAAGAACCACTGAGTCAAATTCAACGTAATTTAGGAAAAATAATCCTTATGGAAAGGAAAATATAAATTGCAAAAATTATGGGCTAATTCAGTTCCAAATTTGAGTAATTTACGTAACTAATAATAAAGAAATAATAGCTGTCAATCAGTTTTATAACTTCGGGTTCGGTATTCCATACCTCGAAAACGGAAGTTCTTTGTTCGAAGCAGCCATGATGTGTGTCACTGTGTGGGTTAAACTGACAAAGATGAATTTGCTGGTTGTGCAACACTTTACGTGCGAAGAGAATATTTGAAACATGCAACATAGATTTCTGCCGATTTTGTGTAAATTGAGGTTAAATATTTCAATGCGTTAATATTTGCACTTACAACATATTATAAAGTACTATACATTTTATTGGTAATTCGGTACGATATCTACGGAATGGTTGATTAATGCAACGTGTTTTGTTAAGATGCTCAGCATTTTCAGTATAAACGGAGATTGTTTTCGCTGCTAGAAATATATAGGTATATATGTGATGAAAAACAAATTGTGATCTTTCTTTTATTGCACGTTTCTTCTGTTTTATTTGTTTACAATTTTCTATTTACTTTCCATATTTGAGTGTCAAGCTTCAAATTATAATCAAGATACAGAGCTTTGCTCACAATTTTCTGTTTGCACACAGAGCTGAGGCCTTGCTTTTGTTCTTTTACATTTTAAATTGCTGAATAAGAAATACCAAGCTTAAAAATCTAAAGTTGAATGTAATAAACTCTTTTGAACAAAAAAATTGACTCAAACCTAGCAGAATTGCGATCTCTATATCTTGCTAATAATTTTGTGATTGACGCTGAAATTTTGATTGATCACTAGAAGTTTCTAGCTAAACGTTAAATACGTGTACATAAAAATTAAAAGAAGATAAGCTGTAGCTACTTTCTTTGGCCCCCTCCTAATACGATGTATTATATGAAATCTACACCAACCTTGATGGTTTTCTGACACAAATATAAACGATCGCTTTAAAACTTTTTTTATAGTTTAATGACACATTACTGTCACGGAGGTAAATGTAGTATCGCTTTTAAGAAAATATTACAGCGGAAAATCATTGGTTTGTAGCCATTTGTAAATTGTTGTTTTTGAATAAAGATGAAAATAATGGGTGGACCTTAGTAAAAAAGAGTTATATGCCTGTCAATACATTGCAGTGGTGTCGGAAGCAAATTGAAAATAGGTGGGGGGGGGGGCTTGACCTTATCAGAAATCTTGACAAGCAAAAAAAAAAAAGGATTTTGAGTATGGCTATGTCTAAGCCCCCACCCAACCCGTTCCGACGCCTGTGCATTGATTATAATAGCTCTTTAACATTTCACAGGACACCATTTTTCATTCGAGTGTATTCATTGATCAAGTGAGTAAGGTTTTAAAACATCGCACGAATTCACGCCAGGTAAACAACACTCGTTTATAATGCAGAAGACTAATTAAATTTTTGAATGTTTTTTTAATATGAGCGCATTGAGGTACAATTTTCTTCTTTCACATAAAGGATTTTTTAAAATAAAATACAAAAAATACCGGTAGTAAGAAGTTGAAGAAGAAAATGTACCTTTATGCTCTCATATATTTTGATCGCTTTATGAAGTGTAAATGGTATCTCATAAAGGTACGATGTCAAAGATTAAGTGTATGCAAAAATAAGTGTAAAATTTGAATACGGCATTCTTTTTGTTATTCTACCGAGGGGCCATATGGCACAATTTTCTTTGAACACCCACATAAAGCTATTGTTGCTCAGGTGAGCGATGTGGCCCCATGGGCCTCTTGTTTCTGTTAACGAAGAGATGTTCATCATTTTTCGAAGCTTTTATGGGAATATGAGTCCCGTCTATCGCACCAATGACATTTGGGAAATTAGCAATGTGAGAAAAACCCAGGATGGTGTCATCTATACCTCTATCATCACGTGGGAATTTTATATAATTGAAACTTAAAGCTCGAATGCTGATAATCCAGCATTTACTATTCTTGGTACACTAGCTTTGCTTATACCGTGAAGATCACCGGTAACGGTTTGGAAATTCCCTCTGGCATAAAACCTGAGTGCCACCATGATTTGCAGTGATGAGGGAAGGGCATAAGACCTTTTCGTAGGGTGTTCCAAACGAACACTGAGCTCAGCACATAAATCCAAAATTCATCATTCATATAGTCTAAGGGGTTGTTTCTATCTCTAAATACCCGTTCTCTCTTTAAGAACCTTCTGTGTTGAACCAAAATATAGGCTGCCGCCATGTGAAGTTTTGACTTAAGACATATGTTTGGTTGTCATAAGATTATGACGGATCTTATGATAATCATAAGATATGACAGTTTTGTGAAACGGCTATGATGAAATCTTATGACAAAGTTTGGTCTTAAGATAGATCTTAGTCATCTTGTGAAACGGGTCCCTGATTTACAAGAATTCAGCAGGATCAATTGAGGTTAAATCTTAATTCTCCTGTCTTAATTTTTTTTAAATTTTTCTTACTTTGGATTTTATTGAAATACATTGAATTTGCATATTTTTGTATTTTTCTAAGTATTACCATCATGTTATTAATTTTGTTTAATAAATGGGAGATATGGAAAATCCCCCAAATCATGAAAGCTTTTAAGCCGATCATAAGTTTGCTTCATCTATTGCATCAAATTAAAATTGTTAATGTCAAGTATTCTAAATTTGCAATGTTACAGTATCTTTCGGTGAATTATGGTTAAATTTGTTTTTTTAAGGAATAAAACTGTTTACATTACTGATAATATTCATTTGAATCTCTGTCGAATACTTTAAGTAAAGCATATAAGACCGCCTTGAATATGATAACATTGTCAAATGATGATTTGTTACTCTTATAATAACTGTTGAAACTACAAGAGAAAAGAGAAGGTCAAACTTGATGTCATTAATATAGTAAACATTATTTCAGCTCTATTGTCATCAATATTCATATCTTCGCATCAGAGGTGATTCAAAAAACAAATTTTTTTTTAGGTATAATGGTTGTTGCCAATGCCAATTGGCAGTAGCTTTACTTATGAAAAATGACAATAACAAACCGCCAACCATCTCAAAAATCCATAAAGCAAAATACAAATTCAAAGCAGAACAACACGGAACTCTAAAAAGAAAGAGATTCGATCAGGTACCTAGGAGGAGTAAGCATCGGTCGCTCCCGCCGTGTGCTCCTTGCCACAATTGGGCATGTCATGATCGAGGTATATGTCAAAATCGGGAACATGTCACAATAGGACAAAAAGAAACGTTGATGATTTGGTTTGTTTGTGATAGTCAAAATACAAACCTTGAGCAAACACGGACCTCCTTTACATTGGAGGTGGGATCAGGTGCCTAGGAGGAGTAAGCATACCCTGCCGACCGGTCGCACCCGCCGTGTGCTCATTGTGTATAAATAATGGACTAACAAGTATGAAAAAAGTCAGTCAGCATGTTTCTTAATGAAACATTGTACTTGTTGACAAGGTTATTGTATCGACCATATAAATTGCGTAAAGATGATTTTAATCGAGGCTCTTGATATTCTTGTTCCAACAACTTGTTTGTTAGTAGCTTGCCTCGTTTAAGAAATTTTTCGAATGTAGAGCATGCTCTCGCATAACGAATAAGCTGAGAGACATAAACCCCATAAGCAGGTGATGATGGTATATTGCTACTTAAGTAAGGAAAGATGACGATGGAAAAATTAAAATCATCACGTTTATCATATAGTTTTATTGTTAGGTTACCATTAACCTCTTTTTCTAGTAAAATATCCAAATATGAAACAGATGTCTCAGAATTTGTGGTATCTTTTATTTCAAGCTTACTGCGATATATTGAGTTAAAATAGAGAGAAAATAACTGAATATCTGATATCTTGAATATAAAAAGAGTATTTTGTTTTGGGAGGGGGAAGGTCCGAACCTCTTGACCTCCCTCTTTCCCTCTTTTTCTTGCATTTTAATACGCTCTCTTTGCTGATATAAAACACAGTTCGTAAGAATTTTTATCAATTAAAAAAGTCACAAAGATCAATAAATGCACAAAATTGTGTGCACCTAAATTCGTCCTAGTTAGAACGATTGTTATAAATCATTGGGAATTATATGCCTTTATGCTAACACTTTTTCAAAAATTCTACAATATTTTATTTTGTAATGAATTTCATAACTTAATATTATAAAATTATTGCTGTTTTTGAGGTCAATAAGATGAGCAATCTACCTGAGAAGAACAATATTCACCCAGCGAAGGCGTGGTAAATATTATACTTTGAGGGTAGCTAAATCATCGTATTGATAACAAAAACAGCAATAATTGTGTTAATATATGATTTAGCGACAAATAAATACAGACATCAAATTAAGTGTTATCAAGCGAAGATTTTAGTTTGACGCCAAACAATACTGGCTCTAAAAACCCCTGTCCTTATGTAAATCCCCTGTCTTTCCCTGACACCCCCTGTGCTTTCCCTGCCATCCCCTGTGCACCTCCTGTCAGCCCCTGAACACCCTGTAATCCCATGTCAATAAATGTAACATAGATTTTAAGAAATACTCCAGGTCAAAGTATTTTTGCGATGATTCAAATAATATCGTTTTCCAGCCGTATTTTAGCATCGGGACGCCCTAAACATTGCTCCATAAGGTAATCCCGTAATAAATTATTTTACATGTGAATTATTTTTATGGTACTTTAGAGTATTATTTCTCAAATGAAACAACGGACGATGTTAATTTGAATTTCTTGGCATCAGTGACACTTTCTAAATCCGCCATTCTTGGTGTCAATTATACTTTTAGTATTTGAATACTACTGTCATTTTGACTCCAAAGGAATCGCCAGTAAACGTAAGATCAAAAAATAATAATAATAATAATAATAATAATATATAAATAAAGTTGTGCTATTTAATTGAACTTTATTTCACATGTTTTATGCATAATACATTACTGGATAAGGCAACAGGTATCATTGAACTGTCCAAACACAATAAACCCATCTTTTACCTTTTTTGCAATCTTTTGATGTAAACATGCCGTACTAATTTTGTAATTTAAAGTTCTGTATAATAAATGCAGCATTTTGTTTTACTAGGAAACATTAAGATATAGCATTAACTTGTACAGAGATGATGTGGATGAAATATACCCCTCTAGTAAATTGCCAATATTCCTAAGGATCATAATTCCAAAACTATATTCAGACGTCATTCATATGAACATTTCTACTAAGGCGCAAGTGGAAAACAAAGATCCTGCACTTGTTATAGAACAAGTAACCCACTATTTTGTACCTGATAGTATAATGTGCAACAACATCTATGCAGATTACCAAACAGGTATCCCCGGCATTCAGAATAAAGCAATTGTAAGAATGACCTCTCTAAACACTGCAACACGAGCATCTGGTTATGTTATTTATCGCATTAAACTCGGTGTACATTTTGTGCAGACATAGGAGATATACATTTCGTGATAGTTAAAACTAACACTCAAGTTGTTAAATACCCAATTCAACTAAATAGTCAATTGGTATTTCAAGACACAAACGGAAACATTTTAACCGAACTTAATAAAGTATTGGAGAAAAATTATCCATCATGCAATCGCATTCCGGTATTGGAAAATTCACCACCTTTGCTACTGATGAAGCGTGGTTGGATACAAAAATTCCATGGGGTAAGGTGGTACCACAATGGGGGTTAATAAATTGAAAAAAAAAAGTCTTTATATTTCTTATTTTCAAAATTGAATTAACAAAGAGAGCTCAATGATTTACCTAAGAAGATTTATACTCTACTTATTTATCTAAATATTTTGTATTTTATACCCTAAAACTGTCTTAAGCTTCTGTTGACTATTGTTGATAAGATGGGCGATATGGCCCCCTGGCTCTCTTGTTATATTTCTTGCAAACTGTGATTCAAAAATTTTAATTCGTGCTCCTATACTTTTTAATGTTATCAAACATGTTTAGAATCATTTAATGTGTTGAAGAGAACCTTAAAATTATTAACCTTATCGACTTTAGCAAGTCCAGTAAAGTTTGAACCTAAATTATGGTTTCTACTTGGAAAATGCCACCGTAACGGTATTTGTTTTTCAATCGGGCACCATGAAATTTAATGTCCGTTAAAAATTAATAAATAGTTTTATAACCTTATTCACTTGTTAAGTTGCCTTTAATGATTTATACTTTAATTAGCTTGCCCGGATCTGGCTAATATAGGTCATCATTTTAAGAGGAATGTATATCTTTCTGATATAAGTGCATTTTGTGCAATTAATCGCGCTTCGGCAACCAAATGATATGTTTAGTGCCAAAATGTTCTTTTGACTTAGTTAAGGATGCTAATAAGCTAGTCAAAATATTGTTACTAGCATTGTATTTTTCTTCAATATGCATCCTTATGCTTGATTAAGTCTATGATAAAATGCATTGTCATCCATAATAAAATACGAAGTGTAACATTGTTTTTATAAGGAATCTGTCTTATTCAAACAAACCACAAGTTGTTACTAATTTTCATTTATACTTTTTTGCATTAACGTAACGTTTTTTTATACATTGAACATTCGTGTTTTCCCTAGTTAAATTTGTAACCCCATATCAAAATAATCCGTTGTCGTCTAATTTGCGTACACATCACATGTAGCATCAATAACTTTTTTGTCGTTTTTTTTCCTTTATAAACTTCATCATTTTAGAAAATATCTGGCTATTATTACTAGTTTATTCATGGAATAAATGTTTGACGTCTTCATTACATTATAATATGTATCACATAATGGTTTTCTTTTGTAACCTTTTCCTCTCCATCTGTTTGAATTTTCTTGAATCCATTTCATTGTGTGCATTTTATCGTACAGTAACAAATTAATCTTGACTTCTAATATACATTGTTAGAAAATCCAATTTTAATCTAAAAAGTATATATTTATGTTCAAATCTTGCGCAAATCGGGTAATGATTTATAGATTCTTAATTCATCGATATTCTTGTGTAAATAAATGTTACATTTCAATTTTTTGTGATGTTTTTTTAAAATTGTTTTAAAACAGGGAAAAATATGACTGAACTGTACCTTATTCTTTTCAAAAATAGCCAAAAATGTGACTGAATAAAGCTGAATTGTCCAGACATCACAATATGATTCTCATCGACTACATCATCACAGGAAAATTCCATAGCATCAGCTACTAATTTGTCGTCGTCATTTATGCATGAACTGGCTAAAAAGGAACATAACTTTAATATACATTTATATAATTTAATAAGTAAATTAAGGTTTGTTTTCAAAAGAAACAATATGGTAAAGAAAATATCTTCCTTCAATATGTCTTATTCTTTTCAAAGGTATCAATGGCGAGTTCAACGGAGGGATTTAGCGGTCAGATGGCATTTCGTGAGTTGTTAACTGAAAATGAAATTTCTGAGAAAAAAGAATGTGTAACAAACGAGTTTTTACGAGAACTTTCGTTTATTATATATAATATGGTGACGCTCCTACAAAACATAATACATATATAAACTTCACAATCATAAAGCATCTCAATCAATTCCATTACTATAATGACACATATATATGTTCAATTACAAAATATTATTTTTCTGACTTTATAACCTTTATCTTATATTATATAAATGATGGTCATAAAAAGAAATAAACCAATTTTAATCTTATATTGAATTCTAAAGTTGTAGATTAAAAATATACTCTGACAATATGTAAATACCATAATCAATAACTTTTCAAGTACACAAGTACCTACCCTAAATACGGATGAAAGGAACACATGTTCTAATGATAAACAGTTACATGTACTGGTAGGTGATATCTGAAACAAACTATTTAGACATGTAACTTATGCATATTATGCATGTTTATAATTATATCAAAATACATGTAAAATCAATATCATTGTACCCTTTTCAAACATCATAATGACTGTATTCAAATCATGAATACAATTCACTGTGAAACTAAACTTTATAAACTTTCTTAATATTTTTAACATATACTCTCATCTAATATACAATGATTACTTTGATATAATTACTGATAAAACTAACTTTACATTCAACACAATATAGTAGCAGTACACTTATTTTACTTACACAAGTTTTCTGAACTGGCCTCAACAATGGTCACAAACAAAATGGCTATTGTCCGAAATTTATAATCTATGATAATTGCAAAACTAACAAAATCAATTTCTTTATAAAATTACTTTCAAGAAAAATTATACATATTAGTACACTATATGAAATATACCGTACATTATCATTATCAATATAATACTTACTCACATCAATGTTCAAAAAGTTCAAACCATTTTCCTATAGATTAATCAACAGTGGTTCTATGATGTAATAAAAAAACCAAACCTGTAACATAAGTGTCCGTGGCCTACTGGACAAGACAGCAGTCAACGGATCCAGCGGCCAGGGTTCAATTCACAATAAAACTTATTTTTTTTTTAAATTCGTTTAAACTTATATATAAAATATTGATAAAACCTAGAATTTACAATTCTTCATCTCACACAAGTAAATTAAGAACTTGGACACTCTGTGAAATCCTCGCAAATAATGTAGTGTACAACTTAATTCATTTAAGGTACCTCAGTGGATCAATACTTACACTTTTCAAAACACTACGTCACTATTAAACGATTTGGCTGAAAACCATCATAGCACAGTGGCTATCGTATCGGGTTTTTAAACCGCAGGTCATAACTTTCGTTTATATTTTCTGAATTAATTTTTGAAAGTCATCATTCTTACCCAAAATTGCATATTTTTTCGTCCATTTGACTGACATACATGTAGTTCTTATGTAGCATGTTATCTATATTAGTCAAGTAATTTTCTGCTGATTTATTACACTGGTTCAAGGTGCAGTTCCCACCTTTATGTCCGTGGAGATATGATTAATTTTTCTGTACTGTTTGAACATCAAATGATTTAATTTGCTTCTTTTTACCTATGTGTACTAATTTATAAATAAATAAAACTAGAGTTTTTTAGACATATCTTTTTTAAATGAAAGAGATAGAATTACTGTGGTAATCAACTCATATAACAATAAAGTCATTGCAAATATGAGAAAGCAGTTTTTAATTTCTTTGATTTTTTTTTCAGTTAGGCTGGTCAAATTTAAAGAGCTGAAACATTCAATTTTACAATGAAATGAAAACTGTTTGATTATGTAACGAATCAAAAAGTGTGATTTTGGGAAGAGTTGATAGTTATTTTAACAATTCAATTTAACTTAAAGAAAAAATCGAGCTTGTGACAATATTATATGCGATTCGTATCATCTTTTATTGTTACAGGTGCTTAGTAATATGCTTTTTCGAAAAATATTAAATAGTCATTTCAAAACGTGGCAATTGGGTTCGTTGTTTATAATATGATATATTAATAACACTAGCTGACTAGATAGTTATATTAAGGTCAAGATCTAATTAATGATTCCATAGTGTCTTTCTGGAGCTATAATCATCATGAATTCATAATTGATTTAAGGACGACGGACCAAATTCCCCCTGCGCAGATATATTTCGCACCTAAAAGAAGTGATTGTTACGAAAATCGAATTCTCAATATTACGTCAAAATCACTAAATCTTTTATCGCTTATGACACAATATATAGCTATTCTACGTCATCAATACACACTTTCTGTAGTGCATGTAGTGGCTGACCTTGTTGTAATTTAACATACTGAAATACGCTTTTCAACATAATATATTTACATTTGCAAATATGCTTCCTTATATAAACCTATATAATAGTGAAAAAAGTCTGTGTTATCTTTTTCATGACGTCACAATGATAATCGCACGCACTTATCGTTTGACGATTGCATTATTGTAACGAAAAAAACACCGTTATATTTATGTTTCTGAACGATTTGAAATATAAGTAATAAACAGCAATGTTAAAAAGTTTACCGGGATATGAACTTGGTTGGTACAGTGCTGCTATCGTGGATGTTAACAAAACAATCCTATCCTTAGGCTATCATATATCCTGTATCCTGCATCCTATCCTGCAAAGAAAGCTTTATCCTATCATATCCTATCCCATAACATCTATATTTAGGAATAAGAGTTCCATAAAACGAAATTTTAGAATATTATCATTTTATTAACAAACTATCGACAAAAGTATAAATCAAATTGTCAAATAATACATAAAACCGAAACTCTCTAGAACGAGGGAATGTATTTACCTGTGCATCGGTGATATTAAATCGTATGCGGAGTGTACTCAGTTACGTAAACAAACAGGTAAGCTATTACATTTTTGTTTTTATTAGATATCTGTATTATAATGATTAGAAAAGAGATAAAGAACTTTTATTTATTGCTTAAACAAACATTTTAATAAAATTCTTTTCCTTATCATATAGTGAAATAATCGATTCGGGAAATTATTACTTTATGAGTCATTATAAATATCGCAGTTGTTGTTATATCATTTGAATTTATTGTTAAAATATAAATTCTTTCGCATTTATAGTTAACTTGCATTTCTTAATCTGGTTTGTTCAGTTTATTATCGGACCTTATACGTCCTTGTGATCGGACATGGAAGACATTATATGATACGTGAAAAGTACACACACACAACGTCCGTTTCTTGTTTAGATACTTGTATATTTATATATTGTTCATCGATTGAATTTTTCTGTTTTATACTGTTGAAGTCTTTAAATAAAGCAATAAAACCTTTATTTATGTAGTAATTTTACGCTGCATTGTACAACCTAAAACTTTCATACTAACTGCATAATTACGCTATTTTCGAATTGACAAAAATGTAGCGCACATCAATTTTCTTTACCGTTTTGTAAATGTATTACATTAATATTCACTCTTAAATGTTTTACTTTGTTTTACAAATAAAATCGATGTTGTAAATGTATTTCAAAATTAACTTTCGTTTTGCAAAATCACTCTAAAATATATACTCGAATCTGATTGGCTACTTGATGCAGGATATGATAGGATAGGATAGGATTTGACTTCGGTATTTCGATCATGTATCGTGCATTCTGTATCCTATCCTATCCTTGTCAACTTTCACGATAGCAGCACTGTACATGATCAGATTTTCTGAGAAGCCCTTCGGGTTTCACAGGATTTGATCACGTGACCACCAAAGTTCATATCCCGGTAAACTTTTTAACTTGCTGTTTATTTCTTAATTAACATGCACAAATTTCTTTACGGGATGTCACCCTACTGGAGTTAGTTTTATATTAGTCAAGTTAATTATAACCATCTATATATATTAGTTACCAGGGTTTAAGCTAGTGAACAAATCATTTATATTTTGATCTGCTTCAATACTCGTATTGAAATTAGAACAAAACTATCCCTGTCCCTGTCCTTAAATTTTGATTTCATCATTAAAAAATGCACACTCTAATAGTTGTTTTGTTTCATAAATCAACCTCAAACTGATGTACCTAACCTTTTTCTTAGAGTTTGCGCAGTACTTCTAGATCTCATGAAAAATAATGACACACCGCACTTTGGCACATGCCCCTGTAAAACCAAAGTCGATGAAATGGTAATTTTTTTTACATAATAATAATTCAAAATCATCATATAAGTATCATATTTCAATTTGGATAGAAAATCTATTATAGAATTGTCTTCTTAATTTTTTATTTCTTTCTTTTTTATTTTGTCTCTCACAAGTACGCCTTTTCCCCTTTATGTTCAATTGAAAAAGAGAATTAATGCAAACAGTTTTTGAAATGGTCCCTACTAAAAGTCCAATTCCCTACTAAAAGTCCTACTAAAAGACCCAATTCACTTCAGTCTACAATTGTGATTTTCATGAAAATTTTATACGAAGTAGAGTTACTAAAGATATATCAAAATCAATCAAAAAATAGCATAAATGTTATTTTTTGATTGATTCTGATATATCTTTAGTAACTCTACTTCGTATAAAATTTTCATGAAAATCACAATTGTAGACTGAAGTGAATTGGGTCCGTCCTCCTTTATAAATCTTTTCCTCGTACTTTCTGGCTTTAAATGAATTCAGTGAAGAATGAAACAATTTATAAACATTCTATATTAAATTATGGGAAAAGCAATCCCGATACCTATATTCATTTTGACATCATTTTTAAGAGGATGTCAAAAGCTTGTTTATGCCGCTTTTGGACAGACTTTAGATACTCTAGATATATTTTCCGAGTTAAAAATGAACAAAACCTTTAAGATGTTTTACTGATTTTCTTCAAAAGTCATAGAAAATAATAGTTTAAAACATAATTGGTAGGTGCATTTCTATAAATTCGTTCTACTAATCACTAATTATTTTGTAATCTTCCTGCTTGTTCATAAAATCAGATAAAATCTTATCAATAAAAAAATTCGATCCTTTTGCATTTATTACTTCAGGATAGAACTAATATCTGATAGTTACATGTACATGTAAGTAGTAAGTAGCAGGTCCTGTAAATTTCTTTTATAGATGTCAAAATGGAGTTACACTTAATCCTATACGCATACATGTAACCCATATCAAGATTGACTGTGAATACATGTAAAATACGTTTGTGAATACAGCAAAACTCGTTATAGCCGTAATTCGCTATACGGTTATAACGAATTCGTAAAAAATTTTATAGCGAATTCGTTATGAAATAATCGGCTAACAGTTTTCCACACTATCGTAAGTTATGAAATTAGTATTACCGTCATTTACAAAAAATGTTAATATAATCATTTCATTTCAATTTTTAAAAAAATTCCGTGTACTATTTGAATTTGAGTATTTTATATATGCGTCTTAAAATTACATGTATCTTCAATGAAATCAGAAATGGAAAAAAATTCGTTATAAAAATGATAAAATACGTTAAAATTTTGCCAGCGGGGGTCTTAAAATTACTTCGTTATAGCCGTAAATTCGTTATAGCCGTGTTCGTTATATACATCAATTTTTTATAGGTTTATATAAGAAATTTGCCGGGACATGAATAATAATTCGTTATAGCCGTAAATTCGCTATATCCGTGTTCGTTATATTCAAGTTTTGCTGTACTATGTTCACATTATCAAAACAGGGACGTTGGTATTGTCAATGATTTCAGAGAGAGAGAGAGAGAGAGAGAGAGAGAGAGAGAGAGAGAGAGAGAGAGAGAGAGAGAGAGAGATGAGAGAGAGAGATTCATTCGGAATATTAATCTGAAGCAAGTCAAAAGACCTAAAGTAACGAAAATGTGGCCTATTGCGCGCCACGTTAACTTAAGAATATTATTTGTTATTGGAATGTAAAAAAAAAATATATTGTTTTAACGAATCTGTTAAACGGAGAATTGCAGTGTCTACTTGTATGCTATGTTAATGAAATGTGCTACATGTGTTATTGCTATGGTTGTTGGACAAAAATCATTAAAGAAAAAAATTAAACAAAACAACACTTAAACAAAAAAAAAATCAATAAATAAAATCGTATCATAGTCATCTGCTTATTTAATTTAAACGCTGATCAATATTGATCAGTCGCCATAACTAATTTAATATTCGAAAATACAATACTATTCGAATCTGCATTTTTAAATCAGACATTTCATTAGATATCATTACTAATGTCCTGATAATTCTCTATTGTATATCTTTTCCTAAAATCAATTAATCAACACCATAATACAAAACACGTTGTTGAAATTACTGCATCAGATGTTTTCTTGTTTTATTATCATCCGTTGATAGGCAATTTGTGTCAATGAGAAAACAAACTATTTGACATTGAAAAAGACATAAATCACAAATTTCGTTATATAATCATTAATACTAATGAATGGTCTGTTTCTCTCAATGCATTGATGATCACGTACTGAAACATATTTTATGATATGAGCTTTTTTTTTTAACCGAGATAATCGCATAATTTCATACCACATTTGAGGAGTGCATGTCTACACTCAAATGGATTTTCATGTTTTACAGAGTTGGTTTTTGCTTAGTACTATCTTCCATGTTTGGGGTAAGTAAACTTAAAAATAGTTCATTTGTTTTGTTATGGTACATGATTGTACGTTTTACAACAAAAACTTTATCAGTAAGATAAAATAGAATTTTTAAAAAAATAATAAAACGTAAAACTCCTAAAAATATACATTTTAAATACAAATTAATGCGGTATTATTTTGTCGAAGTTTGACTTTTCCACATCGACATCCTTTTGCATCCTTATTCTTTTGCCTAACATTAGAATTATATTATTATATACAGCAGGCAAACTAAATCAAAAGCTGCTAAAAGTTACATTTTATGTTTTGGTGAAACTAATACGATATTCCATTTTGATGAACACCACAAAATGATCTGTACTTGTCATTTATTGTCAGTTAATGCAAATTAATGAATTAAAGTCATTTTTGTTTCCTCTCTTATACCCAGTTCTAAAACAATTAATGAATCCTCCATGCAAAAGCTATCGATTTTTTAAGAATAAATTTAACTATTATTTTAATTTGAAGTCATTTAAGCATCATTTTTTATAGTTAAAATTCATTGGAAACATATGCATCCTCTTTAAGTATTATGTATGGGGAAGTCAAACGTAAAAAAGTATTGTGATATTTGTGCATCAGATACATGTAAAAAGAAAGATTTTAGCACAAAAATCAATTAAATTTATATGTGTTTACAGTACATACATGTACAAGTGTACTGTATACATGGATTTTTATAATTTGAGAAAAAAGAGATCATTTATGAGATCATTTCATAAATTGATTTAACTAAGGACTTTAACGAAAATTAATTGAAATTGATACTTTAACGAATTTTAACAAAGGATGTTTACAGTTTGTCTTTTCTTGAAAATTTGTTTTACAAATAATACAGAAATCAACCCCCTAAAAAAACAAAAAGACTTACTTTACATTACTTTACACAAAATTACCTGGAAAATGTTAAAACATTTTTGGCTTCTTCTCCAGAACCAGTGCTCCAAGTTCAACGAAACTTTGTATCATTAAGTGCGGGAAATTAGTTTAATTGAAGGACCACATACTCTTTCAAGGGGAGATAATTAAGGTATTGTAGAAAATGTGTAGGTAATCTACTCAAAACAAGTTAGCTAGAAAAGCTGAAACTTTTGTGAAAGCACCCCCAGGTAGTGTAGATTCAAGTGTGTTCAAATCATGATCCCCGGGGATATGGTGGAACTGTATGTGCAATGTGGATCAAAATTTTACATAGAAATAAGTAAAGAAAGTCTTAGGATAATTTGCCAGGATTGATGTAACTTGTGTTAAATCATCCCAAGTTAGTGGAAATTCAAGTTTATTCAAATAATGAGCCCTAGTGGTAGGGTGGGCCCCCATGAGGGGTCAATCATGATCATGATCCCCGGAGGTCGCTGGGGCTACAAAGGAGGCGGAAGAATGTAAAATATTTATATTGGAATATATAAAGAACAATTTTTTTTAAAATATTTTTCTCAAAAACCAAGTTATATTACTTTAAAATTTTCCGGTAATAAATAGGGCTGTATGTTTACCATAAAAATATCTAAAGAAAAATTAGACAACCTTTTTTATACAAGCATCGATTCTTCTTCATTGTCATGATTTTTTTTGCATGACTCCATAAAGATAATCGTGGTATGGCTATTGAAGCCCAGGTTAGCACTGTGACCCATAGACATCTGTTAAACTTGCCCCTTTTTGTTTGATTGATTATGTTTTGCATTCTTTTTTATGTATTTTTTTTTTATTTTGTATTAATTTTTTAGGGTGGTTCAGCTTCTTGCTTAAACATGTGGCATTCGTCATTTAACTGATTGTTACTTAAATGTCTGGAAAGATGGATGACAAAATTGCATGTAGATACTTTCAATACGACAGTTTCATATAAACTTACGATAAGGTTACAGTCATTATATGTAAAAAAAATTTAAAGGAATTGAAGGGTTTTTTTGTGCATCAAACATGGAATTGTATTTTATTAAACAGATCCTCTTTATTGATAGAGTTTGAGGAAAATAATCAACATGATAAATAAAATCTGAAATGTTATTCAAATATACGTTTTATATAGATTCGTTCGTTTAGAATCACCAGACACATGTAAATATTACATATTAAACGTATTCTTGTGTTATCCATATAATTACATTACACAAACATTAAATTTATTAATGAGTTTTTAACTATCTAGCTGTTTCTAACTTATAAATGTCTTTAATATATAAAAAATCTAATTTAAGCCGTCATACAGGTTACACATTTTTTGAAACTCCTTTTCTCTATTTCACAGTCAGGTTTTTTACACTTCTCAATGTATGGCATCAAACGCGAAATGATGAACGTACTTATATCGAATACCAACGAAGTGGAAGATTGACAGGAAACGTGTAACTTCACCATATTTCTACAGAACACTAACGGTCTAAGCGACGGGCAGGAGATCAGAATTGTGGCTCAATTAGAATTGGAGAAATCTTTCTCGGATAGTAACATGACTATCGAAAGACGAGTTACTTATTACGCCAGAACTACAATTTTGGTGATTTTTTAATTGTGATAAGTTTATTTCACTTTCATGTTTATGGGTTTTTTGAATAAATAAATTTAAATTCTTTAATTATACGAAACAAATTCGTTGCTTACCTATAAACTTCATTTTATCACACACACACACACACACACACACACACACACACACACACACATATATATATATATATATATATATATATATATATATATATATATATATATATATATATAGACATTTCTTTTAGGAAAACAATAAAACAACTTCTTGTGAACAAATAGCCCTCGTATAATGGTTGTCATATCAGATGTATCTGATCGGCCCTACACGTTTGTCGACTCCTTCTTCATTAATCTGTCCAGATTTGGTTCCAACTATTTCCTGTAAGTATATATAATCGTCCGTTTTATCGATTATCTGCCACACATATTCAGTGGTTCTGGCAAGAACATCTCATGTACGTATAATATTTACACACTCTTATTGGGAAAAATTTGCTTTCAAATTGATCACTTTTTAATCTTACGATGCTTTTATAAATCATCAACGTAATTAAATAATTATAAACAACATGCCTATACTAGTTTTTCTTCGAAAACTTTTAATTTCTTCACATTCATCGTTTTTCTTAGCTTTTACTGGAATGATTTGTTATTCCTGTGACAGACATGCAGTGGCATACATGCTGTTTTTCAATATTAAAAAAAAAGAAATTCAATTTTTGTGTCCCCAGGGTCCACAGGCTGATTTTAAGCTCAGAAAATGCAGTCATATGGTTTTAAACAACAAGGCTTTGAAACTAACATTTCCTCAAGACTGGATAAATCGAGGTAATTATTTAGCTATATATAAATTTTATCTATATAAGATAAAATTTCTGTTGTAAATTTACAAACGTAAAATGGGAACATGATGTGCTGACACATTTTTATGACGTATAGTAAGATGATGCGAACTTATCATTGAGCCAAAACAATGGAAATTGGCCAATATTATGCAGGAAAGCACGAAATGTAGAAAAATATGAATGTCACTGACAAAAATGTATATTTGTATAATTGTAAATTTAGTTTAACCTTTTAAGTTGGTTTTAAATTTAGCAGACTACTACACTGAAGAGACAACGGAAGCAGATCTTTTGGAGTTTTTGTCATCAGTGACCCTTACCGAGTCAGCCACCGTTGGTGTCAATTACACCTTTAGGATTCAAGTTTTGCTCAATGAAATTTCTTTTTGGAATACAACCGTTCGTTTGACTCCAAAGGAAACATTAGCTAACGTAAGATATTAAACACAAGAAATAGAATTACATAAAGATGTTTATCTTTTTTTTTTATTATTAACAAGAAATGCAATGGGTATTGTTCCCCTGAAGAAATTATTTCCTAATTACTACATGAATACTTCTGCTTAGTATTCATTTACAAAATAGAACTTGCTACCGACGAAATAACGTCCCCACGAACCAGGAAAAGTATATATTTTTATAACTTAAAAATTGCATCTAAAAGTTTTAAGCATATATGATGGCTAGTTTTAGCCTCCTTAAGTACAATGTGCAATGATCTTCCCTGTATTACATGTATGGCTCTTTTTATATTTAAGGGTACGTCACGATATCACATTGATGTGTACAAAACTTCTGAGGATGAACGTACTCCTTTCGGTGAAATTTCGGTATTCCTTAAAGTAACAACTTCAGAACTTTATTCAAACACCCTACGTCTTAAGACTTACAGAAAATAAAGATCCTGCGGTAGTTATAAAAAGAATTGTATCCGATTCATCGTCTTATGATATGTTGTGCAACACGATCATTGTGGACTATCAAAATGGTACCTCTGGCATTCGAAATATATCAATTGTAACATTGACCTTTCTGAATACAGCTGACGACAGTCCTGGAAGTACAACTTACCGTATAATACTTGGTATGGACTTAGCATTTGCATCTGTAGGAGACATTCATTTGTTAATAGTAGAAACAGATCAAACGGTGTTTGAAGAACAGGTTCTACTTAACAAGCCACTGATTTTTGAGGATCAAAATGGTAATGTTTCTTCAAATATTGACAAAGTGCTGGACAGAATAAATGAGTCTTGTGTTCCCATTCCGTAACAGGGAGATAAACCACCAGTGCTGTTGATGAAACTATATACAGCATGGCTTAAGATTTACCCTTCAGCGTTCAATATCACTGTAGTTGGTGAATTTATTTCTTGCAGAAGACATGGAATGAAACTTTTACAGGTATTTTACATGTAACAATATTATGTTTATCCTTGTAAAAAAAAATATACATTTTGGAAATGTTTTTCTTTCAGTTATTTGTGATTCATTTAAAAAAAATGAAATTATGAATTAAATTCATGCAATATTTATGCAATATCTACATCAAACATTGTTTAGAAAATATGGAAGTATAATGTTAATATTGTTTGTGGGTTTTTTTTTTTTTGCATATCAAATATGCAACAAATGCTGTTGTTTAAAGTGGTATATTTCATTTATTTATGTTATAGGCATATTAATCACTTCATATAAGACCATATTCCGATGTTATCATATGTTTACATGAACACACGAACAAACTCTATAAAAAGTAATAGTAATCGTAAAATATGATGCATACTATCTCATTTTATTTATGATAAAGTGAACGCATTGTTGTAGAAAACAAGAAACATTTTAGCTTATCCTACATGAAATTATAAATAAGTTGTTCGGGTTTAGTGCTCATCAGTTTATCCGTATGTCCACTTGTCTGTTCGTCCGCCAGACTGCCTGTCTGAAAGTCCTTCACATTTTTGAATTCTCGAAAACTCCGCCATATTTAACTCGCAGTATCTTTGCACAAAAAAAACTTAGAATGTAATAAAAACAATAAGCATTAAAAAATACACTTACTTTTGTTTTAAGTAAAAAACATTGTGGCAATAGTTGCATAGCGGCTTACTAGTTATCATATATCCCTGTTATTGATCTAAAACTAAAACTAAGGATCATGTATGAAAAAGTGTGCTTCCGTCAGACGATATCGTTTCAAGATATCGGTGAATGTTGTTGCCTGATGACCTTTGGTTCGCTTTTTTATCATTTAAAAATACTGTTTCCCTAAAAAAAAATTGTCTCATTGTCAAGGTGGCGTATCCCAGTGGTATGCGAACGTCCAGTTTAGAAAACGGATTTAACGACAAGATGAACTTCTGTGACATGCTGTCGGAGATCTCGATACTCAACAGGTTGGAATGTAATTTTACTTGACACTGTCAAAGTATTACTGAATGCAATGAAGTACTGACATTCATGGCTAACGTACAGAGCATAGCAACGTGGAAATTATGTGAATTAATTGCAAGTAATGTCGTGTAATCGTTCTCCACATTAACCTTACGTGTTAATTTGTTTTAATCAAAAGCAAGGTACCTTTTGGTACAAATTATTTTTTTTGTAGTATGCCTATTGAATGTCATGATTATATAATACTTTATTCAAAATAATTATTTTGTTTATAAGACATTGCTCCTATTATTTACGTAGCTGTTACGTATTTTACGTAGCGGTTCACTATATGCAAAGTGTTAACGTACTTCATACAGCACTGTATTGTTTATTATATGTAATTAATATATTCATAATAAAAAAATGTCTGAACGGTGGTATTTTTATTGTTTTAAATTCCTAATTTCTTCCGTCGAATTGAATTTTTCAGATTATCAACAAATTAGGTATTACTACATTCACAGTAAACATCCTACTCTGATGATTTAAAGAAACAATAATTACATGGTTGATTTCTAGCTCTCAAATTGGCTGATATCCAGAAGTTTAGGAAAATTAAACGTTATATTCACCTGCACATGACGTAGAAGGTCAATATAACTTTTTTTTCTACATAAGACTAAAAATAGAATAGCCAGTGAAATATCGCGTTTCTCTTAATGTTTGGCTATGTCTTCAAACTGAAATAGTCGCTTAACAAATTTGATATTGTTGTATCAATTCGTCCCTGAATCATTTAATAAAACTAGAAACCAGCTTGTTGCAAAGCAACGACTAGGTTTTCCGTCGCAGCTGCGTCATACTTAGACCCTTAGTAAACGAGACAAATGTTTTCTATATACATAACAATTTATTTCTTGGGGATCTGTTTGTGAAATACAATTGCTCTCGAGTCATATACTTGTACATTAAAGTTGATTGATATACTACCGATTTGTTGTGTTATTATATTCCTAATATTGCATAAAGCGTAATTAGGCTTATACTTGCAGATTCAGTCTTAGATGGGACGTGAATAATGTCTTTGGCATAGAGTTTTAGCTCATGGGGCATAAGTCCTTTTTTATCAATTGTTTTGGAATCTTCCGGAACTTAATATGAAATGTTTATCGATCGTTTTTTGTTTGCGTATAAATCTTGTAAACCCTTTAGAATGCATTCTCAAAAATGTTATATATCGTCTTTTTCGTATTAAATGTGTAAACATTTCGGTACCATTTCGTTATTTCTAAAGCAGCATCACTTGATTGGATCTATTAACATCACAACGCTAAGGTTGACCAAAACCCCGATATCAAAACCAAATTTGAAACGGTTAACAGCGACACCATCTATGCTGAAGGGACGTTCGACATGGAGTGGGGTACAGGACTGGACGTCAATGCCACCTTACATACCGATCCGAAAAAGTGGCCTGGTGAAAACAAACTTGGGAAAATTTATCAAAAGATTGCTCATAAATTCGGCAGAAAACTCCGCAGTGCTTCCGTCCCGCGTACGAAAGGAGCGGCAAATGAGAGATAGCCCAACATTGAGGAACTGCTGAAAGATGTGCGAAATGACAAGAAAGGCAAGAGAAATGACAAGGGCGGTGCCCGTAAGTAAGTAAACGCCCACAAACTCTTAACAACACATGGACAATTGCTCTTTAAAACTGTACTCTCTAAATGTTAGAGGTTTAAATACTTACAAAAAGAGAACAACACTTTTTGATTGGTTAAAAGATGTTAAATATGATATTATTTTTCTGCAAGAAACTCATTTTGTAAAACAACAAGAATCTTATTTTAATTCACGATGGTTTGGAGAAATAGTGCATTGTTTTTCAGAATCTGTACATAGTAGAGGTGTATCAATTTTGTTAAAAAAGAATAGTAAAATAGAGATTATAAACCATTATAAATCTGTAGACGGTAGACGACTATTAATTAACATAAAGTATAATAATAAAAAATTGACTTTAGTAAATGTCTATGCGCCTAATAATGAGAAAGATAGGATTGATTTTTTCAAAAGAGTAATTACATGGATTAATCAAAATGCGATAAATTTAGACAATGTAATACTTTGTGGAGACTTTAACTGTCAAATAGATACAAATAATAATGATAAAAGCGTTAGTGTCTTAAAGAAAATTTTGAAAACATTTTGTTTTAAAGATTGCTGGTTATCAAGTGGGAAAACTTACAAACAAGGTTTAACATGGTGTAATGGGAGTAATGTCCCTCAAAGTAGGATTGATTATGTATTTACTTCAGAACAATTAGCATTCCCAATAAATAATATTTTTCTAAGAAAGGCACCAAACATAGACAATAATAGGTTTACGGATCACTTGGGTATATTTCTTGAACTTTATACTTGTGAATATCCACGGGGAGCTGGATATTGGAAGCTAAATAACTCGCTTTTAGAAAACATAACTTTTTGTACAAAAATAAAATCTTTTATACGCGAGGAAGCGCAAACACTTGAAAAGGAAGACCCAATATGTAAATGGGAATATGTTAAAATAAATATCAAATTTTTTGTATAAATTATTCAAAACAACTAGGTAAATATAAGAAAAATCGAATCAAATTTATTGAAGAACAAATAAAGCAATTAGAATCAAAAGTTTTTTCAGAAATAAATATGACCTATAAACGATTGCTAGAAAAAGAAGTGATGATTTTTACGCCGAGAAATGTAGTGGCGCATTTGTACGATCCAGATCTGTATGGATAGAAAAAGGAGAAAAATGTTCATCCTATTTCCTAAATCTTGAAAGAAAGCAACAAACGACAAATACAATCAATAAAATAAAAGATAATAATCAAATAGAACACTCGGACAATAAAGGAATTATGGACTGTCTTATAAACTTCTATGAAACACTATATAAAAGCAAAAGTATAAGTGATGACGCTATTAAAAAAATATAAAATGCGAAAAAATCACAGAAAATGAAAAAAGAGAATGTGATGAACTGCCTACCATGCGCGAATGTGAAACAGCGATAAAATGTATGAAAAATAATAAATCTCCTGGACAAGATGGACTAACGGCAGAATTTTATAAAATGTTTTGGAATGATTTAAAAGACATTTATTATGCATCTCTTCTTAAAAGCATTGAAATTGGAATCCTACCATTCTCTCAGCGAAATGCCGTTTTATCTCTAGTGTTTAAAAAAGGAGAAAATGACAATTTAAAAAACTATAGACCTTTAAGCTTAACTAATGTTGATTACAAAATATTTGCACATGTTTTAGCCTTACGATTACAAAATGTAGCTGGTAAAATTATAAATCGTGAACAAAGTGCATATATTAAAGGCCGATACATAGGCGAAAACGCGCGATTGATTTTAGATGTCTTTGAATATTACGTACATAATGATTTGGACGGAATATTACTATTCCTAGATTTTGAAAAAGCGTTCGACTCCATAGAATACAATTTTATGTTTAAAACTTTAGAAAAGTTCAACTTTGGCTCTAAATTTATCGGAATGATAAAAACACTTTACAATAAGCCCACATTTAAACTAAAAAACAATGGATGGATGTCAAAACCCTGTACAATGCAAAGGGGAATACGTCAAGGCTGTCCGGTTTCTGCGTTATTATTTATACTTGTTCTAGAAATATTAGCCGTTCGGATAAAAAAGGATAATGAAATCAAAGGGCTATCCTTTCAAAAAAATTACGCGACCGACGATAGCATTAAAATGATTCAACATGCAGATGATTGCACAAGTATGGTAAAAGATATTAAATCCTTGACCAAAGTATTAAAAACAATTTCAGAATTCTCTAGAGTTGCCGGACCAAAACTGAATATAGAAAAAACAGAATGTCTATTAACTGGCTCACTTGTAAATGAATACGCGGAAGAAACTTATATAAGAGGTGTAAGAATTACAAAATCGTGCATTAAATCTTTAGGCATCTATATGGGACATGATAAAAGCGAATGTTATGAGAAAAACTGGACAAGTAAACTTGAAAAACTTGAAAGAAATCTAAGTGTTTGGAAAAAAAGAAATCTTACAATATTTGGAAAATGTACAATTATAAATACCTTAGCTATTTCAAAGATATTATACAATGCTAATATTTTACAAAACCCAGATGTTGAATTTTTTAAAAATGTTTCAAAATTAATATATAATTTTTTGTGGAAAAAACGAGACAGAATAAAGAGAAACACGTTAATTGGAAAAATTGAACAGGGTGGTATTGAGATAATCGATGTAGAGAGTAAATTTTACGCTGCTAAAGCGTCATGGTTAGAGAGGATAGTAAATCCAGAATGTACTACACATAGAACACTAAATGATATTTTGCAACAACACAATATTACAGTGTTTGGTATTATTAAAACCAATGAGTGTAATCCAAACAATTCCGATTTTTTTGAAATGATAAAGCTACCTCAGTTCTACCGAAATGTATTTAATGCCTTTAATAGTTGTAAAATACAAAAATCGGTTGGTAGTTTAACAAGAGATGAGTTTTTAAGCCAATTTTTATGGAATAACAAACTTTTTTCAATACGATTCAAAGCCACTATGTTTTTATAACTGGCTTAGGTGTGGCATATTATATGTTAATTTTAATGAAACGGGGGAAATGTATGATATAACATATTTTTCAAACAAATTAGTTAAAAAGAACAATATCATTTGTGAATATCTTGTTAAAAAGAGCTGTTAAATCCTTTAGACAAAAATTTGATTGTTCATATGCAAAGCACGTAAATATAAAAAATGATGTACATGTTCTTTTTAAAAATCATGTTACAAAATCTTTAAGATCTACAAAAAGCAATTTTTACTACTCAATATTCATTGATAATAAATTTCAAAAATATATCCAAGAAAATAAATGGAAGCGAATATTCAACATTAAGGAAGGGTATACATGTATATGGAAAAATGTATATGTGTCCAAAATAAAGAATATGTATGAGAAAAGAATAGCAGAATTTAACTACAAACTGTTAAATGATATATTAAATAATAATGTATATGTGAGTAAATGGAATAAAGATGTATCACCATTATGTACCTTTTGTAAGCTTAAAGAAGACATAAAACATTTGCTAAATGATTGTGAAATTGTCAAACCTATTTGGAAAAAAACTAGTTCCTTTCTTAAGTTTACTGTTACTTGGAAAATTATTGTACTTGGATTTTACAATGAAGTCAACGAAAAAACATTGGTTTTAAACAATTTTATAGCTTTTGTTGCATATACAATATACAAATATAAGATGAAATGTAGATTTGATGATGAAACAATGTCAAAGAAAAACATTCTTTATGTATTAAAAGGTAAATTGAATGTCCAAAACACTGTTTTAAGAAAGATTGATTATATAAGAAATAATATTTATCAAGATTTTTGTGATTTTTTGTAAAATTTGAGGATAGTTAACTTGTTGAAACTTTATGTGATAAATGTTGATGTGAAAATATGTCATTGATTTTAATAAAAGATAAAAAAAAAATCACAGTTGTTGTAATTTGTTTCCTATAATACTAAAGTAGAGACATTTGTTGTGTAACTTTTGTTTGGACCCCTCTCAGTTTTCTTTGAACATCATTGTACTAATTTTTGTGCATATTTGTCATAATATCAATACTATGATATCAGTGTAAAAAGGATAGAGAATCTCTCTCTCTCTCTCTCTCTCTCTCTCTCTCTCTCTCTCTCTCTCTCTCTCTCTCTCTCTCTCTCTCTCTGTGTGTGTGTGTGTGTGTGTGTGTGTGTGTAATAGAAACATATCTTTGTTGATATTGCAGTTTGCTGATTGACACGTGCAGCTGCTTTTTACAAGATTTAAAAAAAAATAATAAAAATAAAGGACAAACAACAAAAAAAGAGAGATTTTATACTAAACAAACAATGTTTAACATACACCAACTACGGTTTACAGATGTGAAATATAGATTAACTAAAGTTTCACAGATGATAAACTTGATATATCGACTTTTAACGATAGCCTACGAACTCTAAACTATAGTTATATGGCACGCCAATTTCACAAAAATGAGTAAATCATAGTTTCACAATCGATAAACTAGGTTTAACGGTAAATGTTATTAGTCATAGTTTCAAACTCGTGAAACTATATAATTTAATAAATAATCAATAAACTTTGTTTTGCAATTGCAAATGATTGTTTTCAATGTTGATTATAGTTTTACACTTTCAAAACATAGATAGTTTACATCCTATTGTATTGACTGTGAAGCAAAGATGAACTCATTTTTGAGAAAATGGTTTGCCAAACAAGTCCATTTGGTTAATTTTGAATAGAACAAAACTTTCTCTTTTTTGTTTATCTACGTAATAAATGGATATGGAAAACATAACATAATTTGTAATTAAGCAGTTACTGTAGTCATTATCATACTTCATTTTAACGTTAATAATATGAAAGAAAATTATCATGTTGTATCATGTTAAACATGTAAATAATAATTATTAAAGTTTGTATGTATATTTAATATTAATCTTGGTATACGTGTATGTATCTTAGACTACTCATATCGAGAATATACGTAAAAATAATTAGCGGTTACATGAAGGTTAAAGAAGCATATGGAAAATTTAGCATCTTATTTTTTCTGTAAAATACAAAATCGTAAAATTTAGAAACTTTTTTGAATCAGAGCTACAGTACCCGCAACGTTATTTTTTACAAAATAAACGATAGGATAGGATTCACGCACGATAGAACAGTATACACTCACGATAGGATAGGATTGACGCACGATAGAACAGTATACACGCACGATAGGAAAGGATTGATACACAATAGGAAAGGATAAACAATGTTCATGATAAACGTATAATCGTTTTAAACAATCTTTAGAGATAACCTGATTATGGCATAATTTGGAAAAGAACACGTACGAATAAAGATGTGCGTGGAATTTCGTTTTATTAACAATTGCCGAGTTTTTTTATCATCGCTGCATCATTTATAGACTGTATAAAAATGACCAGTTAATTTTTTTTAACAAGAACCATTAGCTGAAATGTTAATAAACTTCCTGTATTGTTAATATTGCTTTCATCACCGAACACCCTAGCCGATCGCCGCGAATATTGAAGCTCGAGATCAAATCACACAGATATTAGCGGGTTCATGCAATTATAAAAATCCAACTCTTGTTTTAAGTAAATATAAAATCTATCATAAATACATTTTTTTGGTATAAGAAAATGATGCATTAAAAACGAATTATATACCATACAAGTTAAATATAAATATGGATGCAGATAAACATCCCGCCTACGATTTGTTAACATAAAAAATGATTGTTTTCATTACCACACCCTAGCCGATTGCCGAGAACATTTCAGCCCATAATCAATTATCACACGGAAAACAACGGATTCAATTAAAATACAACTCTCGTTGTAATTAAATATAAATTATATCATAAATACTTTTGTTTCTGTAAACTATGATGCATAAAAAACGAATAATATTGCATACAAGTTAATGTCTACGCAGGTATACACTTCGCGTACGATTTAATATATTCGATATACAGGTAAATATGTTACCTTGTTCCTAAGAACTTCGATAGTTTACATTATTTTTTATATTTCCAGTTCGTACAGATATGATTTACATGTAATATTGGTTAATTTTGATCTAAAATATTAAGAAATAAGTATCATGATTAAATGCTAGATAGGATTTTACAACTCTTGTTCGATAAATGTTCGTATACCGCGCACTGAACGACTTGCAACTTTGAAATAAATTTACTTGCTTATGAAAAAGCACGAAACGATAAACACGATAGGATAAACACAAAAACTGTTCAAATTGAACGATAAACCTAATAGGATTAACGCAAGATAGGATAGGATTAACGCACGATAGAACAGTATAAACGTACGATACGATAGCATTAACGCACAATAGAACAATATACACGCACGATACGATAGGATTGATACACGATAGGATAGGATTGTAAAAAATAACGTTGCGGGTGCTGTATAACTTTGCGGGTAGGTTAAGGCAACTCCGAGTTTAATGACCGTCCATATTATGATCAATTTCAATTTTTTTTATGAACACAGTGCTGAGTAGTAATATCAATGAATGTGTTCGACAAGATATTATTTTTCTACTTCGAAATTGAGTCGATCTTTGAAGCTGCCGCACCATAGTATCACGTGACAGTTTAAAATAGATCACTTTTTTATCTTTACAAAAATCAAAAAGTGAAACATTACCCCGAAGTTCATTTGTATCTACGATAAATAATTCGATCGGCAATTAGTTCTTGTTTATTAGTATTACTGCTAGAATCCTAATGTTAATCGCATAAAATAAATATTGTTATTATTTATCGTAAACCCCCTCAACTTCTTCAATTTCATTGAAAATACTATGTATATTTCATTTACAACAAGAAAACACAAGATTCCAGCAACACTTTTCAAGTACTTTAGGGCATATGGTTTTGACATTTGCTAAATTCAACTTTCATAATGATTGGGATAGTTTTACATTTTTGGCTTTTTTGTACACACTGACAGAGGAAAGGCCGGTCAAGCCATATAAATGTCTATCTGCTTACCTTATAACTCTCGCTGATAAAAGCAAAATATCCTGACGCTGATCTAAATTTAGATAATCTGTATTAAATAAGTCTTATTTCGGCATTGTTTACACTGCATAATTTGTCTCCCGACATTGATCTCTATTAAACATGTATGTGACGTCGTCAATGATAATCATACGTAATACAAATAAATCGAAGACTATTCAGTTAGTTGAGTTTCTAGTGACATTTTCGCCTGTAGTTTTTTTTAATAAAAACCAGAGATAAAGTGAAAATTGACATGTTTCTGATTAAAATATGACATCATGCTGCTTATTGTGACGTCACATTGACCAGATGAATTTTTTACTCAATCGATAGATGAGAGTTGCCTTATCATACCCGTGCTATAATTTCCATTTAAATAGGTGCCATTGCAATAAAATTGGGTTGTATATTTCTTAACCACATAAGTACATTATCACATGATAACTAAAAATAGCTTAAATATAGTCCTTAATATAAAATAAGGTAGATCAACAAAAGTCCGTATATTTCAATAAACAATAAACATATCAAGTAAAGACACAACATCTCAGTTTTATACAAACTACTGTTAGAATCCTATATTTTCTTCGATTAAATAGTTTATTGACGGGTTCTCGAAAATCCTTACCAACTTTAATACAGTTTGCAAATAAAACAGCATGTTGTATCAAAGCAGCACAAAACATAGGATTTAAGCAGCACTTTTCGAGTTAATAATTGATTAAACTATTAAGACGTGTTAACTATGAAGTTCAAAATATACAAGGTAGAGCTGTTCCAGTCGGATTTTTATATCGTAAACAATGACAGAGGAAAGCCTAAACGAGAAAAAGAGCACAATTACATACCTTTTAGCGAAAATTTTATAACGTTAACATTTGTTTCAATATACTCTTATTCTTTTCTCAACAAATCCCACCAAATTACTTTATTAGAGTTTTTATATTTCTTTTTTTCTGTTTTTAAAGTTTTCGATGAAATTTACACGATATTCCACGTTCAGTCATGACGTCATCAATGTGTAAATTTACGTAATGCAGTAAATTTTGTGACAGATTTTTTTCATCTGTTTTGGCCTATGATTTTATGTTTCGACTTCTAAATAGATACATAATAAATAATTAAGATTTGCTATTTGGCGGAAATACGGGTAAAACCTCGATTCTACAAGCTTCCTTAAAACTCATGCATTGTAAATATACTCAGTCTGATAACTTCTATCCGGGGATATTTAATGATACATGTACATGTTTTATCAAGGCGCATGTATATTATTACTTATAAGGTTTGTTACTGACTGACTACAGAAATATATTGGGTTGAAAAATCTCATACAGTACCAATCAGACCCATATAACACCAGAGGGTTTACTTTCGTGGTTTATTTGGGGTTTACTCCAGATTAACTTTTAGAAATTCTGTGTCCAATTAGGGACTATTTTGGGTTCACTCAGGGTTTACTTTGGGTATATTCACTGTTTGCTATTATGGTCCTCTTTAAGCTTTGAAATGTGAAACAGATCCTTCTTTTATCTAATTATCTTACTGCCTGTTATTCCCTTCCTTGTTAATTCCAAATACAGATGCAGCTTCTGCCTCAGGGGTCTACTTCTGTTCGGAGTTACTCTCTGGGTTTACTTTAGGTGTACTCTGGGTTTACTTGGGGTTTACTCTAGGTCCACTCTAGTAAGCCCCGAGTAAACCCAGAGTAAACCGCAAAAGTAAACCCAGAGTTTAGTCTGGGTTTATTTTCTGTTATGTTGGATCCAATCGGTACTGAAGATGGCGATGCGAAGCCGAGCCGTTTAGATTGATCAACCAAATATATTTCTGTAGTCAGTCAGTAACAAACCTAATAATTGTTTTGTTTTCCTGAGAACTATCATGTGACATATTTTTTCACAAAAAGCGATCCATGTACACGTTGCCTAACATCTCCTCCAATTTAACTCATTTAAACTCTTTAAAATTATCAATCTCACATTTCAAATACTTTTTAAAAATCTTAGCTTCTCCTATGATTATTTAAAATGCTTTATTGCTATTCAATTTAAACGTTTTCACCCTATCATCTGCAGAAATTTGAGCAAATTTCGACGCTGCAATTTTGTTTTGTTCAAGACACAACAATATGACGCAATTTTCAAAAGGGCAATTACTCTTATATAAAAGAATTTCAAAGGGCAACTACTCCAAATATTTTAAGAACTTACGGCATGCGGTTTCTGTATTTAATTATATAAAATGTCGAAATGAGTAAGCGAAGCGTCGGCCAATGACAGCCATATTGCCTAATATTAGTTCTCACCAAACCTACATAGAGATATGTGAGGCAATCACGTGCCATGTTTAAACCAATGAAAGTGTAACATTTCAGTCCGAGGAAAACAAGTACGTTTAATACGCACAGATAGCTGCTTACGTAGAAGGCAACTCATATCAATGCATGTATTATTTGTTTAAAAAATACTGTTTTTCATGATTCTTAACGGTTATTATATAATCACAAAACTAATTCGTTACCAAATTTGTTATTCATTTTTTAGACGAGATTTCATAGATATGCAATATTGATTGCTATCGTTGTCCTCTACTTGTAAAAACACATTCCTCTAGTTGTGTCTCCCAGAACGAGTTCTTGTCAATTTCTTCACCGTTGCCTTTAACTCATCTCTTTCTTTCCTCAAATTCTCAATGATTTCGTCTTTTTGTTCCTAAAAACAAGCTGTTGTTACCATTTGCATTTTTTTAAGACAACGGTTTTATCAACGCAAATTACAGTTTAGCTGTTATTTCTGCTATTTTGTGTTAAGGAATTTTGTGGATATCAAGACTATTTGAATTCTATAAAATACGTTTCAGGACCATGATAACTAATGGGTTTTTTCTAAGCCTAAGAAAAATCATTGTTTTCAAGCATGGTTGTTATTGTATTTGTAAATCAAATATTCCTGAGAATTTTTATTTTACGAATGATTTTATTTTTGACAATTGAGTTTTGGTGATTTACAATAGACAAAACATTCCCCAACGTATCTAACTTTGCTTATTTGTTTAAGACGAAGTCAAATATTTGTAATTTGTTTTTGATATTATATATATTTTTGTTACATATTTTTTTTAACAAAAAATATTTTACCTTCTTCTTAAGTCTTTGTGTCTGTTAATTTTTTTAAATTCCTTAGATGCATGCATGTAACACTTAAACAAATATTTATTTTGTGCGAAAATAGAATTATAATTTAGGGGTAATATAAAAAATGAAACCTTTTCGTCTTGGTAGAGTTACTTACTAATATTTCAACCACTTCTGCTAAGTCCCCGCGTTCTATGAATAAATCAGTAGGTCTCGGGATTCCCCACAGACGAACAATAAGTCTTTGTTGGAAGAAATTGATATGCTTAAAGAAAAATAAAACCTTGTAGATGACGGCAAAAGTGATTTTGGAAATCGATTGGAGATTAACAGGATGAAGCTCTGCCATTCGGTCAACTGAATGTTAACTCAAATGTCTGAAAAAATGCAGTTTAGCCACATTTAAGTTACCTTTCAATCATATTACAGTAAATGACAGAGATTTATCGTGTGTTATTTCATAAATTGAAAAACATAATAAAAAAGGATAGACAGAGTTCTATAAGATTCCAACAAATACCATTTTATTGTAATGTGCAAAAAATTTAAACCAGCATATACCTCGTTAGTAACGTTGCTTATCTCCCATTGTTTGGTGAAATTAAAAATTGGCGCCTCTCCAGCCGATTCATTAGTCTCCAATTCCTCAGTGTCTTCGTTGTCACAATTCGTATTTGGTAAACGAAACGAACATTTCACCTAAAGTAATATACTTAAGACCATCGATTGATTGCATGATTTTGCATTTAAAAGTTACAAGTATGATAAATGCAAATGATTCACAGAAAAACCCTATGATGAATTGGAAAGTTTCAAATCGAAGAAAGAGAAGCTCATTAATTCTTTTCCATGTTTACGGATTTGCACAAAAAAGTTATCCAGTATGCCTCTTAAATTCGAATGTGGCAGTAAATGTGTTAGAATACAAAAATGTTTGTTGTTTACTTTACCTTTGCATATTTTTCTTTCACGTTTTCAACGAATGAAGCGGATTCAATACATATTGTAATCGTTATCTTACTTCCGATCTAAAACAAAAACATATTTTTAAAAAAACACGATATGATATATATGAATGTTTATGGTATTTTCATCGTGATTTTCTAAATATACCGAATTAATTTGTAGTAAATTAAAAAAAAAAATAGTATAAGAATGACTTCATATATATTCCAATACTTTTGTTTTCCTTTTAATCTTCAAATTTAAGGTATATTTATTTTTCAAGGTTGTGATTGTTATGCTTTTTTGGAAAATTGTCGTAGTAATAGACAAGAGAGCATGACTGTTTAGTACAAATTCCTACTCATATTTTTACAAATTCGTTGTACAGAAATACCGAATACCAGATGTAGCGAAGTAAACCAATTGTTTCATATGACTTAGCTTTAAGCGGGTTTTACTTATCAACTTCATTTCTGAAGTAATTTTAATTACGCGAAGTTTCGTTATGCAAGACATTGCGGTTATCCTTTAGTTGTGTTTCGTTTATAAATATATATATATATATATATATATATATATATATATATATATATATATATATATATATATATATATATAGGTTACATGTTAAGCAAATTTGAGTTTTCAAATATATTGTACAATATATATACATGTTTGCATTTAATTTTTGTAACATTTTTTCTTGGCCTAGTGTTTTATTTAAGATGATTTTAAACCGAACTACATGTATATTTCTTTTTGTTTCACTTGATTATTCCAAATCAGAATACTATGAGAGAGATTATTTACGCTGGTGGATAAAGAACCCGTTTACTAGAGTCAAACGATATGCTTGGGTATTAAATACGCGGATGCTTGATTTACCACCTTTAAGTTTTGATTTTTTTTTATAATATCCGTCGGGGTATTTTACGCGGTTGCAAATAATATTACATACATTATATTATACCACGGAATTAGTGTATATTTCCACATCGCGTAAATAATCATTTTTTTAGTAGGGCACTGCCTTTTAAATAAATAAAATGAAAACATTTTATCCAAGGTACCTGTAAGTTTTTTGGGTGTTTTTTGTTGTTAAATTACACAAGATGAAACTGTGCCATCCAGTCGACTGAAATATGACTAAAATGTAAATGACAAGTAACTGAATGGCATAGTTATACATTCAGTCACCTTTCCAGACCTTTCAGTTAACATTCAGTTCACTGAATGGCACAGTTTTATCCTGTGTTAGTCACCTAGTCCAGGTGAACACAGAAAAAAATGTGAATCAATTCACAATGCAAAAGACATAAAAATGTTAAATTAACTACAAAATCTCTCTACAGATCAATTGATCAAAACCATTTATTGTGTTGACGATTCTATGCTAAATTTATAGAAAGAAAAAGATAGATTCACATGTTCTTTCAAAAATATAAATATTTTACTTTTACCACGTAAAATGTTTAAAAACTTAAACTAGTCTCACCAATTCTGATGGTCTCGTCACTCCAGTAATCTTGAATGATGTTCGAAGTTGACCAATTTTGTTAGCACATTCATCATAAAGATTTGAGTAACATTTTGGAATAGTTTTGGCGTTCCCCAAGTCATTGATATCAACAAAAGAAATTCCGACTGGTGTGAACGTACCATCTGGTGATATGTAAAAAGGATCAGTGTCGTTCTCACCATCAGTCTGTAAAAATGATATGATATAGAACGACTTGATAAAGCTCAACTAGGTGTTCATCAGTGTTCACCGGGCGGGTGTATTTTGTATTGAATCAAACGCACTTAGAAAGAATGGTATAAGAAAGTTTAGCATGGCGAACAAGGATAAAGTTTGAATAGAGAACCTTATGTTCAGCGACGATGCATGAAAATTTTCCATTATATGTAAACAAAATAAACACATTTGAAATTTATTAGTTTTTATATAAAAGACAAATAACACTGGATTTTGAACTCATTATAGCAATTAAAATTATTTGTCATGTTTGCAATCTAGTTGCAGGTCTGTTGTTTCCAGTCTGCAATACAATCAGATGGACGACCTGGAAGCTACAGTGCCTTCCATAGTACAATTTTTCTGCAATATACTCTGCAAAAAATCCGCTAGTTTTCGACAGATTAAGCTTATTTCAAAACACATTCTATACAAACAAATGATTCCAAACAATTTTTCGGAACTTTTACTACAGATATCATAACTTTACTTGCCTTTAATATTCTTTTAAACACTATCACCAACCTCGTAAAATGAAGCGGTGCAGTTTGTTGACATGTAAAAAATAGCGACTTCCGCTCTCGACATGGATCTAACATGCTTCAATTTCTGAGGTCGGTTTAAGAGAAAGTTTGAGGCAAGTAATGTACCGATAGCAGTAGAAAAGTGAGTGTAGAATTAAATTATTCTATTTTTTCCACAAAATATGTGTGAATATAAGGCTAATCAGTCCAAAACTAGCAAAATATTTTGTGCGCCATAATTTGCAGATTTTTACTATGGAATGCACTGAAGCTCCCAGGTCGTCAGTCCGGGGTTTTTTTTTCCACAAAGGAATAACATTAACTCGCCATATTGGTGTCAATGCTGCACCCAGCAAAACATGCCTCTCATATCAGGTAAAGACATGCCATGTCATGAAGAGAAATGCACATCAGGTGTACACCAAAACGCTACACCATTGAACTTGATTTACAAAACATTTAAAATGAAAATGTCCATTAATTGGACAGTTAAAACAAAAGATTTTTGAAATAATCTTTACAGATTGTTGAAATTTGAATTATAAATAACCGTTCTGTAAAAATGGTAAAACAAATAATATGAAGGAACTGTGCAGAAAATAATAGCTGCATTTGTATGATTGAGATTACCAAATTTCTTTGGATGCTTGATAAATAAAGAAATAATTTAAAGATCTTATCAGTTGTTAGATAGATAGATATATATCTATCTATCTATCTATCTATCTAGCTAGCTAGCTAGATAGATAGATAGATAGAATTATTTGCTAACCTTGAATGCATAAATATAATCCATTTCTCGGAGGAACTTATCTTCATTCCAAATATATCTGCAGTTATTGCTCCTGTTCCATACCTTCACAATAACCTGCATGAGTAACATTTGTGTTGATTAAAAACAAAGAACGCCATTCAATATGTGTATATCCTATACTTTACAAGCAGTCGTATCATGATAGATAGATAGATAGATAGATAGATAGATAGATAGATAGATAGATAGATAGATAGATAGATAGATAGATAGATAGATAGATAGATATTTACTACGTTGGATTCGTCCTGAATGCCTAAGAAATATGCTGTTGTTAGTGCAAGACTAAATACTAATGGCTTGTTTGATAAGACAGCTTTAAAGTTAGCCTCTTTCACTTCTTCATCCCGCTTGATTATCTTTCGCCTCAGTGCAATGCTGTCTAAAATCAAATTTAGAAACAATTCGATGGTTTGAGGAAATTATTATAAAACTTGGTTAAATGAATTAAAAATACATGTGAAAGGTTACGATGGTTTGCTTGCTTCAACATTTAATATTTTCAAACAACAAAAAGCTTGGCTGGAGAGAAGGGGCGGGGGTTGCCCACAACTTTGATTGAAAGTTCATATAATAGTATTTGAAATAGTGTGAGAATAAAAAAGTTCAGATTAAGATAATACAAGGGGCAATACTTTACCCTTTCACGAAAAAGAGTTTTGTTAATGGCTACCTGGGTTTGTTTTTTTCGCTTATCGCTATTAAATGCCATCCTTCCCACTCCCACATATATAAAAAAAAGTACAAATGCATCGATATAATACTTAGATTCATGTTATTTGCTTCACTTTGTGCAACTAATAAATAATAGGTATATGCAGGTGCGAATTTTATTTATTCAATTTCAAAACACATACATCTATAACATCCACTTTTAGGTTAGCAGTATATACTACTCCAAGAATTTTAAAAAGTTCTGTCGTCCATTGTGGTCCAGTATCAGTGCAAATTGTAAAGGTGCGAGTATCTAATTACTGCAATTTTTAATTGTTTCTGTGCTTATAAAATGATAAGGATGTCCGATTAAAAATATATATAAATTGATATCAATGACTTTGAAACTGTCGCTGCTAGTTTAGGCACTCTAACATATCGCACAGGGCGAAAACCGATCATGGTGGACCATAGGGTGGCGTAAAGGTGGCTCAAAGGATATACGATCTTTATGCCGCCTTTAAGTCACCTTTTAAGCAAGAGCTTATAGGTCCTTAATGTCCAAACTTCTTTAAGCCACCTTAAAGCTACCTTTAAGGATCCTCGACACCCCGTGACTTCTACTTTTTATGACAGTACGTCACAACATGGCGATTTCAACTCATTCAGAAACAGTTTATATCGCCAAAATTTGGTGACTATCTCTGTGGCGCAACGGGTGTAGCGTTGGTCTACCAACCCGCAGGTCCCGAGTTCGAATATTGCAGGGATTTTTATTTTTTATGAAGAGCGGTAAAATTTAAAAAGTTCATTTTCCCCCCAAATTGAAAGTTTTTGTGTTCATTTTCAAGTCGAACACATACTAAAAATCCATATCTTCAAGATTTTTAGAAGCATGGGCTTGTATGCAAAACTTTTCCCGGGTGTGTGGAGGATCCTTAAGCATATTTACGTGGCAGTTACCTTCCTTTTAAGTTATCTTTACACCGTCTTCAAGTTCCCTTTAAGTCAACTATGATCAAGCTAAACAGTTTTATATTAAAATCATAAATTAAATCAATAAATGCAAAAAAATTATTGTGTAGGGGTGGGAGGGGGTGATCCAAATGATGATATACTTTAAAAGAGGGGGGAGGGGTTTTCCAGGCGGTTTTAATTGTCAACACACACCACGCAGACAATGGTATCTACACCAAGTTATTAACACCGCACCAATGAACACTGATCGCCTTTATTTTTTTGGCTTCAAAATTATTGTAGCGGCGAGCGCAGTCCCTCTTCCTAAATCTGCGCATGGAATTATATTAAAGGGGCATGGTCACGATTTTGGTCAAAAAATATTTGCCCGATTTTAATGTTTACAATGCTTCAGTAAGGCATTTTTAATAGCCAACCAAAATTTAAGTGTCATTTATTGAGTTATAAGCGAGTTACAGAGCTTACAATTCTTTGCTATGTAAACAAAGCTTTTGTTTACATTTTGAACGTTGAAGTGAAAACTCCAGTTTTAGACCGAAGATGAATGTGTTAAACGTTAAGATCTGTTTATTTATGGTTACAATGAATAAGAAGATGGAAAAATAAGCTTGAAAAAGAAACAAAAACAGGGCACGAGCCTTGTTTACATGACAAAGACTTGTGAGCCCTGTATCTTGCTTATAACTTCACTACTGACTCCAATTTCATTTGGTCATTGGAAATGCATTCCTAAAGCACTGTATATAATAAAAACAGAAAAATAGAATTTGACCAAAATCGTGACCATGCCCCTGTAAAGTATGTTTGTTTCATTTTTTAAGGTCTTCCGTTTCCAACGGAAGACCTTATAGTGATTGTAATGTTTATTAAGGTCTTCCGTTTCCAACGGAAGACCTTATAGTGATTGTAATGTTTTATTAAGGTCTTCCGTTTCCAACGGAAGACCTTATAGTGATTGTTAGGTTTTTTCTTTCTTTCTTATTATTATTTTTTTCCCCTTTTTTGTCGGCAGAATTTCTCAGAGATGAGTAGATAGATTTTCCTGAAATTTTCAGGAATAATAGAGAATGATAATATCTCGAGGCGTTTTTTTCATTTTTTTAAAATTCATTTCCGGTCGTCCGTTTCCTGTCCCGCGACAAAGAAGCTTGTCACCTCGAGATCTCAAAAACGACAAGGAATTTTACATTCAAACTTTATGGGATGATAGACCTATATGTGTAGATATGTTTAAACTATTTTGTTTTGTTCGTCGTAACTTCCGGTCGTCACCGGAAGCACTTCAAAAATTAATTTTTTTTAAGTATTTAACTTAATTTACATAGAATGAATATATAAGTATAAATCTTTATATATGTCATCTAAGCGATGTTCAATTACAAGAACAATTCCACTTCCGGTGAGATATCTCAAATATCTCACGTAGGTTTTTAAGAAAAAAATTTGTACCCGCGAGATCTCAAAAAGTATAAGTGATCAAGAAACGAAACTTTCATGGATGATAGACATTTGAATGAAGATGTGTTTAACTGCTTTCATTTTGTCGGCCGTCACTTCCGGTCCACACCGGAGGAGTTCAAACAAATCAAGCTGTTTAAAATTTTAACTGTTTTTCTTGTCCAATTTTAGAGAATGTGATAGGCAATAACACCCAGTTGTCAAATGCATAAGAAATACTAACTTTAAATTTTCACTGAGTACTTCCGTTTGTCCGTTTCCTGTCCCAAAACAAAAAACTTGACTCCTCGAGATCTTAAATATGGTAATGACTTAAACAATGAAACTTTGCAGGATGATAGACCTATATAATGTAAATGTGTTTACACTATTTTGTTTTGTTCGGCGTTACTTCCGGTCGTCACCGGAAGCACTTCAAAAATTACTTTTTTTTACGCATTTAACTTTTTTCTCATAGAATTGAAATATAAGTATAAATGCTTACATATATCATCTATTCGATGATAAGTAAACAAAAAAATTCTACTTCCGGTGAGATATCTCAAATATCTCAGGTTGTCTTTTTTAAACAAATGTTGTAACAACGAGATCTCAGAAACTGTAAGTGACTAAGACATGAAACTTACGTGGATGATAGACATTTGATAGAGGATGTGTTTAATAGTTTTCATTTTGTCAACCGTCACTTCCGGTCCACACCGGAAGAGTTGAAAAAAATCAAGCTGTTTTTAAGTTTTACTGTTTTTCTTCAATATTTTTAGATAAAATGTTAGGCAATAAAAAGACATTGTCTAGTGTTTATAAAAATCTAACTTTTATTTTCATTGAATACTTCCGTTTGTCCCTTTCCTGTCCCGAAGCAAAATACCTTGACTCTTCAAAATCTCAAATACGGTAATGACTTGAACAACTAAACTTTGTGGGATGATAGACCTTTGTATGTAGACAAGTATACACAATTTTGTTTTTGTCGGCGTAACTTCCGGTCGGCACCGGAAGCACTTTAATTTTTTTTTTTTTAACTTTATTTTTTATTTAACAAAGAATATTTATTTAGGTATAAATGCTTACATAAGTCATTTATGCGATGTGAAATAAACAAAAAAGATCTACTTCCGGCGAGATATATCAAATATCTCAAGTAGTTCATCTTATTAAGCAGATCTTAGAAACTGTAAGTTATGAAAGCACACAATTTACATAGATGATAAATATTTGAAAGAAGTTTGGTGGGTTTTTTTTGTTTCGTTTTACACAATAATACATTTATACGAGAACGGAAGACCTTTTTGTTGCTATAGCAACAAGAGTCTAGTTATTAAGGTCTTCCGTTTCCAACGGAAGACCTTATAGTGATTGTAATGTTTTATTATTATTATTTTTTTCCCACTTTTTGGCCACAAGATTTCTCAGAGATGCCTTGACAGATTTTCTTGAAATTTTCAGGAACGATAGAAAATGATAATACCTCGAGGCGTTTTTTTCATTTTTTCAAAATTCACTTCCTGTCGTCCGTTTCCTGTCCCGTGACAAAAAGCTTGTCACATCGAGATCTCAGAAGGGAAAAAGACTTAAGCATTCAAACTTTGCAGGATGATAGACCAATATTTGTAGATGTGTTTAAACTATTTTGTTTTGTTCGTCGTAACTTCCGGTCGTCACCGGAAGCATTTAAAAAAACATTTCTTTACGCATTTAACTTTTTTCTCATAGAATTGAAATATAAGTATAAATGCTTACATATATCATCTATTCGATGATAAGTAAACAAAAAAATTCTACTTCCGGTGAGATATCTGAAATATCTCAGGTTGTCTTTTTTAAACAAATGTTGTAACAACGAGATCTCAGAAACTGTAAGTGACTAAGACATGAAACTTACATGGATGATAGACATTTGATAGAAGATGTGTTTAATAGTTTTCATTTTGTCAACCGTCACTTCCGGTCCACACCGGAAGAGTTGAAAAAAATCAAGCTGTTTTTAAGTTTTACTGTTTTTCTTCAATATTTTTAGATAAAATGTTAGGCAATAAAGTGTCGTTGTCTAGTGTTTATAAAAATCTAACTTTTATTTTCATTGAATACTTCCGTTTGTCCGTTTCCTGTCCCGAAGCAAAATACCTTGACTCTTCAAAATCTCAAATACGGTAATGACTTGAACAACTAAACTTTGTGGGATGATAGACCTTTGTATGTAGACAAGTATACACAATTTTGTTTTTGTCGGCGTAACTTCCGGTCGGCACCGGAAGCACTTGAATTTTTTTTTTTTTAACTTTATTTTTTATTTAACAAAGAATATTTATTTAGGTATAAATGCTTACATAAGTCATTTATGCGATGTGAAATAAACAAAAAAGATCTACTTCCGGCGAGATATATCAAATATCTCAAGTAGTTGATCTTATTAAGCAGATCTTAGAAACTGTAAGTGATGAAAGCACACAATTTACATAGATGATAAATATTTGAAAGAAGTTTGGTGGTTTTTTTTTGTTTCGTTTTACACAATAATACATTTATACGAGAACGGAAGACCTTTTTGTTGCTATAGCAACAAGAGTCTAGTTAAGGTCTTCCGTTTCCAACGGAAGACCTTATAGTGATTGTAATGTTTATTATTATTATTATTATTATTATTATTATTTTTTTCCCCATTTTTCTCAGAGATGACTGAATATATTTTCTTGAAATTTTCAGGAATGATAGAGAATGAAAAAGTCTAGAGTGGTTTTTTTCATTTTTTCAAAATTCATTTCCGGTCGTCCGTTTCCTGTCCCGCCACAAATAAGCTTGTCACCTCGGGATCTCAAAAACGATAGGGACTTGAGTATTCAGACTTTGTGAGATAATAGACCTATAGTTGTAGATGTGTTTAAACTATTTTGTTTTGTTCGTCGTAACTTCCGGTCGTCACCGGAAGCACTTCAAAAAAAACTTTTTTTAACATTTAATTTATTTCACACAGAATTAGAATATAAGTAAAAATACTTACATATGCCATCAATCCGATGTTAAAGAAATAAAAAAAATATACTTCCGGTGAGATATCTCAAATATCTCATGAAGTTTTTTTAAAGACATTTTGTCACCGCGTGATCTCGGAAACTGTTAGTGATCAAGACACGAAACTTACAAGGATAATAGACATTTGATAGAAGATGTGTTTAACGGGTTTAATTTTGTTGACCGTCACTTCCGGTCCACACAGGAAGAGATCAAACAAATCAAGTTGTTTATAAGTGTAGCTGTTTATATTTGCCAATTTTAGATAAATTGACAGGCAATTTAGTCATGTTGTTTAATGTTAAAGAACTCCTAACTTTCATTTTTCATTGAGCACTTCCGTTTGTCCGTTTCCTGTCCCGAGACAAAAAACCTTGACTCCTCGAGATCTGAAAATCGGTAATAACTTAAACATTCAAACTTTGAGGGATGATAGACCTATGAATGTAGATGTGTTTACACTATTTTGTTTTGTTCGGCGTAACTTCCGGTCGTTACCGGAAGCACTTCAAAAATTATTTTTTAAACCTAGTTTTAGTTATTTTACAAAGAATGATTATATTAGTATAACTCCTTGCATAAGTGAAGTATGCGATGTTTAATAAACAAAAAAGATCTACTTCCGGTTAGTAATCTGAAATAGCTTTTTTTTTAAACTAAATTTTGTACCCGGTAGATATCAGAAACTGTAAGTGATCAAAACACAAAACTTACATAGATGGTAGACATTTGATAGAAGATGTGTTTATCGTGTTTCATTTTGTCGGCAGTCATTTCCGGTCCTCACCGGAAGGGTTCAATCAAATGACAATTTTTATAAGTTTAACTATTTTTCTTGCACTGTTTTAGTAAGCATGATAAACAGAAATGTACAAAAGGCAAATGTTAAAGATATACTAACTTTTATTTTCATAGAGCAATTCCTTTGGTCCGTTTCCTGTCCCAAGACAATAAATCTCCTCTTAACAAGGTCTCAGAACAGTAAAGAATTCAACAACCATACTTTGTTGGATGATTAACTTTTGCATTAAGATATGTTAAACATGTTTTGTTTGAATCGGCGGAACTTCCTCTCGCCCCAACAAGAAGTAGTCAAAAAATGATTTTTTTTTCATTTTGTTGTTTGACATTGAAGTACGGTCTGGAAGTTTTCTTCAAAATAAATATGATATCCTTATATTTTCTATTTGATAAAAGCTTTTTCATGTACAGAATAATACATTTATATAAGAACGGAAGACCTCTTTGTTGCTATAGCAACAAGAGTCTAGTTATTAAGGTCTTCCGTTTCCAACGGAAGACCT